>VUYV01000120.1:111988-199844 GCA_008711295.1 Anarhynchus alexandrinus
GGGGGGGGGGGGGGGGGGGGTGGTTGACGAGAGTACATTAAGATGAAGAGGGGAGAGCACCAGGAACTGACATAAGCACCCCAGGGAGCCCGTGGGTGTCAACAGAAAGCCTTCGTTCAGGCGGCTGCAGACAGCTAAAAGCCCTGGAGAAAGAGAGTTTGCTTTAGTTAAAGACAAGCAATCTTGTGTGCATTTACCACTGTGACAAATGGGGTCACTAAATCTTAGTAATGATATCTCCAGTTCACATCAGTCTCCGTCCACGTGTGAAACGCACACTGAGGAATGATTGTTTAATTACCAACAACAATTCTTCCGGAAACCTCTATTAACACTTGTTCTCTGAAGAGGAGTTTTGAGATGCCTTGCTTTATGTGGGATGTGTGAGAGTTTGTGCTGTCCTGCAATTTGTAGAATACCTGACGCTTTCCAGTTGTTCTGCTCAACCTCTCCCTAATGCTGAGTCTCTTAGGTCTGGAGTTAATTTTGCTGTGAAAGATGTCATAGGGCTGGTTTTATATTTCCTCGGGGCAACAAGATTTGGGTGTTTTGTGTCCTTAAACCTTAAGTCTGTAAGACCCAAGAACTATGCTTAAATGTTCTGCTGAACTGGTAATTCAAAGTAACTTTTAACATTGTTAAGCCCATTTTTGTGAACTGCTGTAGTTTGTTTGCATTGTAACATGGTGTCCTTTGTGTATGATCAAAATAGGGTGTTGATGCTAACATTTGCTACAGCCATAAAATTGTACCAAAGAGAGCTGAGACCAGATCTCCAGTCCACCCAGTCCACCTCTTTTCTTAGAGGAGGTCAATTATATGCGACTTCTTTTTTTTCTGATTGATGTTTGTCCAAGCTCCCACTTTGAACATGCACTGTCGGAGATCCCACCACTTCCACTTTGTGCATTATTATCCTTACTGCAGTTCAGTGACTTGCAGTTTTTTTGTCTTACCATCCTTCATACCCAGAGAGTGACCTCCTAGCTACTCAAAGACTGTTGTCCTGTGTCCCTTCAGTCTTCTCTCAATTCAGAAAGCCACATTGTTGTAACCTCCTTTTGCAGTGATACAGTTACTTCTCACATGTATTAACCGATGTCAGTAGTTCTTAACATTAATATATATCTTATATAAATGAAATTGTTAAGGGGAGAAGGATATCTGAGGTCTTATTAACTGCATCTGCTTGCAAACACAAACAATTCACTTATCCACGTGCACTTTCTGGTAATTTCTCTGGCTTGCTGATTTCCGTTGCCCACAATTTAGAGCTCCATCGATGTTTCTGCAGAAAATGTCCTCAAGAAAATGTCCTTTTTCCTTCAGATTATGCATGGTCTATAGACTTTGGCGATTCACATCCTGTCCTTTCATTTGACCCTGGCATTGCTCTTTCTTGGTCTTATCAATAGTGTCACTTTCTCAGTGTTTTTTATCAGTTCTATCATTCTTTCTTAATCCAGTCAGTGGCATTGCACTTTTTCAATCATGGCGTCCCTCTGTCTTAATCAGTAGCGTTGCTGCTTTGTGAGAAGGATTGTGTATTTCAGCTCTTTATCTCCGCTTGTGCTGCGGGCTGGGCTCTCCAGACATTCACAAGACACTTGTGCTTCGGCCAGATCCCCTCAGCTGTGCCACGCAGGAGCATTCTGCAGGCTCTGCAACCACACACTCATTTTTATCAACCATATTGGGGTCCTAAGAATAGATTTTGTTTTTCACATCTCAAATCAATATTTTTGCTCTCCTCTTGGCACTGTCTGAATGGTCCACATCTTCTTTCATGCCCCAGTACAGTGCCCCAAAATTAATGTATTACTCCAGCGGCAACCTTGCTAGTTCTGAGGAAAGTGGATGGATTATTTCACGTGTTTTTCAGTCGATACTTCTGGTGGCTATACACATTTCTACAGCTAAATAAAATTTGGTGCCTTCAGTTAAAAGCACTCATTCAGGAATAGGTACTTTTATGACATATTCCTACTATCATCTAACCTTCCACTGTCAGTACTATATACTGCTGTAGAAGCTTTTGATGTAGCAGCTAAATTGTCATAAAAGTAGTCATCTTTTATTTCTTTAGTAAACTTTATCATTTTTTTTTTGTCTTTTACATAGTGGAAATTATTGTGCTACTCTACCAGAGTAATTATTTTTTTTCTGCAGTAAATAAGGTGAACCTAACCACTTTGATATAATGCTAAAGCATCATTCAAACATGACCTGTAGCATCAATTGCCTCCTGTACTCTAGACAGTGAGAAATATCATCATGTATTTTTGGCTTTGACAGGAAAGAAGAGAGTTTTGCAATATCTAAGGGAATAATACTGTCTTTTTTAATTAAGATTCACATAAAATGTGTGTCGCCTAGATATCAGAGCATGATATGAGTGCATCGAGTCAGGAGGTCTAAACTATATATAACCAGCCTATTTTCATTTGTCAAGAAAATACAAAGCTAAACAAAGCTCAACTAATTAAAAGAGAAATAATTTGTCTTTTTTCAGTTTAGTAATTTAGTTTGTTCCATAAAAGCATTTATTCCTATCAGTGCTTAGCCTGTAACTCCTAATTTTGATGTCTTCTGCTTACTGTGATCCAACACTAAGCACTAAGGTTACCTATACACTAAGTAGAAACATCAGAGATGTAAGAAGGTAGCCACAAATACCTGCCCAACTGGGAGACTACCTAGGATAGCCAGGAGGTGATCCCAAGAAGATGGGGTCAAAGCCTCTCCATCCCATGTACGCAGGTGCCTAACTCTAACCTGCAGGAGGGAGCTCACAAGTGTGTAAGTGGGCTCCTCCATAAGTCCACTTTGATTTCTGATCAGCCCTTTGGCACATAATATAGCGTCCCTTTTTCCTAGAAATTGGGTGGTAGTAGTACTGTCTCAGGATGTGAGAGATAGAAGCAACTGTTTTCTCAGTGAAGAATTGAAGCAACACCCCTGTGTCTCAGCAGAGTGCCCTGACCACCAGTCTGGGGAGTAATTTCAACCAGGGACTGTCAGTGTTTTCTGTTGAAACTCTTCCATTTTGCATAGAATAATAAAATATTCTGCATACCAGGAAGTAAAACAAGATCTATGTCCCAATTTGCACTTCATTGAATGTTTATGCCATTTATACAGAGAGCCCTACAGCATTTGGTAGGCTCTGGGTGCTCAGCAGCATGGGACTGTAAGGTCACAACCATCAGCAGGCACTCTGATGTCTAAGACCCTCTGTGGTGCCTTGGGACAGTAGGGCCTCCAAGAGGTAGGGAGCTGCTGCCCAGGTGGCTGAAGACCTACGCATTGGATCGCTGCTTATCTTTCGTGGCAGACACCTGGGCACCCTCAATTCCACTGGACACTACTAACCTTGAGCAATATGGAGGGTTATCATACTGAGATATTTGCAGCATCTAGAGCCTCCTTTGCTCTTTGAAACCATTGGATAAAAACAGTTATTGATTTTGGTTGCATCAAATGAAGAATTTATCAATACATCAAGACACCCTTATCTCATGTGCTGCTGTTTTTGTTTGAATAACTTAACAAAATTGAAAGGACTTTGTTTCCTTTTTATTTTTTAAAAAAACACCTATGCCCAGCCCAGTCCATATTGTGATCTTGATTAAAAACTGTTTATTTTAACTGTAAATGGAATAAAATGTACTTGTCATAAAGGCATAGCCTAAAGGAAGCAACTCCTCAAATTGACGTATGATACGGCTGCCCTTTTCACAGGCTGGTGGAAGTTGGAGAGGATCTCTGGATCCGTACTCCAAGCAGGGTCAGCTACAGCTGGCTGCTGCCGGGGTCTGGTTATCTCCATGGATGGAGACTCCATAAGCTCTCAGGGCAACCTGTGCCAGTGTTTGACCACCCTCACAGTAAAAGAGGATTTTTTTCTCCTGTTCAAATGGAATTTCCTGTATTTCAGTATGTGCCTGATGCCTCTTGTCTTTTCTGTGTGAACTGTTTATAAGCAGTGAGGCAAAGGAGGAAATTATATAATCTTCACAAAATGAGCTACATTTTCTGGAGAAATTGTCAAAATTTGCATCCTTCCTCTCTGCAAGAAGCTGCAGCATGTTGGGCTGGAGATGTAAAGTTTTGGTGCAAGGTGAGAAAAGAGATTTGTCCACCAATGCATTACCTGAGACCCATGAGGTACAATTTCTTGGATCAAAGAGGGAGATTTTTACCATAGAGAGTGACAAGCAACCATACAGCGTATTGTACAGAAGGGGTAGAAGGAGTCACAGCATCTTCTTTAAGCAACCTAGAGAGGGTTGATGATGGGAGCATCGTTTACTAATGGGTAATTCTGTACAGGGCGAGATGGCTGCACTGCCCATGTTATAGCAGCCTGTGGTGGAGTGAAGGAGGGAGTGCTGACCAATGCCAGAGAAAGTGCCGGTTTCCTCATTTCCGCCTGTGTAAATGCAGTACCTACTACTGAGTGGAGTTACAGCTGTGGGGGAAAAAAAAATAAAAAAGAAGTGCATGTGGGACAATGCCCAGCAAACCACCAGAGAGCTGGGTTACTGCTTGTAGCTGTCAGATTGCCCTGTCTTTACCGCATGTGGAGTGAATAAAGGGTAGCAACTGCACCGAATGCTCTACCTGGGGCCAGGGGCCAAGCTTACTCCTGGTGTCACAGAGACCAAAGGATGAGGCATTACCTAACCGTACCATGTCTGAACTATTTGAACTTGTACAGCACAAGGTGCGTTGTTCTAGGTAACATTTTTCTTCTTTAAATATTATTTATGCTGCAAGCAGCCCTAATAATTCAAAACGACCTGTTTTAGCCACTGAGCCATAACCAGAGCTCCGTAATCCCAGGTGGGACAATGAGATAAGCTCACAGGAGCTATCATTTTCTTTTTCATAGATTCACTCAGTTTCTGTATTCTTCTAATCATAGATTCTGGTCTTCTCTTTCCTCTTTGTGAGCCAACACTTCAAGAAAGTTTTGCTTATGCAGCAACTGTGTCCTACCATTTAGAGGAAAGCAATACCAGTCAGTGCTTTTAGTTATGCTCCTAGCTGTGCTCCTCATTCATTAATAAAGTGTGTCGTCTCTCTGCTTCACTTTATCCAGCCCCACAGTGAGAATAAAACTGTTCTTTGACTCAGAGAGGTTAAGCTCATTTTTATGCCCATGAAGTGTATTGTTGTTCTTGTCCCTGAATGTCAGTTGCCTAATCATGATCTTCAGAAGATGCCATCAGACCCTGCATCCTGTCCCGAATGCAACCCCTTCTGCATTTTCTTTTAAAGAGATCCCTCTTTTCATTAAAAATAGTGGTGTGCAGATGTTGAATAAAAACATAGTGATTAAAGTTCTGCCACAAGAATGGGAGTTTGGGTTTCGGTTCCCTTCTTCTACCACTGCTCTCACATTCTGGCTGTTCTTGATGAAGGCTGCATTTAGTGGAGGGCGATGTATACATAATTTTCAGTTTTATGGATCCTTTACTTATGCTGAGATGCTTTTCACCAAGGCTGCTGTCAGTGACAGAGACATTTGTATGAAGAGCTCCTTCTGAGGTGCCTACCTTCTTCCTGGTATGATGTACAGAATCAGAGCATGCAAGGACTAAATCTGAGTCCTTTCCTGGATATAAAGTACTTTTTGTGATCTTGCCATATTCACCAGCAGAAGCACAAAGATTGCAGCAGGCTGTTCAGATTCTCTTTCAGATGAACAATTAAGAATAAAACATTTAGTTCCAACAAGCTCTGTTGAAGGTGACATATAGATGGTTTTCCCTGGTTTCTTCTATTGTAGAGCATCCAGAAGGATAGGAATACCCCAAATATCAAGGCAGGTCATGATTGCTTGAGTTAGTGTGACACCCACTCTCTCTTTCCATTTGAATGTACCACATTCTGCAGTCTCTGACCTGACAAGCACATTCCACTTGTAGCCTGAAAAGGTGGAATATGGGTTACTCAATGCCATGTCTGCTTTTGGCATACTTTAAAAATGATAATTAGATTTCATGATGGCAAAATATTCAAAGATCTCATAGTTTCAGTGCAGGAAACTAGGTATTCTGATGAGCAGAAATAGTATATAAGAAACAGCTTCATTAAACTGTCATTGCAGTAGTTGATGTATCAACAACTGTATGGTGATAATTTAAAAGTGAAAAGTGCATCTGGCTGAGTAAGTAACATTGAGCAAGGAGATGAAATTTAGAAGGGAACATTTTGCTTTGAAATATTTCACAGATATACAAGAAACAAAATGAAAAAAAAATTTGGTTACATTATAATTGCTTTGGAGGCAGAAGGTACTGAAACAATCCTACTGGCCTTCGTTGTGTAGGTAGAACAGAACAGGATTTATTTTTTTTCCAAATAATGTAGCATTTGCATGAAGAGGGGTGCACAGAGGATTTTAAAGATAAAAAATACCTTGCTCAATAGATGTCTTAAAAGTGGAACTACAAAAGAAAGAGGAACAACAAGGCTTGCCCCGCACCAACAAAAGGAAACAGATAGCAGCCAGAAACAATGACATTAGAGGCAGCGAAGAACAAGGAGGTTTATTTGACATGCAGGGAGCTAGCAGAGTGAAAAAAAAAAGGAAAGAATGTTTCCTCTCTCATTTTGATACTTTGAGAAGAAAGTTTTGTCTAGTGTATATAAAAAAGTCTTTAATTATAGGTCATCTTTAAAAATGCATTGTAATACTCCTGTACTGATAGCCCTGAGAGCCTAAAAGGTGTGTGTGCACTGAGAGTGAGGATGGGACAGATTCCCTTCCCTTGGGCTTGGGAGGGTGCTTCAGGAAGGGCATCTCTAGAGCAAAAGGCTCTTCACTATTAATTCCCATCCTTCTTCTCTCTCTCCCTGCTGCCCCCGCCACCCCCCCACCCCCCACCCCATTTGGTTCTGTGTTTGCCAATAAGGGGTGCTTAGGCTGATGCTTTAGGGAAGTTGCAGGTTCACCAAAACTTTTACTGAAAGCTTTCTGTAATATATGACAGATTTGTATAAAGCAAAGGTGTAGGAAAAAATGTGAAAGGGAGAACAGTGGTTATAATGACCAGATAGCCACCAGCCTCTGCTATACGCAGAATGAAGTAGAAATCTTCAAACAAAGCAAACCATGTAATAATAGAAAAGAAGTATGGAATTAAATCTGAAAATCCTTTTACAAGCAAGATCTAAAATAGTTACGGGAGTGGTAGCCTAGCATGTTCTTTCTTGGACAGTGGTTAAAACACAAGGTTAAACCACATGGTTGTAACCCACAAGGTTAGGGGAAAAGCCAGGTCAGTTATGCTGTGTAAATTTTATTACTTCTGTTAGTGCAAGAGTCTTCAAGTGATTGTCAAGTCATCCAATTTTACAGAAGGTACCCAAAACAGGTCAGATGAATTAATGCATCCTAATGTGTCTGTTCCCTTTTCCTGACCAGAAAAAAACAGCTGAGGTGCCAAGTGCAAAGGTAGGTATTTATACTGTTGGTGTTGAAATTAGGTGAAATAAATTCCATCCTAGCAATCTGAAGATGAGCACCCAGGCAGCAGCAGAACCAAATCAGCACAGCACTGTCTGCAACACTGACTATAACTTCTCTGCCACAGGTTCTGTCTTTCTTAAACGAGATCAGTAAGTAGTTAAAAGCACTCTGAAGTCTGTAAAGGAAACAATTTTATCAGTTACACCCTCTCAAGAAGATTTGGATTAGGTTTTTTGTGACGTGCTGGCAATATTCTGCAGGGCATGACTTGATCATAATAGGGAATTTATCTATTTACAGGTGTATGTGCTAGGAGATGAGCACAGGTTCTCTAGCAAGTTTTTCAAACATATAAGCAACTTAAGAGGAAACTTTTCTGGATTTGACTCTAGCCTTTTTTTCAGTGGAAGTGCAGAAGGCAACTTCTGTAACGACAGAGTGGCAGCATTCATTATTTTTTAGAAGAGAAGGAGGAAGACCAGAAAACCAGGGGATTTCAAGAGCAAAACTTTTAATAAACTCAGAGATCTGCAGTGTGCAATCTCAGAGGAACCAAAACTAAAGAAAAAAATGAGTTAAGGCAGGCTAGCAGTTTCTTGGACAAAAGATAAGAACAACGCTGGCTCAAGTGATCCAATTGTAGAAGGAGGGCAGGAACTGTAATAAACAACCGGTATGTCTAAATTTTAAGTTAGTTATTGATTTCAGTCACAAGAAGGAAGCATATAGAAAGTGGATAGAAAATGAGATCAGTGAAGGCAAATAAAAGGAATAATATGGAAATGCAGGAACAGAATAAAAAGTCCAGCCTCTCAAAACATGATGCTATTAGCAAGGGGTATCAAGGGTGATGTGAACTCATTCATCAGCACAATACTGATAAGAAAGACTAAGAAAAATATTGGTCTGCTGTATAGAAAAGAGGAAGAGCTTTCAACAAGTGATTCCAAGAAGGCTGAAATGTTTAATGCCTTTTTTTAAATGCCTTTTTCTGCATCAGTCTCCTGAAAAGGTCAACTCTGAACTGATGTGTGGTACAATTAACACTTGTGATAAAGGGGAAAGTAAAAGAATGGGTTAGAATCCCTAAATCTGTCAGATCTTTTCAAATAATTTAAGCCAACTCAATTGCATTTTAAAATATTCAAAGTGACTAAAGTGATAAGGTGCTCTTTGGCAACTCATAGAAGGGGCTGAAATTCCAGGCAACTTATAATGGCAACTATTTTGCCAGTCGTTAAAAAAGACATGATGACAGAAAGGAATTAAAAAAGAAAATTATAGCCCAAACAACTTAACCATAATTCACTGAAAATTACTTGAATGGGTAATCAGATCAACGATTTGGAAACACCAAAATGGAAACAAGGAGTCAAGTAATGATCAACATGAAATTACCAAAAGCAGATCTTGTCAAATTTAGTTTATTTTGTTGTATAACAAGGTAACTAGCCCAGTGGATAAGAAATAAGCAACTGATATCAGATATCTTGATTTTAGCATGACTTTTGACATTGCTTCACATTTGATAAGCAACCTGAGGAAATGTGGTTGCGATATACTACCAACGGAACCAGCTGGGAATCATATTCCTTGACTAGGTTTCACTGGATTACTGTCAGAATAGAGGGATGTCTCAAACTGGGGTTCTGCAGGAGCCTGCCACCTGCCTCTGGTCCAGAACTGTTGCTATGCCTTTCTAAAAAAAATTTAAAAATTAACATTGAAATGTGTGAGGAAGCTTACAGCATAATGTTTCCACTATATGCTGTACTGGGAAGCATTGTCTGGAATGCAGTTTTCAGATTTGGGCTGCTTCACTTCTAGAAACAGGGTCTAGAAGGAAATGATTGCTATGATCAGACATCTAGAAAACAGGACTTATGGAAAAACTGGAAAAAGCCAAGGAACTTACACCCCTGAAAGAAGGGAATTAGTGAGGGGGAACATAATATCTGAAAATATGATGCAGGAAGGATTGAACACACTATTCTCTAAGCACATGACAACTACAACATAGGTTAATGGGCTTAAATTGCAACCAAGAAGATTCAGGTTATACATTAGAAAAAGTTTCCTAACACTAAGTAAAGTGAAGCAGTTGTGCAGTCTCCCTAGGAATGCTGTAGAGACTTCATCATCGGCGTCTTTTACAGCCAGGTTAACCAGACACCCCACAAGAATGATGCTGGAATCTTTAGTTGCATCATTGGGCAATGAATGGATGAGATGACCTTTTTATGCCTCTGCCAGAGCTTTTTTTCCCCAGGTTCTATGATAGTATGNTTCAGCACACTGCATATAGAATCTTCTTTGCAATTTTTCACTTGTATTTTTAGAATACAGATTAAAAGAATTTTGTGACAAATTTACAGGCAACTTCATAGATTTTACTTTTTTTTAAACCTTCAGAAAATCAAAGCAACATTTTAATATTAGGATGAAACAGGCTTTGACATATGCAATTATGTTACCCTGCTTAGTATACATCTCAAATAAACTTTAAAACAGCCTGAAATAGAACTGATCATGCACCGAGAAGCAATTAAAGCAGTGAAATCAGATATAACAATATCTTTACTGCTGCTGGAATGAAAAAAAAAAGGGTGGAAAAAGATGCATCAAAACCATAGCTAAAAATAAACAGATCTTTACTTTGAAGAACTTGGTCCTGTAAGGAGCTAAGTAGTTCGCTGTAAGTGTCTAGTTTGGTAGCTGTAGTTAATTGTATCTCCTTCTGCTAGTGTCACATATACTAGTATGACTTAAAGAGCAAGAGGAAAGTACTGTTATCCGTCCTCAACAGATGAAGAATTAAGGCAATGAAATTCCATTTAAACTGAGCAGTGGATATTCTCCACTCCTCTCTTTATCTGCCACTTGTTCAAAAGAGAGACCTTGCAAAATAAACTGTTGCTCACTTTGGGGTTCTACACTTGCATTGTTTCCCTGCAGAAACCAGGGGATGGGGGAAAATAAAGTGAGGAATGGTGGCTAGGCATGCCCAGACCTTGCCTTCATATAGGAGTAGGACATGTCTGAAACCACTGCTGTGAGATCCCACCTTTCAGACAAAACAGATAATAAGTCTCAAAATTTTAAATTGTTGGAAGGCCTAAATGATTTGGATGGCCAAATCCTATATTCAGGAGTGATTTCACACAACCTTTCTAAAAGTCTGTACACTCCCAAGCCAAGGCATTTTTTTCACAAAGCACTGCAGAAAATGGAACATAGTCCTTCAAGTGGGCATGTGGCAGGGACCTTTGTAGAAGGTTTGTGTGTCCAAAGGAAATGTTGTGAATTTGCTAGATGAACATTGGAAGGAACGTCGCAGGCAGTGCTGGACTGCCCAGCGTTGATCCCCAAGCTATTTACACTGCAGCCCTTTGCAGAAGGGTGAGTAGATCAGGAAACGCTCCATGCTCGTGGCTGCTTTTGCATCTCCCTGGCAAAGACTGAGTGTACAAATATCAGGCCAAGGAAGCTCTGGTAGATGTTGGCTTTCTCCCAGTGGGCCAACTGGTGAATGGGTCCATTTTCCATATAGGCTACTCTCCAGTCTACTCACATTGTGAAAAGATCTCCTCCCTGCTATAATTCTACTACTTTTACCTAATATGTACGTCTCATAGAATCACAGAATCATAGAATGGTTTGGGTTGGAAGGGACCTTCAAGATCATCTAGTTCCAACTCCCCTGCCATGGGCAGGGACACCTTCCACTAGACCAGGTTGCTCAAAGCCCCATCCAACCTGGCCTTGAACACTTCCAGGATGGGGCCTCCACACCTTGCCTGGGCAACCTGTTCCAGTGTCTCACCATCCTCAGAGTAAAGAATTTTTTCCTAATATCTAGCCTAAATCTACCCTCTTTCAGTTTAAAACCATTACTCCTCTTCCAATCACTACACTCCCTGATAAAGAATCTCTCCCCATCTTTCCTGTAGGCCCCCTTCAGATACTGGAAAGCTGCTATAAGGTCTCCCCAGAGCCTTCTTTTCTCCAGGCTGAACAACCCCAACTCTCTCAGCCTATCCTCATAAGAGAGGTGCTCCACAGCCCTCGATCATCTCTAATTTTCCAAGCCAGGAGTTTCCTGAGGAGCATGTATCAGGCTGAGCTGGAGATTAATTCTATGTATTGGAGCACGAGCAAATAAGGGGTTTCTGACTGGAGTGGTGACACATGCAGTACTAAGTTTTTCTATTTCCTGGAGGGAAAATTACTTTTTTAATTGAAAGCAAAAGCCTAATCAGGGCTGAGAACATTAGACATGCTATGAAGTGGGATAAGTTGGGGGGATTGGACTAGATGACCTTTAAAGGTCCCTTCCAACCCAAACTGTTCTATGATTCTATGATTGGATGGAGAAAAGGAAAACACTAATTTAAACAAATTACTTGATGGTTATGGGAGCAGTCTTAATTTGTCCAGTGGATGTGGATGAGTGCTAGGAGTAAAGAGAGTCCAGGTATACCAAGTAGTGAGGTTGTTCAAAAAAAAAAGAGACTACGTCGACTTAAGTGATTTAAAACTAGTTGGTTCAAATAATGATTTATATTATAGTTATTAATATAAAATAATTATTTTAACTTGGATTTGCCCACTTATATAAAAAGAATGTGAAAGTTGTGCTAATTAAATCATAAATGCTGAGGGGAAGGATTGCAAACTTAAATCCCAGTATTAGCTGACTGTCTTAACTGAATTTTAGAACAATTTAGTCAAGATATAAAATGCTGAAAATAAAGGCTTTGATTATTGTTTATGTTTACTCATATGGATATTACTGTTTATTCAGTGGAGTTATTTCAGCTGATAAAGTGAAGCATTTGTTCAGGTGATTGATGCGCCAACAGTTAATATAGTAAAGCTTTTTCAGCACAGTAAAAAATACTTCAAAACATAATTGTTTCAATACTAAAACTGAAGAAATTACTTTTATATATGAACAGTATTCTTTGAAATATTATTATATTATTTAGATTGCCAGAAAAAAATATTTTGCATTATAAGGTTGGGATTTTTATAGCATTCGTGTGGCTTAAGTGTTCCATTGATTTCACACTGCCATCCCTGAAGGGAGAATATAGCTTGTGGAAGTGTTTCAGTCTTCTTGATTTGTGAAAATTCAATATATCAGAAGGTGCTGTTGATTGCAAATATAGCCCAGGCTTCTTGCAACCTCAAACCAATTTTGAGTTTGAGGTGGTTTTGTTCTCACAGTAAGAATGTTAATAAGACCCCCAATGTGATTCTGTTCACACAAAAGAAACGATGACTATTTTGAGTGTGACACTTTTTAATAAAAAGCAGTGCTGCTGAAAATCTGATAGTCTTCAGTTATTAGAAAACTAAAGAAGTGTAAAGTATATGTCACTTCAGTGTAAAACTGTAATATTATAAAAAAGCAAACCAAGTAGCAAACCATTAAATTTAAATGTACTGAAGATGCACACTAAAAAAGTTTTCTATTTTAAGCATGTATTTGCATCCATTTTGTACTTTTCTGCAACACTCTTTTGCAGTAATTAGTCAGAACTTCACAGCAACAGCTGTCCAGCCCTCTTGCTAAAATAGACTGTTCCTTATGTACATCTGCACTCGTGATTCTTTTATTCATGCCAGAAGTTTATGTGGAGCTTGTACAGGCAGCTGAACTTTGCTGATTTTGTCTGGTAGAGGATGATACTTACCAAACAGGCATGATACTGAATTCCGTGTTCTTAAACACACACATAAAGTTACTTATATAGGCAAGCTCAAAAATCTTAAAGCTAGTTAGTGCAAAACCAGCATGTTCCATGAATTGCTTTGAAAAGTCCTCAGTGTCCTTAAACCAGGACATAAGGAAATGTTCTAGTTCAGTTATAAGCAGAAACTGCTTTTTTTTTCTGAAGTTATTTCTATAAAAATATGAATGGGATAGTGCCGTTAGGGTTGACTCTTCTCTTTAAATGCAACTTTTCTTTCATATTGCAGATTAATTCCTTTTTTTTTTTATTACTTTCTTTTCTATTCTCCCTACATCACATCTCTTTTCCATTACCTGTATGCTGTGCAGTGGCACTGTGGTGCTGTTTCTTGTAAGAAAAATTATATTTTGTAATGGGCAGTTTCTATCTTTTTCTAAGTAGGAGTTAATTTTGTTATACAGGCTGCCTTTCTTCCTTTCATCTTTTATGTATAATGCTTTAAATAGGAATTTTCATCTGCCCAAAGAACGAGAGTGTGCATTGTCCATCTGAGGCTGTAATATTCCTTGTTCATAGAATAAGCAGGTGCAAGCCTGGTCTGTTGCTTAATGAGAAGGTCCTTAAGACTGTCCTACATGCTCCACGGAGCAGTACTGGTCGTTCTTTTCTCTGAAGTGCTACTTCACCACAAATTCAAACATCCTTGTACTGAAAGAGACCCTGCCTTCCAGATGAGCTGTAAACCAAAGCCCTGTGTCATTAGAACTGTCCTGGCACCCTCTGTAAGAGAAAGACTTTAGCCTTGCCTGTATTCTAGTTTGGATGCTCCCAGTACAGGTACATAAAAGGAATTGTCCCCACATTTTCAGCTGGACACTGTATTCTGGTTGTTCTCTGATACCTCATGGGGTTTTGTTTGCTATTGAATTACAGCCTTGTTTTATGGCAGGACTGCAATATTTCAGTGCTGGTGACAAGACACCCCTGGATAATCTAAAAAAAAAAAAAAATTGGAAGGAAATGTGTTTCAGAAGTTATTAGTATTAAAGTACTGCAAAGAAATAAAACATTTACTCTTGAGGGCCCTCATTTACTCTTGAAGGCCGTTAGTGACAATTTCAAGATTCCCCATTTGTTCCTTCCAATTTCTTTGTTTGGAATCTGAAAGAGCAGAGGAATAGGAGGTAGCATGTAACGGTCTTTTCATAACTAGATACTAAATATTTTGTAATTTATGGAGCAAGAGCTGGATTACTGCTTTGCAAATTGTCCTGTTATAAGGAGGCATGCTCCTGTTTGTTAGCAATGTTTTTCCTCTGTTGCTTCTCCAGAAAGAATTATCTCCATCTTGGAGAACTGATTCAGGAGGGTACTGGAAAAAGAAATTAACTGGATGAGGTTTTATGGCAGAAACTTTGGAACTGTATTCCTGTTGAGCATGTAAATAGCAAGGTGGGTGAGTTTGCAATCAGTTTAAAAGCCATCTTTTGCAGTGTACTTCTATATGGATTGTAAAGTGTTTGGCTACTCAAATCAAGGACAAAATCCTGTTTTGTGAAATAGCATTTCATTTAGTCTGCAAGTCTTTGTCATAACTTGAAGAGGCTGTTGCACTGTAGGGCAGATAATTTTAATTTTTTATCTTATCAGCATTCAAGGGACTAAAGTCAATGTTTTATACCACCTGTCCTCAGAGCCTCCTCACCCTAAGGAAGACATTGGCATGACTCAAAATACACACAGAACAGATCTACTCTGTTTACTAGGTGATTTTACAGTCATGTTTCAGAGCAGACTTGCACTTTAAAAATAAAATTTTGCTCCTATCAAATAAACCTCATCAGATATCATCCATTAGTGCTAGTTTATGTATTTGCTCTTCCTAAAGTTCTTTTGCATTACTTCTGAGGCTCATTAACCTACATACCCCATCAGAAAAGAAGGTGGAATTCCTATATTTAATCTGTCCATGCTCAAAGGCAGACCTGCAGTCAGCTGGGTATCTTTAAAGCAGGTGCCTGGGCAGTGAGCAGGCAGAAATAAGGAGGTGGTGGCCAGAAGAAGTGATCAAGGCAACTGCAGAGAAAAAGGAGCTCCCTGTAAAGGGCCAGTGGGCAGGCAAGTGTTGAGGATGAGGATCACAGGCTTAGAGTTACCTGCTGAGCTTCAGCAGCATCACATGTACTCACTACCCCTTGCTCAAACTGAAGTGATCCAGCTGTCTCTTAGTGCCACTGAATATTATCCCAGCTAAATACCTTTGTCCCTTATTTGCAGATATTCCAAATATTTTGAAGACATAGGTCTGGCTAAAGAGCATGTTGAATATAGACACTTGCCTTTCAACAATGAAACTACGCTCCAAAGTCTTTTGGCTTGCATGTTCCCAGACTGCCTGCTTTAATGAGCCCTAAGATAGATTTCACCCCTTACTCATGACAATTACCGACATCACACAGGTGCTTGTTCCTACACCGTTTCATTCCTGCATTAAGGACTTTGTTGATAACTGGCATATTTGTAGTTCCTGAAGAGGAAAGACCTTTAATGTAATGAAAGGATCCATTCATTAATGCTGTCTGTCCATTTATTTCACACATGGAATGCCTGTTTTTCTTCTCTCTGCTTCAGTGGAAAGCATTTTAATCACTTCGAGCATTTGTAGAAAATATAGTCACTTGGAGTGGGTACGGTTGGTATGTTCTCTTGCCTGTGGCAAAGGCTTAAAATGTGCATAATCTCATCCTAATCAAGAGCACAGAAGTTAAAACTTCATCTGTATGTATAGATAGAGATGGGACGCATCCTATGACCATTGTAAGAATTCTATGAATAAGGAACTAATGTGAACCAGGAACCTAATTAAGAGTAAAAATTATCAATACATTGCTTCCTTCTGTCTCAGCTTCAGCCTGGCAGTCCCGCTCCGAACCTTCTCCCATGCTGTACTAGCACGCCGGTGACGTGCGGAAAGTAGACTCCACAACCGAGATGATTGTAAAGTAGGTATGTTTATTCAGCGCCGGGCAGCACGGGGGGTCGTCCCACCACAATCATGTGCGCCCAGTGCAGCGGCTTTCTCAAATATATATTGTACTTAATCACATAAACATAAGATTTCCGAATACGCCTATACATATTCATGACCTGTCCCCGCTTCGTATTAAAATTAACTCTAATACATCATTTTCATAAACTCCTCCCAACTACGCTTGCGCATTGCCTCCTGGTGGTGGTCGCTGAGGGTCGTGAGGATGAAGGCTGATGATTCCTCTTCATCACCGCAAGTAACCTTTTGCTTTTGCGCAGACTTAGTTCTTCCTTGGTCTTTGTCCAGACTGCAGGGTCGGTTTCAACCGCTTCTCCAGACAGGTTCTTGTTCATTATCAGGAGCTGTCCTTGACAACATCACAAGACTTCTTGCTTCATCTGGTTTTCAGTAAACTATCAGGCCTGTCTTTTAGGTTATATATCACTACTAGCCAATAGTACACAATGTGTCATTATCTCTATCATATACCCCCGACTCACTGGGAACCTCCCTAATTATTTAAAAAATTATGCAGATTTCTGCACAATCCTTGCAGCAGACATCTAGCTCACATCTCTATAGCTGTGCCATGAGTGCCACTGACAGGACCTACCTTGGTGGCAGAAAATTCTCCTGCAGGATAAGGAGTCATATTGCTCTGAGACAGTCAGGTTGGCGTTCAAGCAGTCACCAATGTTAACTGAGAAAAGGGCAGAACAAGTGTGTTAATTGTCACTCATTCTGCATACTTTTGGGGCATCCTTTCTCATAGTCTCTTGTGCAATTCCAGGTGGAATTCAAAACTGCTCTGATTCGATGGGGTCCCGGGGGTGATTCTGCTGCCATTCACACACAACTCTCCCGCCGAGTTGCTCAGGAGAAAATTCCCTTGCAGTAGAGCAATCTCTCTGACTACCTGGGGTCTAAGTCTGTCCATACTAGAGTAAATCAGGTGCTGGCTAGAATAAAGTAGTGTTTCTTAATCTATGGGGTTGTTTTGTTTTGTTTTGTTTTGTTTTGTTTTGTTTTTCTTAGAGAAGTGCATTATATCAGCAGCACTTTCAACTGCAAACAGATCATTTTTCCATGACAGAACGTATTGCACAAGAAGGAAGTAATGGGGAGTGGCCCAAATCTAGCATGAAAATGAGCAGCTCAGAAGCATACAAAAATATCAGCTCAGTTTCTGATGTGTTTATTTGCTGCTAGAGCTGTGAGATACAACAGTCTCATACCTAGAATTGCCTCCCCAGCAGATTAAAGAGGGAGCATTGGCAAGTGTTCGCAATCCTGACAAAATCATGTCAACTCCTGACATAATGAGTAATAATAATAAAAAAAAAAAGCATGAAACACATTTAAGTATTAGTTTGAGATATCATAGAGCTGACAGAGAATCAGCCCCTGATCAGCATAGAGAAAAATCAAAGCAAGAAATACGAGCGAGAAGAAGAGCTGCTCTGACTTCGGTCAGCACTTGCCAGCACGCGTTCCCAGTACAGCTGTCTGCAGCGAGGAGGCCACGGGTGTCAGAAGCCAGCTTTTGCCTTGCTGTGGTATTAGAAAGGTCTGGTTATGAAGCTGTATGTTAAAATAGCTGTGGAAGAAAGGAATAAATGTAAAGCGCTATGAATTTATGGGAAAACAGTAAGTATTCACAGCAGGGGAGTCTCATCTGATTGGGCTGAAACACTAAAATCACATCATTTATTTCCCTTTCATCTTAAACAGCATCTTGGTTGCAAATGCCACCCCCTGTGCTGTTTTGACTGTTATCCTACCTATTAACTGGAACCCTGCCCAAATTTGTAACTGGAAAAACTGAACCCTCGTGCCTTGACTGATGCCTGCGATTTGTGAAAAGGAAGACGCTGTCAGCAAAGCAGTATGTAGAAGCGTTTATCTAATACTGGCTGCTGTAAGAGTCTCTGGTAACCAGGGATGCGGGATCTGTCTTACTGTCGCACGGTATCGAGCCCATTGTTCCCCCACTGCCAGGGAATAGTGCCTTTTGGCCTGAGAAAGGAATTGTTTTCTGCAAAAATATTTTCTTTCCTCATTCTTCTGTTCTGTTCTGCAAGTCTGATTTTCCATGTAATGCCTGGTGGGCCCTGGCCCTATTTCCTGCTGTAATGCCAAAACCATGGAGTGAAGATAACCACCTACAAAGAGGTGGATATTAAGGGGGCAGTCTCCTCCTGACTCCAGCTGAATTTCAGCTTCTGACCAGGAATAATGTAAATTCAAACATTTGGTCACTGTTTTATCTACCCTTTAGTGGTATATTAGGCTGTAGGATATCTGTGACTTCACTTTTGCAGTGCTACTGCATAATTCAGAATTACAGATCAAGTGATAAAATAAGAATGTGTTTCTTAGCAGAACTGTGTACAAAACAGACACTCAGCTTTATTAAGAAAGAAGCTAGCTGGTAATTGGCCCACTAAATGCTTGAACTCTGGAACTGTCCCAGGACACAGTGTTAGTGCTCAATTAGAGTGCTAGAGGACAATTCACAATAGCAGTAGGTTCAAAATAGTTAGGGGAAGCAGGTGACCTGGTGCAGCTAGTCCAGGCTCGAGACACTATTTGCACAGAGACTCCAAAAGGTTCTACAGATCATATAGAAAAAGTTGTCTGCAGGAATATTTTTCCCCCCTCATTTTTCAAAGCAACATGGAGCAGCCAGATACGTAATGTCAGGGATTTTGCATGCTGCTGAGTGCACCAAGGACTCCACTTACTGAATCTGAAAAGGAGAGTGGTTTCTGGAAAGTTTCTGACATTGAGACAGTTGGAGACCTTTTCTCAAAATAAGGGTAGTTTCTCCCCGTGCTGAAGGGAGCCTGAGGAGCGCTGTGCATCCGAGAGCTGCCAGCACAGTTGGGCTGCCGTTAACCTCTGGCTCTGCGACAGGTTGTTTTGGGGTTACAAGTTACTTGTCACCGAACAACCCCCAAAGCGGGGCTGTCTCTTCAGCCACACATGAGGAAACCAGGGCTCTTTAGTAGACCTCTAAGGAAGATGGCTTCTCAATTGCCAGAATCCTGTTTTCTGTTTTGGGAAAAATATGTCAAAACCAAAATGTTTCTGTGAAGCACTTGGGTTTGATGCTTTGTTATTTCCCTGTGAAAAAATGTTTTGTTAGAAAATTCCTAGCTAATTCCACTGCACAGAAACAATTAGAATATAAGTAATTTTCTGTCTTTGTTCCCTTATTGTTTTTCAATTTTTGAAAGATATTCTATTTTTAAAATTAGAAACGAATCAAGCATCTGGCAACATGGGCTTTTCTTCATGTCAAGTAACTATTATGGGACTTAGTAAGAAGTCAGTTTGTTCTGCCCGGTGAAGCTCATCTACAGTGGCCAACAGATTTTTACTTGAATCCAGAGAAAACAAACAAACTTTTTTGTTCCATAGAGGATGTCAGAAACCTCTGCCCTAGCCATAGAGCCAAATTCAAATTCTCCTTGGCAGAAAACCCGACAGTGCTGATGGACGTGAACATAAGAAAGTGAAGTGGGCCTTCTCCACCATTTCTGAGGCCTGTGCTCTTGCAGGGCTCTGACTCAGAGGACAGATAACTCAAATAAGTGACAAAACATGGATTTAGCCCTGCAGAGAGGTGTGTAGCTCCCTTTCATGGCTTCAGTGAGGCTTTGGCCATAGCAAAACAACAGAATCCTAATGCATTTTAAGTCTTTTGTAGGCTTTGATTGGAAGAAGCATCTGGAGAGACATGAGTTATGCAGACATTTCATCTCTTCCTATTTAATTGCCACTTAATTAAAGTGTTAAAATGGAATAACTTTACTGATTAATGCTCCCAGCAGCAGTAAGGCAGAAAGGCAGAAAATGTTAAGGTTACAACATTGTGTTAACATGCAAGAAAGGAAAGTTAAGTGGGTGTGACAACCTTTAACAATATGCTTTATGTTAGATGTAAATATAATTGGTTGTCATTACTTCATTAATGAGGAGGTGATCAAAAGAACTATAGATAGAAGCAAAAGCCTCAATTACATCAAATACGACTTTTAAGTACTTAGAATAGGCAAAGACTTTTGAACCATATGACTAGTGATTTTCTAGCAATGTACTGTCTTTAACACTTGCCTTTTCAGAACACATCTAAAAAAGTAAATCTATGCAAGATCCCACAAAACTAAGCAATGTAAAAGAAAAAGATACTCAGTAGAGTAGATGCATAATTAAGCACTGCACAATTAGTGCTATAAGATAGGTCAGACCCTGACATACCTTGTACCAGTTAGGTTTTGTTTTCTAAAATCATGAATTCAGTTTTGGTCAAATAGAGGCAGTACGGTTTTTAATTTCAGAAGTTTATTTCTAAAATGGAGAATGTAGTGTTTACAACTAGTCCATTCAGAGAAGTATATCTCCCTCAGAGCCTCTCTGGGTCTTGTTTTTTGTTTCAGGACTCAGTAAAGCTGTGGGGTCTGATGACAGCAGGAGTCCAACAGATACAGGTTTCATTCAGATGCTTTTTCCACTTTATATAAAATCACTTTCAACTACCACAGACTTTGCACCTGATCTTTCTTTTTTCGCTCCCTTCTTTTCCTATTGTCTACTTGTTCATTCATTCTGGACCATTACCTTGTCCCTGATGATAAAACAGGTGTGACTGAGGCTTTCAGGCTGTGTTGGACTGGATCTTGTCTTTTCTGAAGAGTGCTCTTCTAGGACAGAGCTCTGGAGAAGCCCCCAGGGGCCTTTACCTGAGCCAGCTGTCTGGTGTGATAAGCTACGGGGCTGGCAGGAGCAGTTTTTCCAGGAGAGGATTCCTCTGAAGAATCTCATTTTCCTAGGGCAGGTATGAAAGATGACCTCTTAACAGCATTCATAAGTGGTGACAATCAGTGTCAGGACTTTGCTATACTGGTAAGTAAAAAAGTAGAGGTGACACGGTTATTATCTTCCCTGGCAGCTCTATGTCCATGCTCCATTCCTCTCCTCCTCCACATTCCCTAAGAATGGACAGAAAAGTCTTTGTCTTGAATTTTTGTATTGAAAATATGCTTAAAATAGATGGTGCTGTAGACAGGTGTCTGACATACAATCCAAGTTTATGCTGATGCTTAATCTTGCACCTCCTCAGTAATGACCCTGATGTAATGGAACCACTTACTTTCTTATTCTGGGCAAATAATACATATAAACAGGTCTCTGAAGAAATGAGTTTTGATTTTTTCTTCTGCAATTACACATAAAACATATAATTAAGTAGTTGAAATTTCTTTTTTCCTTTTGTTCCCATTTATTTCTTCACAGGGCAGTGAAGTATAGCTAGTTTTCTCCATACTGGCATTTCTTACAACAAGGTGAAACAGAAGAGCAAGTAAAGTCCTTCTCAGAAGGACAAAAGGGTTCTTTTGTTAGATCAACTAGATTTCAAGTTTTTAATATCTGTTTAATTTTACATCTTAAATTTTCTTTTTAAGGTATTATGACAAAATTATGTAGGCTTGAAGCTCTGATGTGTGATGTAAAAGAATAAACCCAATACTTGCTGTTGAATAAATCCTCCTGCTATTGATCTGAGGACTGCAGAATCTGCCAAAACTTCTCATAACAGCACCATGGGAACCTCTGGAAACATCAAAGGGTTCAGTGATTACTGTCAAAACATGCACAAATTAGCAATAAAAAACAACAACCCTGCAGCATTTTAGAGATCATTATCTCCTTTGAAACTCTCTGGATTGTAATTGATACCAGTTTAGTTTCACTAAATTAAGAGCACTTTGTTGGGAAAACAGTCTTTGTCCCCTTTGACATAACATAACGAACCATGACAATAACAGTTTCGTGGTCATTAGTCAGCTGTATGCATGAAGTGTGAAGCCTAAACTGCGTGGCTTTTTGCCCTTAAATCACAAGGTCTGGGCACAAGATGCCACAGTGCCAAGGACTGCCTTGACATGCCGCCAGGAGCCTGGCTGCCAGGGCCATCGTGTCGACGAACTGTGCTAATCTGCAAGTGCAGGGCTCTGATATTAGCTTAGACTTGGGTAGAAATTACTTTTTTCAGTGCAACAGCACTTAGGAATTAAGGTTTCTAATCGTACAGAATGCTTTCTTACTGAGAAGGGCTAAGTTACTGAGAAGGGCTGCCCAGGCTATTGGGACATCTCTATGTGAGTATGCGTATCTGATGCACAACACGCCACAGAAGACCTGTATTCATTTACACACTTGTACACAAGCAAGTGAAATAGTAAACAGAAATGAACCAGATCCACAAAGTTTTTTCTCAAATTTATCAGTGTTTGATTTGGATTTTCGTCTTTTCACACTAGTTGAAACCATATGTAATTTACCTGACTGTTCATTACTCCTGGAATGAACATCAAAATTTGTGTATCTAATCAAAGTCATAGAGGAGACCAGTGATGACTGTGAAGTCCAAGTAGAAGAAATGAGTTTAGGGATGGTTATGGAGACAGTTCCAGCTGTACCCGGTGCACTCACATCTGGTAGTAACCTCAGGAAACAAAGCTGAGGTTGTAACAGGTTTCAACTGAACTTTGAGTGTGTAACATCCCAGCTGGCCTAGATGTTTGTGACACTGTATTAAGATTGTTTCAATTATGTCTGATTCTTTATTTATTTTAATTTTTTACTTTAACTCAGTTTCCTTTACTTTGTCCCTTTTATTCTCTCAGCCCACCCACTCTACAGTAACCGTCAAGTGTCTTCTGGTCTCCTCAATTTCACAAAAGTCAGCACATGCCATGTCCTATCAAGAGCTACATTGTTAAATGCTGGGCAATGTGTATATGCTGATCGCTGTCAAACAAAATGTATAGAAGTTTTTTCAGACTGCTCTTGTTTTAGAAGAACATGAGTTAGCATCTCTGTCTGCTACCCAAACTCTTACTGTCAGAAAATCTGTAGGATCATAATTATCTCAGAGACTTCTAGTCCTGTTTCAGATTTGACAGAGACAGATCAACAGTTCCAAAAATTACTCAAGCAGAATATGACTGACAGATAATCAGAGAGCTGGGCAGGTGGACACATAAGCTCCATTTTATTGTAGAGCCCAACTAAAACTAAATGTATATGCTTATTTTTTCAGTTGCTATCAGTACTGGACTTTATTATGTCAAGCTTTTCTTTAGGTTTCTGAAATCTTTGAGCTTCTCAACATGTCTATGGGTGTATTGCTTTGCAGTTAATTCCTGGCTAGGCATGGTAAGAATATTTTTGCGTTTGAATGTTTTATGTGTACATACATAGGTTCAACAGAGGTACAGAGGGCTTCTCATAGCAGAATTAGACAGTCCTAGATATTTACAAAGTAAAATCTTTGCTTAAAAATGTGTTTGCTCTGTAAATAATCTCTAAATAAACTAGAAAGTAAAGGATGAGCTGGAAGGATACAGACTGTGGACATTCACACACACGTGGATTAAAGCTTGAGAAACTGCTGAGCAGCAAATGAAAACGAGTAAGACAAAACTGAAATCTTTTATGAAAATGAGTAAGACAAAGCTTTACTTTCATCTTTCAAACACTATCATCTGACATGTTTATTGTTACATCTACCATTTTTTCTGCTGAAAAATTCCTTTTCTCCTCATTGCTATGGGACTGTGAAAAACCTTGCTGGGTAAAAATGGAACAGCCGTGTTTCCCCCCCCATAAAATCCAGTGTATCATTTTTGACTCTTACACATTGCTCATGATCACATTTAATGAAAATCAAGAGCCCGATGGATATTCCTCAGCAGCCTAAGAGAAGAGTTACTGGAGGAAGCAGCCTTTGAGTCAGTTGAGGAAAATTCTGCAGGGGAGATTTTCAGTCTTCTGTCCCCCAGTATAATCCTGGGGCTCGCAAATTATCAGAGCTTTCAGTACCCCATATAGAAAATCCAGGACAAATAATCAGCCTCGAAATGCAAAGAATGGAAACCATTCACTGATTCACTCAGGTATTTAAAAATTTAAAAATATGGAACCGTCATTTAGAACCAACATATAGTGCCAACTAGAAAGAATAGTATCTCAGGCATAGGCAAGAAAACCTGCTGTCCTGTTCATGTTTGTTAGTTGCTAGGAAAATATCACTGCTAATGCAGTCCTGTACCCATGGCAATATGAGTTTATGAAGCTGGGTTTGCAGCTGTCGGGTTCTTCTGGTTTCCATATTGAAATGCAAATCATCCTAAGACTTCTGTCCTCACTTCAGGAGCCATATAGCAACGAAAGTAGTAGCTCTGCCATTAGGAAAAAAATGGTGATTGCATTTTTTACAATGCTAATGTTCTTGCTTAGCACATTGGGATGTGAAACTAGCTGTTACTGCTGATTTTAGTTCCTCACTGATAGAGGCAGTGTCACTGATTATTGCTGGGAACTGGATGTGCTTTGAGCCACAGGTCTACTGTCTTAGATTAGAGCCTGATGGTAGTTATCTAAGTCCAGAAAGTCCTGAATTTGGAAACTCAGCCACATTTTTATTTCTTGGTAGTTAATTCATAATAGGGAAGGAAGAAAGGAAAAGGAAATGTTATCACAGTTACTCACCTACACAAGTTTGGGTTAGGTATTTTTTCTTTATTCCAAACTCTATATTACTGGATTTATTCCTTGAGAAGTGGTGCTTTGTTCTTAAAAATAAATGTGTGACCTGGAAGAAAAAAAAATGGCTTTAAGGAATGGATGATTTCATGTTTTCATGATGATGCATCCAGTTGTGTCAGTTGTGGTGATTTGTATTTAATCCTGGAATATCATAAGATTGGATCAATGCTTTGGAATGGGAAAAATCAGCAAGCTACGCTTGCCAGGTAGTGCAGAAAGGTATGAGTTGACTGAGATCTTTATGATAGTGCAAACGGTGTCATCTTGCAAAGGAGCCTCTCTCGACAAGGTATTTTAAGTAAAAAATTGGAATAAATTTGTCCTTTTGAACTATATGGACTTGGTTATCTCAGTGCAAGAGACTAGACCCTGAAATTAGTTTTCACATTTGGACAGATGTGGCAGCCATGGTGTTGCTGTCAATTTGTTACAGATGGTCCTGAACATTAAAATGGAAGTGGACTACGCTATATCATCTGAATTTTGGATTCCTCAGAGTTTCCATTTATATAAAGTAGGGGCGATTTACATGGTACTGAAAGTTAGTGTTTAATTAGCTCTGAAGTGATGTTTTCCTGCAGATCTTTCTGTCTTTCTGAATTTGACCTATGGTGATATTCGGGGCTTCCCCTTATCAGAGTGAAGGGGATCTGTGCCTTAGCAGATGGGAAGATGGGAATATGATTAGGACTGCAGGACTTCCCCATGCTTTTTAAATGCTGTGGGATCTTTCCATCCCACCTCCGCAGCAACCATGCATGAATAAAAGAAACACCGGCTTAATGTCTCAGCATGAGGAGAAGCATTTGTTGCCTTCTGGCCTTACATAAGCACTGCTCATCTTTTCTTGCAGGAATAATTCAAAATAGAAACAGAAATAGAGGCAGACTGGCTTCACTGGAAGACCATCTTGTTTGCCTAAAGATTTCATTGCAAAGAACCGAGGCCCATGTATACCCGCATCGTATAGGAAAGTTGTGCTAGGGGCACTCAAACCCAAGATTTTCTGACGTCTTCTTCTTCCTATATGTCAGCTGAACAGCACAGTTAAATCCTGCAACAGAAACCTGTACTCGTTGCCACAGATATCACACTACACCGTACTTTGCATTGCTACCTCATTTAAAGCTTGCCAGATCATGCCCTCGTTAATAAGAATATGTGTATTTGGTGTTATTTCAATAGGAAGTTCTTGTTAACTGTATTGCATAAAAAGGAGAGCCTGTGATACGTTTCCAGCTCATAAAATGCTGTCTTTGCTACTATATAATGTCAGCTGGCCCTACCATAGAGATCTTGCATGCCGCACTATACAGTCTGTCCCTACCTATATGAGCAGGAAAAGGAAAGAAAATTGAGTTTGTTCCATGCAATAATATTGTTGAAAAGAAGAGGGCTAAGTTTAGCTCATATTTTGTGGGCTGACATGCAGCTGAATAAATCTGAGTTTATTAGCAAAACAATCCTTCAATTACAAATTATGACAGAGCCAAAATATTCCATAATTAGATCCTGTTAATGCCACTGAAACAAAATTTTCAGTGCAGAATTTGACTAGCTTGGGATCCCAAAGGGTTAAATAAACTAAGGAGAAGAAAGCACAAAGTCCACTGTCAGTGGGAGGCAAAGATGAGTATGCAAAAGAAGATGCCACAGAAATTTAAGCAGACAGAACAGGGTGTTTTGCTAGAAGTGAAAAACAGAAACCATGATCAGATTTATTTATATATTTATTTAGCCCCATATCTCTGCTAAAAATGAAGACAGTGGGTTTTTTTTATGGTCTTGATCTGGCCCACCATCACCACAGTACTGTAGTGGCCATCTGAACTGGGGGAGTTGTGTTACTCTCCCGGAGGGGACACAGGGGCTGGGGCTGAGCTGCATGCTGGGCAGTGATTCCCGCCTGCGAGTCCAGGTCCGGCTCTGCACTGGGGCAAGACCTGAGCACACCTGAGATGTGACGCCAAACCATCAGAGACTGTCAGAGAATATGTTTCATGAATCAGCTAAGTATATAATGCAAATACAAAGAAAAAATGCCTACATGCTTTTAAGGTATAATATATGTGTACATATATTATAAGAGATATATAAGATATGTGTACATAGATATGTCTATATATAGAATCATAGAATGGTTTAGGTTGGAAGGGACCTTGAAGATTATCTGGTTCCAAAACCCTGCCATGGGCCGGGACACCTCCCACTAGACCAGGTTGCTCAAAGTCCCATCCAGCCTGGCCTTGAACACTTCCAGGGATGGGGCATCCACAACTTTTCTGGGCAACCTGTTCCAGTGCGTCACCACCCTCAAAGTGAAAAATTTCTTCCTAATATTTAACCTAAATCTACCTTCTTCCAGCTTGAAGCCATTACCCCTCGTCCTATCACTACATGCCCCAGTAAAAAGTCCTTCCCCAGCTCTCCTGTAGGTCCCCTTTAGGTACTGGAAGGCCGCAATAAGATCTCCCCAGAGCCTTCTCTTCTCCAGGCTGAACAACCCCAACTCTCTCAGCCTCTCCTCATAGGAGAGGTGCTCCAGCCCTCTGATCGTCTTTGTGCCCCTCCTCTGGACCCGCTCCAACAGGTCCATTTCTTTCCTATATGTGTATATACAGTGTTTATGAAGTATTTGTGAGGGTACACATCGGTATTATACACACATTCCTCACATTGTTTTGCAACATGCATAAATGCTGTTGGTTTGAGCCTCTATGCCTTTACTGCAATGGGAATAATGATCTGCTGGTGTTATCTCTCCCTGCTTCCCGAAGAAGCTCTCTAACCCCAAAGAAATAATTTGTGAAATTCTGCCAGGGTAAAAAGAATGCTCACCTTCATGAGGTTGTCATCACACATCTTCCCATGCAGTGATGAAGTATTTTACTTCACGGTATACCCTTAAAAGACAGGTAGGCAAACAAAATGGAGCATTTGGAGGTTTGCAACTTGCCAATATTTATATCTCCTGTGACAGCTTTGCTGCTTGCTTTGTATTAAATAACCACTCATTCACTTGGAAACTAAAGATGATAGAAAGACAGTAAAAGAGCGTGAAGTTATCCACTGAAAATGAGCAGGTAGAAGTTTAGAAGAACACCAGGGAACTACAGAAAGAGTATTTTGCAACTGCTTTCCTGGAAGAGGAAGGATGGAGTTTGACTTAACAAATCGGCAGGGAACAGCTGGGTGTTGTTAGCTAGTTAAGAGGCATACAATAAGCAGCTTAGGTAAATACACAGTGGGAGATATAAAGAAAGAAAATACTAGAATATTAGTAGCAGCTTCAAAGACAGATTTGAAGTGGACCAGTGACTTTTGTAGTGACAGACAGACAGCCGGAGAGTTACTGTTATCCAGGCACTGAAATGCAGCAAGTGGTTACGGATCTGATGGTAACTTCACTAAAAAGGAAGATACCAGAAACAATTATGCGATATCTTGACAAGTTAAGCTGTGACAAATACAAGTGGACTTCAATGGACCGACTTCTATTTATGAAAATAAAATGTTTGTAATTAAATGATGGTAATTTTATAAAACAAATCATTAAGCATCTAGTTCAGGAGATTTTATATACTATGCTATGCTATGCCATGCTGTGCTATACTATGTACTCTCTCATAGTATGTAACCTGTATATAAGACTGTATACTCTTATGTATTTAATAATTTTGCCAGATATGGATTATTTAA
This sequence comes from Anarhynchus alexandrinus, assembly GCA_008711295.1. Classification (NCBI taxonomy): domain Eukaryota; kingdom Metazoa; phylum Chordata; class Aves; order Charadriiformes; family Charadriidae; genus Anarhynchus; species Anarhynchus alexandrinus. Next base: position 140,514 of record VUYV01000120.1, read on the forward strand.
TTTGAAAAAAACCCTCCATTTTTTATTGCCCCTTTGCAATAAAAAGAAACAAATAAAGTAAAAAGTGTATTTTCCAATTAACAATCAAAATATAAAAATATGAGCCATTTCAATAAAAAATCCCAAATTTTCAGGAACTTTTTTTATTGATTTAGAAGATATCTGGAATAAATTGGAGCATTTTCATTGATTCAAATGGCTTGGTTACAGCTACTGAAAAGTTACAGCTGTTTATTACTGGTGTTAGATTTTTTTTTGAGGAAAATGTTCCATTGAAATAATCAGAAAATATCCTTTTAAAAAGTAAGTTTCTTCTATAGAAAAGAAATGCTGGGTTTCTTTTATGAACAATGAATCTCAGATAGGAAGAAGAAAGAACAGGTCTGAGAATCAGACAGGTGAGGTGGGCATGCTAGGTGACAGTTCATCTAGTTAACTTTTTTTTTTAATTTGAATTTTTTTTTTCTGTGAATAATCATATTTTGCTTCTTTGAACTTTTTCTCCCCCCCCCCAATTCCTGCCTTGTCACACTTCAGTATTTTTAATTTTAGATAATTCTAATTTTAGACCATTTCAAGAAAAAACAGGTTTACCGCGGAGTATTGCCAGTTCCTAGTCTGCCGTAATTACAAAGTCAGGGGAAAAGGGCAGCCTGAAGTTTGGATCCCTGCATCTACAGGGACTACAGTACAGCCAGAATCTTTCCTCTGTGCACTGGACATTTTCTTTCTTCCTCTCTTGTTATAATATGGAATACAGAACAGCAGAAATACATTTCAGGAGATATATGTATATATATTCTAATATACTGACAGTAAATGGAAAAGAAAGAAAATAATTTTCTTTCCTATAAGGTGAGAAAAATTGTGTAGGAAGGAAATGAGGGGTAAAACCACGAGAGCTGGTGTATGAGGATGGCCTGTGTGAATTAATTTCTTTCCATGACAAGGTAATGGGCCTTTTCAGTGGGAAAACAGAGAGGTCATCATTTTAGCATAAATTTTGATACTGGCTCCCATGGTTGTTCATGCACATCCTGCATAAACATGGTTTAGATTAAATTACTGTAAAGTAGGTATAAACTGGTTGCAAAACTGTTCAGACAGAAGTCATCACTGCGAGTGTGTGTACATATATCAGGTGCTGCTCCTGAGGCAGGGTAATCTGGTCCCAGTGCAATTAGTCAGTATTTTTGCTGGAAGTCTTTTTATGAAAAGGGAGATAATTTACTTATTGAACTCACAGCTGTCGTAACGGTGGGAGGGGTGGAAGCCTTTCCAATGGCAAGATGAGAACTCAGACTGGAGGAAAGATCTGCAAGAGTGGAGTAAAATCTAATACATGGGAATGCAAAATCCTGCACTGGAGAATGACGAAGTATGCAAGTACAGAAGCTGGACAACAAGTCACGTAGAAATTCTCCAATAACAACACCTGGGCGTTACAGAGGATCACAAACTGAACATGAGAAAATGGTATCNGTCTCCTTCTTTGGTGTATAAGCAAGAATATTGTTTGTAAGGTGTGCAGAGCAACCACTGTGGTCTGTTGGGATCCTGTTTGCAATTACTGGTGTACTCCTCAGTTCTGGGCACTGCACCTTGAGAAAGAAGTGGAACTAAGTTGGAAAGACTCCAGAGAAGATGGCTGAGAATGATCAAAGCCTTAAAACATTGTCTGTTAGCAAAACCTGAAGATTTAAGATTGTGCTGAAGAAAGAGGAAGGAAAATGGGATAAGAATCTTCCACTAACATGAAAGGAACCTGCAGAGGCAGAGGGAGCAGTCTGCTCTCTGTCTGGGGGGCAAGGCGAGGTGTGTTGGGGGGATTGAGAAAGATTCAGGCTAGATGTTAGGAGAAATGTATTTCAGTACCTTTTGGATCTTACTGAGCAATTAGACACCCTTACTTAGCCTTGCTCTGGGTGGAGTAATAGACAAGATGACCTTTTGGGTCCTTCCAGTCCTATTTTTCCCCTTTTCAATGGGTCTATGATTTTGCTTGTACCTCAAAGCATTGAAATTATATATCCTTTACATTTTTTTACCAGCATTTTCATGAGATAGTGTATTTGTTTCAGTAAAAATGTAATTTTTGGATTCTTGCTAACCTCATGTTATAAAGCAGTGATATTGCAGCAGTGTTACCCAAGTGACTGTCATTTATTTTAATGATCTGTTCTGTGATATATTATTGCTGATTAGGTTCATTCATATTTAAATTGCAGTTGTGTATAGAGTTCTTACATGCAGAGGATGCACCCACTTCTGGGTTGCAGTGTGCAAATGTGTGATAAAGGGCAACCCCTGTCTCAGGTGATTTATACAGTGTGAAAATATTTTCTCTTCTTCATCAGTATATGTATTTAAATAAGTACTCTCTTGTTCTTGGGTTACAAGCAAACAAGCAAGAATGCTTCACTTTCTGTATACCATTAAGTATTTTTTTTTCATTTTGTCATACTATATCTTCCCTTTAAATTTAACAGCCAGAGCCTTTTCAATCTCTCTTTGTTCAGCAGTTTTCCTGTGCTTTTCATCTTTATTGTTATTACCCTGAATCCTCTTTCTCCTCCACTGAGAGAAGCCCAAGCTGAGGATAATAATGGTGATGAGATCACCCCAGTGATGTGGACTGGGGCTTTGCAGGGCTGCACGCCCTGACCCCAAACTCCAGCAGTTTACACAAGTGCTTAAGTTTATATATATATATAGAGAGAGAGAGAGAGAGAGAGAGAGAGAGTAGCTTAGCCTGTACTGTATTTTAGATGAATCTTATCTCCTGTTCTTTGTGTTCTAGCATTTGTTAGCTATTTGGATTGTCACTCAGCTCTACGCCTTTTTAATGATAAAATAGTTTGGTATGATGAATCAGCATCTCTGTGTCCTCTCTTGTCATGCCTTCCGGAGGTATTTGGCTAGTATCCAGCAATTTACACAAGTGCTTAAGTTTATATATATAGTAGCTTAGCCTGTACTGTATTTTCGATGAATCTTATCTCCTGTTCTTTATGTTCTAGCATTTGTTAGCTATTTGGATTGTCACTCAGCTCTACACCTTTTTAATGATAAAATAGTTTGGTGTGGTGAATCAGCATCTCTGTGTCCTCTCTCGTCATGCCTTCTGGAGGTATTTGGCTAGTATTAGACAGGTTTGTATTAGACTAATTTAGTTCATTAACCATTCTTTTTTAATTTTAGTTTATATCTCGTCTTCCATATATATTTTCCTATTTTTTTTCCACTGTTTGATGATGTTTTCTGTTTCTTCGGGGGCTTTCTTTACTGAACTACTGCCTCGGCAAAATTCAAGACCAAATTTTGGTCTCCCTGGCTGAGGATGAAATCAGGAGCAGAACCAGTGCATGCACACAGTTTTAGACAGGATCAGATCCAGATGCTGGGCTGAAGCTGTCATGAAAGCCTCAGAGCTGCGACCGATGTGCGAGGACGTGGGCTGGCAATGTTTTTCCACAAGGGAAAAGCCACAGGTGGATGTAAAACTGATTTGTATATGAAAAAGGGGTTTAAGTATCTCTGGGATGGTTTGTTCTTACAGAATTGGGAGGATAACAGCATGAGGATTTATAGCACTGCAGAATCCTGCCTTAAATAACAGGAATGCTTTCACACTTGCCATAGTAACAGCAAAATTGCTAGTGGTAAAATTAACTCAGACTCTGTATTTTTGTATTATTGCCATTTTAGCACTTGGTATGCCTTTTAACTTTGCCCATGGCCAGGCTATATAATGAAGTCGGAAAGGCTATGGTCTATTAAAGTAGCCCTTGACAGTGGTGGTAGCGCATGCATGTGAATGGTAGTTTAAAATTGATGCTTGGAAATAAAGTTTTAATTCAGAGCCTGTCTTCATCAGAGAAAAACTGAAAAAATGCCATTTAATCTAAAACACAGGCCACTTTGAGGGATAAATTTACTGCTAACTGTACATTTTATCACTGAGGCTGTGTTTGGATTTTGGAGAGTCACTACAAGCTTTAACAGGGACCTACATACAGACTTTTCTCCTAAATGTTTGTTAGAGCTGCCCTGAGTTAAGTCTGTTAATAGAGCATTGTTCAGGACATGAACAGCAGTTGAAACTGACTTTTAGAGCAAACAACAGTATGAGGCTGCAGATAGCATGAGTTTCCTAATAAATATATTCATGCAAGTGTTGTACGTATGAATATCACACATTTCAGTAATTTTGAACGAACTGTGAGGAATCTAAGTGACTTTTACAGACTTTTTAAAATAAAACCTCCCTTTTCTAAGAAAGTTTTCCAGCAAGTATTTTCTTTAAAAAACAACCCAACACCTCTTACCCTCCATTATTTCAGTAGCAAGGTAGCACCAGCTCTCATGCTGCCTCTCTAGCACTGAGCCTCTCGAGAAAACCATCAAGCTAATGCCTCTTGAAGCCTCCTAGAAATTCATTTGGGTATCGGTGGGCTGCACAGGGTTTGGCAGAGGAGCAAACAGGTCGTCTGCCACTGTCTTTGTCCATGGCCAGGCACAGGAGAGGCAAACGGTGCTGGAGAGTGGGCACGGAGCTGGGGCAGCTCTTCACCTGAACCAGTCCCTCCACGTGCCTGGCCAAAGTGGAGGAGCCTTTTGAGGCACAGAAATGCATACCCACAACCTCATCTGGGTAAAAACACATAGCTTTTTGGACCCTTTCAACTAATTTTTTTTTTCTATTTTGAGCAAAATTTTTCGGAATAAAGGGGGTTCAGGGGAGAGCCACACAAATTTCCAGGGTGTCAAGGTGCAGATAGATGAGAGAGCATATGCAAGGCAAAAATATTAATTGCAAGATAAGAGGCAGTTAAGTAACAGCCTGTAAATATTTGACAGTACAGGGTAAACTGGTGACAATCTATAAATATTTGAAAATGTAAACGTATGGGAGGAGTAGATTTACTTAGCATGAAGAAGAGTATGATTAATAGTAATGGGCTAAAATTAAGCAAGAAAAAGTTTAAGATGAATATCGGGGGAAAAAAAATGGAAATTTTATTAACCATTAGCAGTCAGATTGTGGTTTTGAATCAGCAGTGGTCTAGAAGATGATTGCTTTTAAGTGTTCTAGCTACTTTGATCTGTTACATTGTGTTTAAGGCAATTAAAGGCTCTGTGGATCTCTTCCTATTATTTCCTTCAAAGTTTGCAGTTGTGCCAAGCTGGTCATGAGGATGGACTATGATTGCAAATGCTGAGGGAACTGATGTGCTCAGTCACAAGTAGAAGAGGCACCTATGAAACATCTCTTCTAGTAAGATGTGGTTCTTGCACAGGAAAAGATTTTTGAATCTGTTATGAGTCTATGAGGAATATTTTATTAGAAGTTATACACATCCCACTGCATGATATATTTTAGCCAATTTACTAAGTTCAGTGGGTTAGAAGTCTTGAGTTAATAAGGATCACACTTTAAACTCTGGAATACCATGTAACTTTACTTTAGTGGAAAAGCTATGCCCAATGAGTAGCTTTCAGGATACTAAATCTTTTCAGATTTTTTCTATATAACATAAAATTAAGGTAGCTGAAATACTATGTAGCTTATTACACAACTAGGCTATTAAAATTATTTGGAGGTTTTGATGGGTTTTCCCCCCAATTTTTGTCATCCCTATCAGATAATATTTATTTTGTTTGCTAGATAATGAGTCATTTGTGCAAAGTTTTACATCTGTTATTTACAGCACATTTATATGTCACTGAATTTGCTTTCTTGGTGTCTGACTCATGATTGTGTTTCCCCAGTGCAAACAGATTATTTGTAATGGAGTTACAAAGGCGCAAGGAAGGGGTAACATAGCACTAGACCAAACTCTTTTGCTGGTGTAAAATTTTCCTATATTTTATCTGTGCATGGCTAATGAGAATAAACACAAATAGAGACAATTTTTCAGAGTTTTTTTAACAAGCTGTGCAAATAGTTATGCTTTGGGGTCTAAACTGCTCTCTGACTGACATAGACAGAAACTTTCTGTGACCAATTTGTCTTATAGTCAAATGCAGCAGCCCTTCCCTTTCTGAAGACTAGTTATCTGGCTATTTTCAGAGACCATAATGCTGTGTATATGTTCCTTGGGAAAACAAACAGTAGCACAAGAATGGTGAAATGAATGCAATTTTAAAAACATGCTCTCGCTTTTATTTAATGCCATTTAGAATCTTTTCCAGCTTGTGACCAAATGCATGGCTCCCATGCTAAGCATGTTGCCTCGTACTGTAAGAGGCAGAATATTTGAACATCAATGCCTGGATCTCTTCTAAAACTGCAGATGTAATTAGGCAATGCTAACATGAGGAACAGCACACAAGGGTGAGGGCAGCCACTGAAAGTGGCCTCCAAACCTGGACAGGTGGAAATCTTAACTGTGCTGCAGGGTTAACGTGCGGCCTTGTTAGGGAGGCTGGAAATGCAGAAATATGGAATCACAGAATTACAGAATCGTAGAATGGTTTAGGTTGGAAGGCACCTTGAAGATCATCTAGTTCCAACCCCCATGTCATGGGCAGAGACACCTCCCACTAGACCAGGTTGCTCAAAGCCCCATCCAGCCTGGCCTTAAACACCTCCACGGATGGAGCTTCCACAACTTCTCTGGGAAAAAAAAAATAAATCACAGTATATAGACCAGGAGGGTGCGAGGCCGTTGCTGTTTGTGGCCTTTTGCAGTTCATCCTTTCTGCCACAGTGTAACGAAGCTTTAGCAATGGAAGTGTACATGGAGTCAAAGGTAGAATAACTTGTCCCTGGGAAGTCAGTTAAAGGTCAGCCATGCACCCCCATGAGACGACTTATGCCAATGTAATTAATCTGTTAGACAATATGAGTTGCAGAGTCTTTTTGTTGCATTTAGTACTTTAATATGTTTTCCTGATAAGCATTCATTTTATACTCATAGGACAGCTGCTTAGTCAAGGAATGAGGGCTGTAAGTTGTTTAAAGAAATGGGAGTCATAAACTTTTAGCAACTATTTGAGGCTTTGCCACTAACTGATAGACAGGCTTTGCCTCTCCCGTGCCTCAATTTAGACACCTGCCAAGTTAGGCAAAAATGCTTAATTATCGAATACAACTGCAGCAAGATTCAGTTTAATCACATATGTAATGGAATGTAATATTTGAGTTTATGAGTTATGAAAAGTACAAATAAATACCAGTGTTAATCATCATTTTCATTAGCTTCCTCAGTTTTCAATTTGCTTTGCCATTGATCTCAGCCAAGCCAAGATTTTACTTAAGTGCGGGGGTTTTTGTACATTTAACCCAATGGAATGGTTTCTTTACCTTACCCTATACAGGTTTACAACTACGGAGAAACATTTTGTAAATTCTATGCCTATTGCCTTACCTGCTTTGAGAGTAAGTAACGCCCAGGCGCTGATAGTATTTTGTTATGACAGACTCTTTTTAATATCTTGCTTCAGTGCTTGGGTTTTTTCACTTTATCTATTTTTTTTAAATAGGACATCTGGTATATATTAGTAAACTCTTCTCCAGGTTTCTGTACCTTGGCCGAGTCCATACTTTGTCTTTCTTGCTTCAAACTACACAAAGAATAGGGAGACAAGATAAAATTTTGGAAAGAGTCATGGGAATAGTAGAGTATCATGAGACTTGTTTTCTAAGGAAAGTCTTGAGTTCATTCTAATTTATGAAAAAGGAGGGGGTGTGATGCTTTTGTGACTGCATGAGGAACAGAAAACTGATTTTAGAGATAGCCAGTCTAGCAGATTGGTTTGTATGGTTTGGCCAGCTCAGGCTTTCAATGTTTCATTTTAGCTGTTGTAGTTAAGGCAGAATTTGTCCATCAGCATTTACAGTTAGCGATTCTTTCATTCAGAATTTATGAAGAAGGATTTTCTTGCCTGCTGAAGATTTCATTACCTTCCCATGTCAAGAAGAATTACCAGCAAGAATATTGATATAACTGGAAGTAAACAACTATGTATTATTTTTCTTAATCTAAATAATTTTATTTCTTTAAACATAATCTTCTGTCTTACATAATATGTTCCCTTTCAGACATGAATAGTTTTTCCTTTTTTTATTTGCCATGTTTTCTGAACTTCATACGATACATGGGAAAAAAAGTGACTCCTCCCATATTTCTCTGCATTCTAGGCATCAAAATGCGTGAGAAGATGCTCTGTGGAAGGTATTTGTCTCCAGGGACAATCTAAATCATAGAAAGAAAGTTAATTTAATGTTTTATTCTAGCCTTTAATTACCATTCCATATGCTGATGAACAGATTATTGTGGCGGGCATGGTGATTATTTAATGGAAATATTTTTAAATCGTTATTTTCCTGTAGCGTTTGCAGCCAAAATATTATGGCATTGTATATTGCTGCCTGAGAATCTGCCCAGATATAAAAGCAGAACTCATACCTGTTCTCACTAACTGCAAAATAACTGAAAAACCCCTCAGAAGGGCCACAGATAGCAATTACAGAAATGCTTTGTTGTTGTTGTTTTTCTCACTTTCAGTGGTCTATGACTGTGTTACTAACATTGAAGAAAAAAAAAAATACTTTTGAGTAGGTTTAGATTTGAACTGTAGAGAAAAAATTTATCTCTGGGAGAACCAACTGTGATTTTATCAGGATCAACTTAAACCATTAAAAAAAAAAAAAAAGCATAGAGCGTCAGATATCTGTATGACTGAAAGAAAATTTCAGACCCATCCATTGTAACTGAAAGTGCGCTAAAAAATCATCAGTGGGGTTGAATGGCCATCCATCGGTTTATTCATCTGCCTTTCAAAGATATACCCATGCACTTCAATGTGTCATGGCTTCAAGCCAGTGATTTCCCAGCATAGGATAAACTAAGCAAATGTGTAAGTTTTTGAAAGCAGTGACAATATTTTCAGTCATTCCCCTTTTGGTGAGAAACCCAAGGGTAAGTCTGTGTGTTTGAGACTCAGCCTCACTGCACACATTGCACACTAACTTCTTATCTGCATGTGCCATTAACAACTGTTTTTCTTTTTAAAAGAGTTGAAGTTCCTGTTTCCTGTCACCACTTCACTTTTTTCAAGGCATGAGCACCATCTGTGCACACTGTATTGCAAGGCTCTAGTTTCTATCTGTCAAGCTAAAAGGAAGCATCTTTTCATAGCAGTTCAATATCGTTCATTGACACTCAGTGGGCTTCATCCTGGAAGGCAGGAAAAAATTTTTCAGGAAAAGAGAAGTTTTAGGATGTGGGAATAAGACTCAAAAGTGTCCGTCACCCATGGAGATATGCTTAACTTTCCGTGCAGAGCAAATATGGGAGTTTTCTACATCTTGTTACTTTAAATTGGCAAGACCCAGCTGGTATTAATGGAGTTGTTCTACAGTGCGAAACGTTAGCAGTTGCTTCTTAATCATTGGTGTCAACAATTGCATCTTATCCAGTGCGCTAAAACACAGTGCTTCATAGGTGGATGCGCATGGGCTGTACATCTGCTTTAAAGTGAAATCTTGTCCTGGTCTGTATTTCCTATATAAAGCTATAATTCTCTCTTGCTATGTTCCAGTTAGTTTACGTGTACATAAATAGGAGGGAAGAGAAGCTTGAAATCTTAAGAAAGTGAGATTGTTCATTTCTAGCAGACTATGCCTGTATCGAATGTGAAAAGAGAAAAAACAGGGGTAGGAAAGCTGGATGTTGTCTAGGTAGAATCACACCTAATTAGAAGATGTCTTAGGTTTTTCCATGAGGTGCTAGCAGACTTGTTACTGGACCTGTTTAATGATGCTAGAAAATAATTGGAGACCTGAAGATGTGACAGTTTCTGATATGATTTAGTTCAATTTATTAAAGTTGGGCTTGGATAAAATCATCCTTCATTGAAAAAAATATGGCAGTGAAATATAAACTGGCAATGACTATTTCACTATTACTTCTTCATAGAGCTTGCTTCTATCCTCTGGGAAATAGAAGACTAAAATAAATGATAGAAATTTAAAAGCTGCTTGCAAATTTCAGGATAAGTTCTTGTATATCTTTGCAATTGATTTCTTGCCTCAGAAACGAGTGTCATAGCGTGTGAAACTCAAAGCTGCGCATGAATAATGTTTGGCTGAATGAGATCCCAGGAGACTTTAGTCTCATTTGGGTTTGGGTTAAAAAGTGAGTAATTTGCCATATTTGAAAAAAAAAAGGTTGATTTAGTCGAACCGCTTTCATATAAAACAGAGGTGGATGGAGCCTTGTCTGGACAAGTGTGTCCCAAAGGAGCCTAGCTGTGTAATGTCCTGGTTCAGCCCCCTCCTCCTGAGCTGGCTGGACCTTTGTCAGTGGATTGCCTAAGGAAAAGTACAACAGGCAAGCAAGGTAATGCTTTATCTTGATCTGGGAAGAGAAAGGCAACAGCAACAGGATGGAATATTAAATTAAGAGAAATCAGTTACTTGGTTGTCCAGGTGGCCTTTGAGATGGAAGCGGCAGTATTGCACTCCTGGCTCCCCTGCGCCAGTATTCGAGGCTGAGACCAGGGCAGCAGGGGAAGGCAAACTGGGGGACACAGAGGAAAAAGAGTTTTGTCATGGGTTTCCAGCAGTAGCGTTGACATACCTGATATCTTGGTTTCACAGAGCTTTCTGGCTTGCTGCTGTACAGTCATGGGAAGGTTACCAAAGGTGAGGCATGGTGGCATGCATGGAGTTGTCCATCCTAAATGCAATTGCAAAGCAACTGGAGGTGAAAGTCAGCTTTTAAACTCAGGTCTGTAGTAGCTATTTCTGCTATTTGCTGTGTTAATGGAAAGCACTAATGTTTTTCTTCAACGGAAGGTTGCACCTGCCCTTTTCCTGGACAGCTAAACTACACAGATTAAACTGGCATGTACAGGTGCCTGTCCGACACTCTGAGAGTGCCTTTAGAGAAACTAAACATGAATTTCCCTGATGGTTCCAAAATAAAAATGAAATGAAATGAAAATGAAAAAAAAATGTGTCCAGCTAGATGTGAGGAAGGTAGGAAATTGATCACAATGGGCAACTCTCCTTCCACAAATGTCAGCTCCTCCTCATCTTTCATGAGAGGAGAGAAGACAGCAGAGGACGGTACAGAGCTGACTGCGTTGCTGAGTCTCTGTACCTCTCCATCATCTCCCTGTCCTCAGAGGAACAGGCACCTCTGCACCCTCATTTCAGTAGCATGAAAACTTACCTGCTGCCGGGAGTGATAACTTTTAGCCCATTGGTGTGTTGGCTGTGATTTTTTGCAATTGCTGTCAGACCGCTTGAGTTGCCGTTATATCAGCATTTATACCCGCTCTGAGAGTTGTGCCTGCTGGGCTGTTGTTTCTACTTCATCCCCCTGGCTTTCTCTGCCTCTGCCTACGTTCTCCTATGTACAGTTGCCCATAGCAACACCCATTTGAAAAGGCCCCCGGTGCTATCTCTCTGGTCCTCCGGAGGGGAGCTCTGCCAGTGCCAGCAGCAGCAATGGAGGAGCTCAGCTCTCCGTGCCTCCACTGTTGAGCAGGGACCAAAGGAAGCCTACCTTCAGGACACAAATATTTCCAGGAATGAGAGGACAGCATATCCAAAACCAGAAGCATCTGATGAATCACTTACTCACTAGGAGCTGGTCTGGTGGAAACACCACATCCCTAACGTTGTGTGTCTTTCTTCAGAGGCAGCGCTGCACCCGTAGCCCCAAATCCCTTCCACATCCAACACCCAACACCACCTCCTCTCTCCCACCTACCTGCTTCTTGTGGGGCTGTGCAGTTAGCTGGATAAAGGAACTCATCTAGTTAAAAATGCTCTGACAAAAGGGTTATTTTTAACCTCTCCTCTGGATCAATATATGGCCACAGATGATTGCACTGGCATGACAAGAAAGCCAACGCCAGGGTCAAGTGGGCAAGAGCTGCTTCTGCTGCCATTGCCACTGAGATAAATGCTGATCAAATTTCTGTATAAATTGAGAAAGCTACATTTTTTTGTCAGTATAGCTGACAACTTCTGTGTTTATGCTGGCAATGCTGGCATAACTGCAGCAACAGGGCTCAGACAGAACTTGGTAGGTGGGACCCACTTGCCCTGGAGTCCTGCACTCAAATTTGCCATCACCTGAAAGTATAAAGGATTTGGTAGAAGATACCCAGGGCTGATATGGAGCCAGCATCTGTCAAGTCTGTGTTCTGGAGATCCAAGTCCCAGTCTTTTCCAACCTTAATGTTGGGATGTTTGGATTCAGATCTAAACTTTCTACATCAGGTCACTTATCCTCACACCAACCTCCTTCTGCATCCTCTTTCTTTCCTGCTTCCCCAACATATGCCACTACCTGCCAGTTATGTGAAGCCATGGCTCTGTAGCTTTTAACCCATCAGATTATGCAAATTGCATTTGCTCAAATAGCAAAACTGCACCAGCATTTAGCAAGGCTTGATGCAGTGGCGTCTCTGAGCAAGAAATGCTGAAGTGAATATGTTGTAACTCACAATAGTGGTGCAGCTCAAAGCTGGGCATTGAAGCTTCAAAGTCCTCGAGCTTGCCCCTCATCAAGGTTAATAATGCCTTCCTTTTCTTATTTGGTGTGCATTATACTGAATTTATCTTAATACGAGGGAGTTTATTATTTCTGTTCTTACAGCTATGGCTGTTCTCATGTCCAAATACAAACTAGAAAAGAAGTTTATGTGGCAGATCTGTAATAAATACGGTATACAGAAGTATATTATAGATTTTGAAACTGAAAGTGATTTTCTATTTGTTACGTAAAGCACGTGTTTTAGAGACACTTGGAAAATACATAGTATGTGTGTAAATCCTGGAGGAGAAGCTTATGGAAATGGTAGTGGGAGACTAGATTTTCCTTAGCCAGTGCAGTGGGTAGAAAAGCTCAAATACTCACAGATACCTTCCTACTCAAAGCAGTCAACCCCTGTTTTAAGTTTTTAAATTAGTTCAGCCTGCCAAATTGTATGCCTGATCCAGCTGTTGGGGGATCAGTACAGGCAGTGCTGCATGCTTTGCCTCACTCCAGAGTACTGCTGCAACAAAAGGTTGTGTAAAATGAGGATTTCAGAAGTTTTTAAATGATTTACTAGCATCTTACAAGCCAAAGCAGTGAAGGATGTTTCATTTTAGAAGACATCTATACTCTACCAGTCGCTATCGTTACATTGTGGAAGACCTGGTCCTTGAGCAGGCTGCTTTAGCATGTGCCTACTCGTACTGCACTGGAATAAATCTGTCATTTCCTCACACCTGATCACATCATTAAGTTGTAACTGTGCTGAATTACTGCCCTCACACCACTGAGTTTATAAGCAGTCACTTCAGCCTATTTAAAACAGAATTAATTGGAGGATGCCATAATAAAGACTCAGAATTTACTAATCTGAGTAGAACAAGGAAAGCAGTATTCATTTGTAGTATAAGAAGCATAACTGTACAGTCTCCTTAAAAGGATGAACTCAGATTTTTACCATTTGCTTTTTATGGGGCTATATAAAAGGTGGCAGTTTGGTTTTTTTGAATTTGCATTTTGTCATGTACCAAAGTTAGAGAATACCATAGGCATCAATGCTTTCAATAAACCTGCAGTGAGCAAAGTCCCTGAGAAAAGCAGTTACCGTTCCTCATGCTGAACGGGCTGCAAAGCAAATGGTGTCTTTGCCTGAATCATCAGAGATCTCAGACTCAATTGTTTCAAGGTAAAAATAGCAAAGTCTTCAACTGAAATTGTGAATGTTCTGTGGAAAGACAAGAGTGCAAGAACCGCACATCCTCTTCCTCACAAACTCCAAGGACTCGACTGTGGCAAGAGACATAGGAGGTCATCTACACAGCACTGTGTATTTTCTTAATTGAGTTGTGAACAAAAACTAGAATACGTGTAGTCATGATTATTCTGTGCTGAAGGGAAATATGTACCTTAATAACGTATGGAGACACTGCAGTGATTTGCAATTCAAACTATTTTTAGCCATAGAATCTTGTACTCAAATTTAAATTGACATGCAGTAAAGTAATTCTGGCTTGCTAATGTCCCTTAATAATTTTGTGAAAACAGATTAGTTCTTGCATCAAAACTTGTTTGGGAGGAGGTACCCAAAATTTAGTCATGTGCGTGATGTCAGTCAGCCCAGCCTCCCTCATCTCAGTGTTGTTTTTTATTGTGTCAGTAAGTGTATCATGTTTGATCTCTGTGAAATGCTGGAAGCTGATTAATTAGATGTTTCTGAGATGTTCAGAGCATATTTATAGATATTTTCTGAGTTATATGCTTTATTAAGTAATGAAGCAAGATAAAAATTATATTCTGAGCTTGAATTAATACTTTTGCAAATGGAACACAGTAGAAATGTGATACCTAACGCAAAACTAAAGGAGAAGGCGGGAGGAGGGACAGAAGGAACCTTCCAAATTTTCAGCAGAGTTGGAGTAACATCCAAACCCTGACTGGGCAAGCAGGGAAGGAAGGCTTCTATAAAAACACGAGAAATTCCCAACAAAGCTGGACCAACGGTCCCTTTAGTCCCGTGGGACTAAAGCAGCAGCAGTAGGTGATGCCATTTGGGGGTGTGAGCCTGGTCAAAGTCACAGGTCCATTCCTCTTGTACTCCCTCAGCATCCACAGTCATTGGATGTGGATGTTAGAAGGTATGTTCTGACCCATTCCAATTACTCTCTGCTCATGGACCCTTTCTCTATTAATTTGTCCAACTCTTTTTTGAGTTCGCTCATACTGTCGGCCTGTGTAGTCTCCTTTGGAGGCAGATTCTAGACATTCGAAACCATTCATGTAAAGAAGAACTTTCTTTAAGTTTCAAAGCAGTTTCTTACTTGTTTCGTTGAATGATGTGCAAGTTCTGGTATTTCAGGATCTAGTCAATACCATACCCCAACTCTGCCTCAGCCCATTACTCTCTAGATAGAGAAGTTCTTTCCTCATAAAAAATCTATTCCATTCCCTTAATCACTTTAGACATCCTTCTATGTACCTTCTTTATCTCCAGTATCTCCTTCTTGAGATGTGGAGACCAGAACTGAATGCAGTTCAAGATGTTTACACCAAGATTCTTACATAGCAGCCATATGATGCCCTTGTTTCTGTTTTTAGTGCTCTTTTTCTGGCTTTTTTGTTTTTTGTTTTTTGTTTTGTCATCCCCCCTTCCCGAGTGCTGCTGCACATTGAGCCAGTAATTTCAGAGAAATGTCAATGGTGAACTCCAAGACCTTCCCGTGGTGAAATGGCCAGGTCTGAGCTCAGCATTGTGTAGGCATGGTTTAGGTTTTTTTTCCCTTGCTGTGTTTCCCTACATTTCTACCCTGAAGTTCATCTGCTGCCTTTCTGCAAACTCACTGTGGTGTGTGAAATCCTTCCTTGCTGTCAGTGGCATTTGATTACCCAAACAAACTTAGTGTCATCCACAAACCTGGGGGTCTCGCAGTGCACTCCCTTCTCCTGGTCATTGGTGAAGATACTGAATAAAACTGGTCCCAGTAACAATTTCTGGAGAATTGGCACATTCAGAAGATCTCCTGTCTATATCAATGTACAGAATCTCTCTTCTATATTTTTGCTGACAGTGATATAATGATAAAAGGGAAAGAACTAAGCTGGCTGCACTTTGAAGGTTCAGATGGACACATTGATATCTAGTAAAGAAGGAATATAGGAAGGAAAAAAGTTTGGATGTGAAGTAACTCTTAGAGCAGAAAGTTTATGAGGCTGCGTCAGTAGTTCTGACACCTAAAGCAAAACTCTGAGTTAGAGTCTGAGCAGACACATTTTCAAGTAGATATTTGATGATTTTTATTTTATTTGTAATATTGTTTCCAGTCCTCTAATCAGGTGTGCAACCTCATACTTTGTTAGAGCAATCGTGATTTATTCCTGTCTCTATTCTTGGCTTGCTCTAAAGTCCACAGAGACACCTGGCATACTGCCCTTCATGAAAGTGATCTAGTTGGTGTGCAGGTGTATCCGATGGCACCTTAAATTCAAGACAGGTTCAGTGGATGTCAGGAGCCTGACACGTTTCTCATAGTGCTATAAAGGTCAGTTTAAATGTGGGTAACACAAGGAGCTGAATTTATCTAGAGAACCTCCTCCGCCAGCACCTACTTACCAGCAAAACCTGTGGAGTTTGATTACTCGGTGCTGGCAACGCGCAGGAGGAATGTATGGGTTTGCCTGCAGCAGCCACTCCGTCAGTCCTCTCGAGCAGCATGAATAGGGGCTCCCCGTCTGTGTGTGCTCCGAGACTAATTGCAGGCAGAGGAAGAAGGACCAGCAGCTGTGCGATTGCAGCACTTGCTGCTTCGGCTGAGCGCTTCTAAGTAGCTGTGCTGGGGCAGGGAGCGCTGGCAAGCAGCCGGACTGGGATGCCGTGCTGCCTAACGCCAGCTTCGTTCCTCCCAGCATGGAGGGGAATCCCATACTGTGCTGTCCTGGTTTGAGATAAAACAGAACCAATTTTCTGTTCAGTAATTTTACTTTTTAGCTAAGCCTCTTCTAACTAACTGATCTCTCTGAAATTAACAGCTTATTGTGGAGACACTGTTCGTTCTCAGAGTGATAAGACCTGATTATTTGTAATTTATGCCAAGGAATGGTATGCAGATATGCTCTTGCTTACACTTATTGGTATAACTCCCCAGGCCAGGTAACTTTGTTATTTGCCCTGTTGGAGGGCCGGAAGCGGAAGAGCGTAGAGGAGTCGCACCTGCGGGGAGGAGCGGACCAGACAGGTGACCCAAAGCTGGCCAACAGGGTATTCCATCCCATCTGCATCATGCTCAGTATAAAATCTGAGGGATCAAAGGGGTCAGTCTCTTTCTTCAATGGCCGGTGTCCAAGGAGGACTCTGTCTGTTCATCTGCCTTTGATCCCAATCTGTGCATTCCTAAATCCAGACCTCATCCATCACTGAGTCCAGTCTGGGACTTTCCCCATGCCTGCTGGTGACATGATCATCATCCTGGCGGCTTGATATGGTTTTGTATGTATTGTATAGATTTTATGATTTTCTTTTTAAAAATCTTTTATTAATTTGTTAATATTTTCATTAAAGTAGTTTAGTTTTTTCCTAAACTCATAAGTCTTTTTCTCTCTCTCCCTCCTCTCCTTGAAGAGAGAGATGAGGGGAGAGCATCTGTCATTCGCCTCAGTGGCCAGTCTGGCCCAAACTACAACACATGATTTACACAAAGTCTGTGTATGCTGCTTCCACCCTGGTGCCCTGCACGAGGGAGCAATGTCAAGAGGGCTGAATCCAAATCTTGGACTTCCCATAAGAGGCAGACATCGCCTGCTGGGTTAAGTGGAAGCGGCAATAGCTGTTGTGTTTCGTGCTAAACACGGTCCTGCTGCTGCACGTTAGCCATGGTTAGTACAGCCAGTCATTCAAGCGCTGCAGGTACCTCGGCAGTGGACTGCCTCACCTCTGCATCCCAGAAATGCTCAGGCCACTGGAGGTAACAGCATCTACAGGCACACACAAGCAAAACTAAGCATTGAGAGAAGTGTCAGGAGAGGGAACATAATTACCTGCAGACTTTTCAATGCCTGGAGTTTTGAGCATTTCTTTCTTAGACTTTGTCACCTAAATTTTCCATGAAGCGCACTTTAGGTACTGATGTACCATTTTTGCTTTGGTTCTTGGTAAGTATTTAAAGATTTAATTTACAATCAATATATCCTCTTGTCTTCTGCCAATAGTTCTTTGACATACATCCAACTGCTAGGTGCTCTTCACAGCACAGGACTTTTTACTTCAGCAAGTAAATTCCCAGCTGTGTTGATGTCCAGAGAAAGTTAATGAAAAGGTTATGTGCTTTTTTCTTTCCCCTCCCCCCCCAAGAAAAATCATCAGTTTGTGTAATCCCTCTTTACATGACCTCCTTTGTGTTCTCACGAAATTTCTGTGCTTGCACCCAACTTCCTGGGCTTTAGCTTCCTGAGTTTGAGTTTGAAACCTTTTTGATCTCTTTAGCACGTTTCTAGGAGAGGAGTGATTTTTTCAGTTTCATGGATCTCACTATTCGGCTTCCATGGCTTCCGGGAAAGATACTGATCCCGTAAGACACCCTATCAGCGTAAGCACCACCCTTCCCAGAGCTCCAGCCCTAGGGAGCTCTGACACGTGTTTTACCTCTCCAGGATCACACGGTGAAGCACATCCCACATAAACTCTTCAAATATTCTAAATCAACCACAGCTTTCTCTGAAGAGCAGAAGAAATACTCAAACTGAGCTGAAGTATCCGTTTGCTAAGGTAGACTATCTTTCCAGTATCCTTCACCTTTTAATTTAGACTTCTTTCGTGGCTTCTCCTCTACAGAAACATGTCTCCTTCTGCCCCCCAGAAATGCCCATTCTCTGGGGACTTGAAGACCTTTCTTCTGCTGACAGCCTTTGGCTTTTTCTCTTCAAAACAGTTCTGTTTATTCCTTTGCAGGACCTACCATCACACATTGTTCCTTCTCTGAGAAGGGAAGGAATGAAACTGATTATTTTCTGGCTTTGGACCCTTCTTGGCATCTTCATCAGCTACCCAGAATTTGGTTATTGAAGTCAAGTTCTTCTTTGTTTTATTCTATGTCTTTATTTACTCCAGAGAGGAGGTTGGTACGTGTCAGCCCGAAGCTGAGTTGCTACATATTGAGACAGACAATTTTATACAATTGCAAACTTACCTTTGAACTTACCTATCTTGCTTTACACAGAGTCCTCAAATCATCATTGGGCGTCATGTAGCTTTTGCATTCATTCCTCAGAATCAGCTGTCAGCTTTTAAGAAGCTGAATGATCTTGGCAAGGTTATACAAACCTAGGGAAAGACAAGAGATGCAACATCAGTATATACGGTTCCCAGTCTACGCTTTTCCTTTGCTTTTCATAGTTTGTTTCTGCTGTCATCACAAAAATTAATGGCAAAACTTCACCTCCGAAGATCTGAGTAGCAATTTCCAGGAATTTCATGTCAATAACAGCAGGCAAAACCCCAATTTCTAGACAAAATAAAATGCTGGCAAAAGTAACCATTCTATTTTTAGCATTTATGCTTCTCTCTACTAAGATATTTATATTATAAATAGGTGGTTCCCAATGAGTTGGACTTGATGATCTCTAGACGTCCCTTCCAACTCTGAAAATTCCGTGATTCTGTGATTCCGTAATGAATCCCAGTGCTGTGGATCAAATTTTACCTCACTGTTAGTGCTGCAAAAACAATATAATGCCATTTATCTTAATAGATTTATGTCTAATTTGTAGAATATGCTTTGTACCAAGGCCAAAATCTGAAAACCCAGTGAATTTCTCTGTTACGACGTCACATACAAAGGGTACAGAAATCTGGCTAAAACTACTGTGTAATTACTGCTTGTTCAACTGGATTTTCCTGCCTATTGGAAAGAAAAGTAATGAGCAACTAAATTCAAGCATTTAACATATTTTCAGCCTAAACTGATCAGATCCAATTTGATTAACTCCCTCTGACATTCATCCTACTGGAATGGAAGGGTGTTTCTTGCAAGGACGGGGAGGAGATGGCAAGGACAATTTATACGGAAGTGCTTCAATAATGAAGGGGCTGCAAATGTGGAAGGAACTACTAATAATTCAGAATTCTCCTTGGTGTTCAGATTAACACAGAGCAAATATTTTCTAATGCCAAAGCTTCTTGTCGAATTGAAAGATTTAACTAGCTTCTTTTCTTACTTACCGCCAGTAAGTTTTTGGGGAAGGGTTTGCAGGTTTGCACATGCATATAGGTGTATTGACCCATGATCTGTCTTCCCATTTAATTCACTTACCTTTCCCATGACATTGATGTTTCTATTAAATTAAATCTGGGAAGTGTGTATCTGTCACATTACGTTTTTTATCTAGAATATAAGAACTCTTTGGGTGTGAGACCTTATGCTCAGTGATAAGAAACGAGGTTGGAATGCCAAGTGCATTGTTCTGTCTTTAGGTAGGAATAAGGATTAGGTTTGGTTTACAGGAGATGAGAAAATGCATTTTTGTAAGTTCTAGATAAGGACACAAACATGTTGCAGTTGGCAAACTTTGCCTTCCTTGTGTGGTCACTTGGAAGAGAAGGCAGCAGTGGGCTGCTCAGCATGGGGCTGTACTCAAAAGCAGCAGTTTTCAAACAGAAGGACAAATTATCCTGCCCGGGAGCTGGAACATAATGTAGAAATGTAGATGTCTAGAAAGCAGTTCCTAAAAACAATTCATCACTTTACTTCTATCGATCAGTGACAGCTACCCAGACGGCAAGGGGAAAGACTGCTCTTGGTCTGAACCCTTGTTGAAGAAATGTTTTTGTGAATCCATATAATGGCTTGAACCAATGAACAGAGGCACAGGCGAACAGGTAACAAACAGCAAAAGGGGCTAAAAGTGAAAGGCAGCATGCACCTGGGAGACCAATTGATCAACTGCATGAAAGCAGAAACTGTGGTTTATTATTATTTCTTCTCTTCATTCTCAGTAGCTGGATGGTGACTTTTAAGGCCTTTCAGAAACTACATGCTGGCCATCCTGCCAAAGTGAATATAGTGTTCACCCTCCATCATTGGTCATGCCTGACAGAGGTGTTTAAAAGGACACTCAGAGGATGAAATAAATGATGACAATCTCTTCAAACACTGTATTACCATGGTTTGGAAGGGGGTTGCTTTTATCAAGCAGCTGTAAAACACTATATATTATCTTCTCACTTAATAATTTTTTTGTTATTATTTAATATTTTTATAATCTATGTAACCAATATATATTCACTAGCAAACAACATTTCAGATCCAGATACATTTATACAGAAAGCATTTTTAAAGAAAATGTACCATTCCTCAGATGAAGTGGAAATTTTGAAGTAGTGAATGTTTTTTCTTTACAAGCAGCCAAAAAGCATTTACTATAACAGTAGGTAAATAACAACTCAGTTTCCAAGCCAGGAGGCTTCCACTGTAAGCACCAGCACAAATACACTTAAAAAGAAAAGTGTTTCAGGCAAGGATGTTCAGTGATAGGCAGCTATGGTGGCAGGTCACCGAACACAGTTTGACATTTTTGGTGAAATTTTAGAAGTTTTCTCTAAGTAACTCAGTCCTTAGGTCTGAAAGACAGAAGAGTTGCTGAAGAACCCACGTTTTTCAAAGCCTTTTTAGAAGAAGATACATGTGCCAAAAATTTTAAACAGAGAAGGGGCATTTTTCATAACCCGTGAAGCAATTTGTTAAAAGCTTTTGCTTCATCAATCACGGAAACAAAACAAAGCTTAACTTCTAGGATGTAGATGCATTTTCTGATCCACAGCACCTTCTGCTAAGAAGTATTTTGTTGGGTTTTTAATACAAAATTTGTATTTTAATTAGATTAATAAGATTTTAATAAGATCTGCAATTTTAATTAATAAGATTAGTAAGATTTTTAATACAAAATCTGTCAAATGTCTGTCACATATGGACTGACATTTCCCTGCAAATGTTTGGAGGGAAAGGAAAGAGTCCATGAGGATGGTTTGCCCTATCTGTAACCCATTTTCAAAGGCAGATCATTTGGGGCTTCTTCCTACAATCACATGTGTATTTGAAAGGTTGTGAACAGATGTTTACTGCTGAACTGTTCATCATGAATGGTATCTTAAGCAAGAGATTGAGTCCTGAATACAGGTATAATGATTATAAAACAGTTCTTGTTTCTGAATGAAGAATTACTTAGCCCCAAATAGGACAGGCATTAAAATGTTCCAGCTGAGAGGAAAAGGCCATTTAAAAGTGCTTCTTAATTAATTACTTTGGATGATCCAATAGGTA
Organism: Anarhynchus alexandrinus; assembly: GCA_008711295.1. Classification (NCBI taxonomy): domain Eukaryota; kingdom Metazoa; phylum Chordata; class Aves; order Charadriiformes; family Charadriidae; genus Anarhynchus; species Anarhynchus alexandrinus. Next base: position 162,322 of record VUYV01000120.1, read on the forward strand.
CAACAGTTGTGGGGAAGCCTTTCAACTCTACATTATTATATATATGAAAGAAAACCCAGAGATCATGAGGTTAGACTTCAATCCTGTGATGCTTTTTATTCAAAGGGTTACTAGCTAATAGTTTAGTATTATCCATTGATTTTATTCGTTGGGATTATCCAACATCTTCAGTAAAAAATGAATACAGATTTAAACTGGTTGTTTCTGTACATAATCAAGTAACAACCACTTATAGAGGATTATTTTATATATCCTACTGCATTGCCTCCCATCTAAAGAATAAACAATAAATGCATTACTAGACTGCATGACAAACTTACGGCAAACTGCATTGTGTTTGTAAGTAAACACGACCCTGATACAATCACCATTCAGAAAAGAGCAGAACAGGCACATCTCCATTTCCTTTAGCAACGTTGCTGCAGTGCGCTAGGATTTTAAAACCCAAAGACTCGAGATCCTAAAAATCTATAGGGATTATACTGTGTGGAAACCTACTGCAAAGTAGAGGGCTGGACATGTCCTCCACCTGTGCTGTCTGGAACTGGTGTGTTCGCTGGGAATTATCAGTGCTTCCTTTCAATGTTATAGCTCTTTTGAGAGTGGGAAACATGTAAAAACCAGCATCTCCAAAATAGCCAAGGATATAATGCATCAATTTGCCCGATCTTTTCTGAGTAACATGAAAGATCTGGGCTAAGAAGATGCTGACACCCGAGCTTTTCTGAATTCTTTAAGATGTCATACCTGCCATTAAGGAAAGTCTCAGAAGATGCTTGGGCAAAAGAGGGAAGTTCCCGGATAAAAGAAATCCCTTTAGCACCTGTGTGGTTTTGCCCTATGGCTCTAAAGGGTGTGCCAGTTCCAAACTGGTTGTGCTCCAGTTTGTTGTCTGGCAGAACAGCATCAAGTATAAGCATTACAGAGGCTGATCAGCAATCCTGTTTGATTTTTTTTTTTCCTGGGAATTGTATAAAAGACATGTTTTTAAATACAATATTGCCACTCCTTTTCTGAATTTCTCTGTGGCCTCTACTGCTCATGCAGTGTCTTTGTAAGACTGATGCTTAACTTAAGCAACAGTACTTCACCTAACAATTTTCTGTTGGCTTATTTTAGAAATATATCTGGTGACACAAAAGAGCAAAAGTGGACAGTAGGATACAGGGTTTAAGAAATAAGTAAAACTCATTGCCATAGGAAAAAAATAGAGTTTCTGGGTTATGTGAGCAACAACCAGGTCTTTCTGAAGACAAATTTACTAGATGACATGGAAGGGGAAATTCGTATGATTTGCAATAAACTCATCTGCTTAGTTAGTGAAGATCTAACCAAATGTGGTGCACTACAGGCTGCATCCGCACTAGGATTTGGGAAGGAGGTGAAGGTGTTGCTAGGTCTTCCTCACTGATAAATACTGCATGGGTTATACGGTAATGACACACAGATGTTCAGGCATCTGGGCCAGTTACCAGTGGTGCAATTCTTGAGGTAGTTGTCAAAGCTACGTGTCAAGTTTTGGAAAGATATGTCTTTGGTAGAAAATCTCCTAAAACAGCTGTACAGATATTGCTGTCAGTTGTGAAGCTTGTAAGTGGATGTTGAAAAGATCCCGATGCTCAAAACCACAGTTCGAGGTCAGGAGATACAAGGAAGAGCACATGAATCTGCTATAACATCCATATGAAACAGCTGCCATTGCTAGCCAAAAGTTATCTGAATGTATTCAGATCCTCTGTCTGATTACACCTTACCCTCACCATCACTGTTACATGGGCAATTAACAGGTATTACACAAAAGAAATTTCCTTGGGGTGGCGGGGTGTCTTATTGTCCTTGGACTCATCTGTCAATGCACATTCACAGAGACAGATGGGGTTTAATTTGCTGTTCACTTGTCAGGACATCTTCATTCCTCTCTCCCTGAACAGTATCTACTGTTCCAGAACAGTCATTAAATGTTCCAGTAAGAGTGGATTTTATGTTATGTTTTGAACTGGTTACTTAAACCACTTCTTACTCATGGATAACATTGGATGTTTTTTTCTTACCTCAACCAGAAGGATTTATCATTTGAATATATTTAAAGCTCATTATTTCGGTGCTTCTGTTAAAAAGGACTTTTAGTGGTGCATTTTGTAAAAGATAAATCATAAAGCCATAAACATCTCAAGATTAGCTAAAAACATGTTTTAGCAAGCCCAGACATTCATCTGGTAAAGAATGTAATTGTCATGTTCCTAAGTAAAACATTGCTCTTGGGAGTACAAGACAGCTGGTGGTTGGTATTATTTTTTGTTAGTTTTGCTTTAGCTGCTTCTAAGAAAACATTCATCGTAACATTTTTTAAAGCAAAGCTTTATTCAAAGCCAACTTTAAAATGTAGAAAAAAGTTATATACTGAGCAAAAAATACTTTAGCCAATTTTCACTTTCTAGGAGGCCAGAGAGGAAGGCACAGTGATGTTTTTTGGTCAAATCCAGTGTCTGTGATATAGATTTTCAGAGGTGTTCCCAGAGATCCTGGAAGGTGGCAACGCTCAGCACACAGCAAAACAGGGCATCACTAGGTCAGCCGTATTTTTCATTAAAGTATCAGCACCCTAGGAGCTCTAATAGCCACGATGAAGCTGAGTGCATTGGAATAATTACTAACCAATTTTTGGTCCACAGCTCCCTTTTGCTATTTCACAAAATATTTTCATACTGGACCAGCTGCATTGGTCTTGTAGCATTTTTGTGTTAGTACATATTCAAACCATACTACACTCCCAACAACAGCATGGTGGTTGGGGTTTTTTTTTTTTCTTATTTTGCACTTGTAGGAGTTTGGTAGTTATGATCTGCCTGTTCTGTTGAAATGTGATAATTTTTCTCTGTCTACGTCATTCCGCATTATATACGTTTGAATTTTTTTAAAACACAACACAAAAGCTTAATCTTTTCCCATTCATTTAAAACTGTCCTTTGGAGAATGTCACTTATTTCTCTACCTGTCAAGAAAGTTGCTGTAACTTTGAAACCATTAATTTCTTCAGCTCCTGGCTGGGTGAGAAAAAAATATATATTTTTTTCTATGTAGTTCACAAGCCTTGTTTTCAGAAGAAAATGAGCCTCTAATGGAAGTCTGGTAAACTCCATCTCTTCAACTACTTCACTGACAGGCTTTTTATTTTAAAAGAGATTCCTTTGTGACACAGGCTTTTGCACCTGTTTTTCAGTATGTGCATTATATGCTGTATCAAAGCACTATTTCCTTTTCATGTATGGCAAACTGGTTTGGACATGGCTTCCAGGAGGCCATTATAGAGAGACAAAAGACTTCACAGAGTCCTTTTAGTGCAGAAAGGATTTGATAAATGGCCTCAAAACTTTCGGATTTATTTTCACACAGTTAGCCACAGCACTGGTCACTTGAAGTCCTGAGAAATCCTATTATTTAATTATGTGCTTCTTTTCCAAAGTAAAACGTGCTGTTCAGCACTGTGAATGATGAGTTAGAAGCATTTAAACCTATTACCAGTACAGGTGACATTTTCAGAACTTCTAGAAAGAGCCAGGACTTGACTTTGTTGTTTTTTCAAGGGTTTTAAAATGAACCAAGTATATTGCATTTGGAGTTATTCGTGCATTTCTTCTTCCCCTGGCAGAATACACTATGAACTAAATAAGTGGTACTTCAGTTAAAGCTCTTCTCTTCTCTTCTCTTCTCTTCTCTTCTCTTCTCTTCTCTTCTCTTCTCTTCTCTTCTCTTCTCTTCTCTTCTCTTCTCTTCTCTTCTCTTCTCTTCTCTTCTCTTCTCTTCTCTTCTCTTCTNTCAGGCTGGGCCTGTTCCAGACGATTCATATAAAGCTATGCTTGGAAACAGAGAGAGATGCACACTGGTATTCTACTGGACTTGTTGTGGACATAATTTCCCCAACATCTAAGGCTTGCTTCCTAAAATATTCCCTCTGTGGTATATTGTCCATTACTTATTTCTGTTATTTAATGCCTGTTTGATATCATTTGCCAAGGGAATATCTCTTCATGCAAAGCCTCACCCCTAACCTTCCCTTCCCTTCCCTTCCCTTCCCTTCCCTTCCCTTCCCTTCCCTTCCCTCCTTTTTTGACCTTAACACTCACAGCTGAGGTCTTTCTGTAGTTGAACTGCAAGTGACAATGTTGCATAAAATTACTCTGTGTTGGTATTTAAAGCTAGGGAAGAGCACTGATTTTACAAAATCCCCTTCACCAAAACGCCACTAACAGACTTTCCCCAGGCTCATGTTACCAAGAGGATACAAACAGACACCACATTTTCTCACTTGTTTTTTTCAAAAAAAAAAAAGGGCTTTGCTTTCCATAGTTTTCCCCTAAATAAGAAGAAACACTAAACTGTACTCCAGAGAAAAGCTGTATCAATACATGTTGGACTGAAAAAGCAAATCACAGAAGCTACAGACCTATATGCCTTTCCCACAGTATTACATGAAAAATGCCCTCCAGGAGACACAGAAACACTTTTTTCCTCCAAGAAAAATAAGATACTTTGTGTGTACATGCCGAGAATAAAAATCACAATAAGCAAATTTAAACTAACCTTTGAAAACTCTTAAAACACAGGCAGAGTTGTACTATTTAAAAGGAAAATTTTAGTGTAGATGAACTTATAGCTTAATCAGTACACATCATTATGTTCCTGTTCCTTAATAGCTGAAGTTATTATGTTTACACAGACTGACTGACTGAAAACAAGCCCTTGAAACTGTGTTAATTACGTTCATGATTCAAAGTATTATCTTGCCAAGATGAATTATGGCTTGAAGTTACTGCTTGTTGTTAGTAAGATAGACTATTCAACAGAAAAAAAGGTTCACGTACACATATATGTATTCATCATACCAACAGATGCTTATCTGAGGCAGATATAATTATATATGTTTTCCAGTTTTGTATATGTATAAATCTATTCATGTTCCCTGAGCCTGTCAAATAAATATTTTTAATCCCTCTTTCAGTCATACTTCAAGACCTTTGGGTCTGGTTTTGATTCTTCAGCACATCACAGACACTTCATATATACAGTGTAAACAGTATCTTCCTGTCTTCTGAACATACCCTTCTGGGATCAGTAAGAAAAGACCGATTTTTTAAGGCATTTTTTCCTATAAATATGTCTTTAGGAGGCCTTATTTTGGTGCTAAATGTTAACCAAATAGACATCGCAAATCTGGCTTACTGCTTTTCCCTGCTCAATGACCTTAAATCCACAAGTGTATGCCTTTGGCATTCAAATTGAAAATACCCCTATTGTGATTAAAATTTTGATTTGTTATTTTTATTTGTATGGTGTTTTTAACAGGAATTGAACTAGTGATACCGCTGTTTCTTACTGCATTATATAAACTGCCTCCTCAGCCATGGCGTTTTTTAACTATGGAAAGGATGTTTGTTCTACTGTATTTCCTTATTGTTCCTTGGATAAATTTGTGTATAGCTTGGAGCTGAGGATGTTATAGCTATTATAATTTTAAGGAAAATCTTTAAGAAAAGTGCATATTTTGTGTATTTAAATAGAGCACACTTTTGAAAACGTTCTTTATGCACTGTTTGATGGTATATTTTTCAGAAAACTTATGACCATTTGAATATTTTCACTCAGTATTAAACATTAACACTTTGCTGTAGTGTGAACTTGAGTCACACCTATTTACCACAGTTTTGCCAATCTCTGTGGGGCGTGTTGGCGTCCACCCCGAGGAGAGGACTTCTGTGATGCGTTGGGTTAGTGGCAGGGTCAGATGAGTCCCCTGGTTTTGGTGCAGTCGGGCTGGACAAACAGGCGCACCCTCCCCTCGAGGCACAGGTGGGGCATCCCTCCAGCACGTAGCAATCTAATTATTTTTAATTTATTTACTTTGAACAAGAGAAACACTGCTCCTTTAGCATCCCTCTTTGATCAAGGCATCAAATGGAACTTTATCTTTTTATTGTAAAATGTAGGGCTTTCATTCCTCTCGAAAGAAATAGCTAAAATCTGGTTCCCAACAGACTCAGACAGTGGCTGTAGGGCTCTTGGCCACTTTACACAGAACTAACTGTTCTCGCTCGCCATTATTACAGTACCCATACCAAGGCATAAGCTGCTAAACACATTTTGGCACCGGGTGTCAGGTCATCTTGGGGTGACGCATGTACAGGTTTGCACCCAAAGAGGGCTCTGAGCACTCTCCAGGGGGGGATTGGTGTCACTGTCAGGGCCAGATGTGTCTGTGGAGGAGAGAGGGGGTAGCTGGCCTCTGCGATCCGTTTGCAAACAGCTGCAGGGACTGAACCCTTACTGCCTTCCCAGGGGCTGGGAAGTAGGAGTCTAGATGTAATTGAGCACTCGGACACTCTTGCAGCCCCAGCAGAGTTATCGATATTATTCTGCCTTTTAGAGCCTGCCAAACTATCGATGGCTGGCTCTGAGGAGTGGTCAGGCTGGACTAGATGTGGTGTTGCGCCCATATATAGGGCTCGAGTACCTTTTCATATGAAATATTAATATTTAATTAAATAGCCAATACTTACGTGTTAATAAAATTTAGATTATTTAATTAGAGAAATGTTTCTATGTCTTAACACCAAAATTAAAACTACACAAACCTGTAAGTGACTGTTCAACAAATCACCAAAAAAGTTTGAAAATAATAATAAGGTGTGTTCAAAAGTGAGCCCTGTTCTATCCCTATAGTAACACAAAAGTTGTACAGACTTCCAAATCTATCTAGGGATGATGGAAAGGCATTGGGCGTAGCACCTCAGGCTTCAAAAACTACATAAACATTACAAAGGGAAACCAGAAGGTAGGCGTAAAATATTTATACATTGAATTTATGATAGCACAGGAGCTGTAACAAGGCTGTGTACATTTCTTACACAAGACCTCGAATGAACCTTAAATAAAATATAACCTTAATTACATAAAGCAGAATGGCAGAGTTGCCATAAATTACCTTATACTAAAAACTTACGAGAATGAAAATTATAGAGGCTGTCTTCCAAGGAGTTATGTATTATTTAAGGGCTACACAGACTTTATAACAGAGGTATCAACAGACCCATAAAGATGTTGTCTATTAAAAATGAATTTTTATTATATTTTTCATCCAGTGTTGTCCCTTTAGCTTTTTTTTTACATTTGTCTTTTAGATTTCTGAACACTGGAAGCTTTTCTTAAGCTAGGTTCCTGTTCAAGGCATAACATACGGTTTATATACCTGAAATGAGAGAAGAAGGGCAGTAACGGGTATCCATCTCTCTGCTCTGGTTTTAACAGTGACTCACTGTGAGCTGAACTTTGCTGTGTTAAATACAGACCTTGCCTCACAGACACTAACACAAACCAGCTTTTCTTATGCTCTCCAAGAACAAGTCAGTGAAAGCCCCACGATTTTGCTATTTCTACCCTCAAAGTCCCATTCACACACTCGGCGTGACACTAGCCAACATCTGTTACAAGGTTGGGTTCTCAGAAGGCTTTTCTCAGAGGGAAAGGAATGTTACGTGCAGTCTCTTACACAAGTCTTTTGTATCCCCACGGTGGGACAGACTGAGTATGGGACTCATGCAGTCCTCAAAGCAGCATGTCACTCCTGTCCTTCAGCCTCAGTGAAACAGCGGCGAGAGCGCTGTCTGCCAGGTCTGAGAACTCTCCAAACAAGTTAGAGAGGGAAAAAAAACCAAGTGTAGGTTGCATTTGGGTAACTGTACTTAGTGTTTCATCAAAACATCTTGTATCATTAGTTTCAACATCAATATTGCCCTTTATGAATGGACTTAACCCTGCTAGGAGCTCTGCAGAAGGTTACATCTCTCCCAGCCTGACAGAGCACAACATTGCGGGTGCAGACTGGTGCAGAAGGAAGCAGCAGCAGTGGCACTCATGGCAGGGTCCCAGGTCACCAAGCAGCCGGTCACTCAGCGAAGCGATGTATCTGCGGATATGACTCAGCTCTAATAGCCCTGGAGACATTTCCAGCTTTTACAGCTCTACAGAGTGCTCAGGATGCCCAGAGATTACTTGGGCAGGCAGATCTGGAAACAGAAGAGCATATAGCGCAATGGAGCGCTGTTATAGCCATACATCCCCTGCCTTCCTGGGCAGGCTGAGCCCTTCTCCATCATGTAGCCGTCTGCACGAGAAAATAACATTGCCAATGAAATAAAAGCTACCACACACCTACTACACACCAGGCTGTCCCTGATAAAACATTATTTTGTCAAATAATTGTTGCAGTAAAGGAGAGTTTCAGGACACAGCCAGCTCATTCTCCCCTTGTAGTCAGAGAAAGGGTCAAGATGTTGAAATGAATGGTTCTGACAACATGTATGAATGTAAGTATGTCTCACCAGACAGCCACACAGTTCAGATCCTGAGGTTCCACTGATGGGCAATCAGAGGGGTGTGCATGCATGCATGCATGTGTGTGATTATCTGCATACATTTAGCAAAATCACAGAATGGTTAGAGTTGGATGAACCACACTAGACATTTTTTTTCATAGCAGAAATTGGACTCAAGTCCAAGTTTACTGCTGTTGGGTAGCTGTGACAGCGCTGTGTCTGCTTCCATGGACATCTCCTCTTACACAGTGAAAGTTTTCACAGAAATGTGTCTTTTTGTTCTCTTCCTGGGAAGGACTTAATGTCCCCATTCCTTTCCAGAACAGGACTCTCTTACAAGCTTGCTGACGTAGCAGTATCATAAGGGAAGCGATGTGACATGATTTGAGAGTGCTTTAGCTCTTCCTACAAGAGTTCCTATGGGTGACAATTACTCCAGCAGAACTAGAGTTTTCCTAGGGCTACTTATTGTGCTCTGATAGCACCAGCGTAGGCCATCATGGCAGAAGTGAATTTTGCAAAATTATTAATGTCTGCACGCTGTAGGAATAGTACGCAGTACAGGACATTTTTTTCAGTAAAGTCTTTGAAGTACCACTTCTCTTAGAGTTGTTTCTTCTGCCTCTCTTTTAGAAGCACAAAATATCCTTACGTAGATAGCTCAGTGCAGAATGCGTCTGAAGGAAGGAGGGTCAGCATCTTTGCAGGTATCTAAGACTTTCTATATTTCTGTTTCCTAATTACTATTTGCTTGATGATCTTTTCACTGTAGTTGAAAGTCTTGGTCCTATTTAGCTTGGTTCACACCTATCATGATCCTCACTCATTTTCCAGTGACTCTTCCACTAGTGAAATTCATCATTTCCCCAGTGAGTCATGACCAAAGTAGGGCTGATAGAGAAAAAAATGAAAAGATTAAATCAAATAAATAGAAAATGCATTAGGAATACAGCCACAACATCACTGACAAAGAGCTCTGATTGTAGGTTAGACTGCAAAGCTGTTTCGTGATGATATTTATATTTCTAACATCACAATGATTCATTATTATTGCTATAGTGTTACCTCCTCTTTCTACCCACTTCCTCTTTGTGGGAAAGCCAGGAGCAGCAAACTGCACACATTCAAAAAGGAAAGGAGACCTCTCAGAAAAGAGAGAACAGTAGAAAGACCCAAGCTCATGATCCAAAATTAACTGTAAAATCTATATGTCTGGTCCTAGTCTTCCTACACACGTTATACTTGGTGCTCCAGGCTTCATTCATGAGGGATTAGGATTGGTGAACTGTTTCTCACATTCTTGCACAGTGTCAAGCATACCAGGAAATGAAAATTGAAGGTTTAATTAATGTAACCTGCGAATGTCAGGAGATCCAGAATTAAAACACATGCTGAACCATGTACCACCAGGCAGAGGGACATCAGTGTGGGTAATGATCCAGGAGAAACACTTACAGCAATTGGTAGCGCTGGAGTAGTTTACAACAGAAAAGATGAAATGACCTAAAACCAGCCTGGAGTAGGCAGTTGGGTTCCCTGAGGCTGTGTGTTGTGTGTGTGACATGCCAGGACATGGGTGGCATGAGTCCCCCTGGGCTGTGTCCCTTGGCTGTGTCTGGGGAACGGGGATGTGATGGGGCTGGGGGACCCGGGCAGAGTGAGAACGGCTGGGTGGGATGGCTGCACAGCCTGCTTACGGGGGTATGGCTTTTGGAGTCTGGTGCTTGTTTTAATTCAGCTTTTCTAGATTTTCAGAGGCTGATAAATCAAGGTATTGAGGAAAGAAAGTAGAGAAACTGGCTTTTTTTTTTTTTTTTTAGTTGCTTAATTATTGAAAGTTGATGCCTGTTTCCTTGGATTTCAATATAAGCATGTAACTGTTAGATTGAGATCAATGTTTGCTTAACATTAGTCATTATTTACCTTCTGCTTTAGGAGAACTTCCTGTTAGACCTCAGTTCTTATCAAACTGGCTATTGATAGAAATTACAGCTGCTTGCTTTTCTTTGGTTATACCCAGCACTTGCTTCAGGAAATCATGAAGCATGATTACATTATACTATCAGTGTGTTTACACTTTTTAATTGTTCTTTTGTATAAGTAACCTGTATCCTCTTGGAATATGCACACAATATAACCTGAATGCAGAGGTGGGTTTTAGAGCACTTTGCAGTGCACTATGTGCTTCATATTAGAAGTTTTGCTGCCAAGACAAAATCTGCAAAATTATTTTGCGTAGGAGATTTGCAGTGCTTTAGAAAACTTCTACTGACTGTATCTGGAGTTTAAATCTTTCCAACCTCTGAAAATGTGGCTATGCTGCAGAGAAATTCAGAATTAGTATGAATATTCAGCAAACAAATCTGAATTAAATGCTAAGCAACATATCAAAAAAAACCAAACCACAATAGTTGAAGGAAAATTGAAGCTACAAGGAATGTAGTTGCTCATTTCAGCTGAATATTAGGAAATATTGCTGGGACTCTTTAGCCTGGAGAAGAGAAGGCTGTGGGGAGACCTTATTATTGCTTACAAGTATCTGAAGGGTGGGTTGATGGAGGATGGAGCCAGACTCTTTTCAGTGGTGTGACAGGACAAGGGGCAATGGGCACAAGTTGGTACATAGGAAGTTCCGTTCAAATACAAGAAAAAACTTCTTTACAGTTAGGGTGACAGAGCACTGGAACAGGCTGCCCAGGGAGGTTGTGGAGTCTCCTTCTCTGGAGATTTTCAAGACCCGCCTGGATGCAGTCCTGAGTAATGTGCTCTAGGCAATCCTGCTTTGGCAGGGGAGTTAGACTAGATGATCTCTAGAGGTCCCTTCCAACTCTGAAGACTCCATGATTCCATGAAAAATAACACCAATTTATAGTAGTCAATGGATCATGGGACACAGGCAAATCGTATCATACTGATTTCAGAACAGAAATCTGAATTTTTTACTAAGAAGCCCTTCTTCATTGCTGGGCTGGTAAAGTTAGGATTTGTCATACATCAATGGTGATAATATAGTGCCATATCTGCAGACATATCTAACAAATCAATTGAAACACTTTTCAGTACCTTAAGAACATTCAGTTTTCCCAACTCAGAATGATCTGATTCCTGCTTGATTAACTATAATCTTGATTTCTACTTGAAATGACTCTTTTTTTAGGAAATGTCACCCAACTTGTTAAATAAAGTTCACTAAATTTCATCAGCATTCTCTCATACCATAAAAAAAAAAATCACTAGCATTTTTGTCCTGCAGTTGTTTCCTGTTTTTATTTCTTCATCACAAGAAGCAATCTTGTATTTTCAAATAATCTCCAAGTGTCAGCCACTACTTTTATTTCCTCTTTTATATGATTTCATAATTTCATTCTGTATTTGCTTCCCAGTCTGCTAATTTAACTTGTTCTCTTTCACTGTTAGGCTGTACAGATCAGACTGCTGCTCTAATTGCTCCCTAAGTCATTTCCCCTCTATATATTTGACTGTTGGTTTCTCTTCTATTTCTCATGTTTGAGTAATATCTTTCAAACTGCCACTACTGAAGTTTTTCATGCAGGACTTATAAAAGGACTGAAACATGAAACGGCTGCTTAACTATATAGGTTTGTAGCCTAAAATCAGGTTTGGTGCAAGGAGAACAAAAGATAGCAAATGTTACAACCATTTGTAGACAAGGCTGCAAAGATGTTCCTGTAAACCACAGGCCAGCAAGTCTGTCTTCCATAGAGGCACATTAGGAAAGTGTAAACAAGAATATAATTAGTTGGGACGTTCAAAAATGTGATGCAGCTTTTGCAGAGGGAAGTCTCATCTCTCAAAAATTACAGCGTACCTGGACATTCAAAAAGCTTTTTCACAAATGTCTTCATTAAAGCCTCCAGAGAAATAAAGAAATAAAACTCTAGTGGGATGAAAAGTGGAGTCCTATCGTTGATAAATAACTGTTTAACAAGAATAGAAGAAAAGTCTAGGTATCAATATTCAGTTTTCAAAATGGAAGCAGATCTCTGCTCAGAAGGGTCTCTGAGGCTCTTTGCTGACACCTGTGCGTTTCAACAGTCATAAACAATATAAGAAAAGAGATAAATAAATAGGTAACATTGCCTTAGGACAGAGAAGTATTCAGGATAGACATCTGTAAACATGACTGCGATGAACTGTTGAAGAATCTCATATTACTGAACAAAAAAGTAAAAAAAATTAGATGAGATTCAGTGGTGACAAATGCAAAGTAACGCATGTGGGAAAAGATAGCTGTAACTACAGCCAGCCATTGAAGAGCTCCAAGACAGCCACCAAGGGTTGCTGAAAATATCAGTACAGTGTCAATAGCAAGTAAAAAGACACACAGCAATTCCTGTGAAAAAGAAAGCAAAGCACAACGCATCAGTATGTCCTGCAGAAATTCAAAGTACTTTTGCATTGCAAATACTGTATATAGTTCTGGTCCTGCTCCTTTATCTTTGAAAGACTATTAAGGTAGAAAAGAAACAAGAAAGGTAATAGGGCTGGTTAGAAGTATGTCTTAGACTGAAAACTAGAGATTAAATGTGATAGACTTCCTCAGACTGGGGAAGAAATGAAAAAGAAGGAAATAATAGAAGTCTGTAAAATCAGAAGGGGGAAGGTGAAGGGAGAATGTGCGTGGAGAGTGATGATTGCTACAGCTAACTGCAAGAAGTTGGAAGCTTGAAATGAATTGTCAGGCAGCAGGTTAGACAAAGACTTCTTTTCCAGAAAGCATAATTACATTGTGGAACTTACTGCCTCAGGTTTAATGGAGACCAGCAGTATACATGATTTGAAAAGGGAATTGACAATATTGATGATCAAATTGTTAAATGTAATATCCTCAAAGCCTCTAAACTGCTGATTTCTGCGAGCTGGGAGCATATTCCAGAGAAAGATCACTCTGTTCATATCTTCTTCCCTATTCACTCTTGCTTACATTTCTTATATTCACTGCCAAAGACAGTGGTCTGACCCAGTATGGCGATTCTGTGTCCTTGCAGCTTGATCCTGTTCACCCAAGGTCTCTAACCCCAGGGCAGCTGGCACCCCTCAGCTGGCAGCTAGAATGGGGATGACCACGCCTGCAGTAGGTGGAAAGCAAAAATATGGCAATTGCTTCTAAACCCATCACTTTTTCTGTAAGAAAAGCCAAGCAACTAGGAAGGCTTAGTTACACAACCGTAGTATGCATTTGGATGGTTTATTTGAGGATGGCAATACCAAGAGCTCAAACTTGCCCCTCAGCAAGTTTGCTGCTGATACCAAGCTGTTTGGCGAGGTAGACATGCTGAAGGGGAGGGATGCCATCCAGAGGGACCTGGACAGGCTGGAGAGGTGGGCCCAAGCAAACCTCATGCAGTTCAACAAGGCCAAGTGCAAGGTCCTACATCTGGGTCGGGGCAATCCCAAGCACAAATACAGGCTCGGCGGGGAATGGCTGGAGAGCAGCCCTGAGGAGAAGGACCTGGGTGTGCTGATTGATGAGAAGCTCAACATGAGCCAGCAATGTGCGATCGCAGCCCAGAAGGCCAACCGTATCCTGGGCTGCATCAGAAGTGTGAGCAGCAGGTCAAAGGAGGTGATTCTGCCCCTCTACTCCACTCCACTCTCATGAGACCCCACCTGGAGTACTGCATCCAGCTCTGGAGTCCCCAGCATAAGAAGGACATGGACCTGCTGGAGCGTGTCCAGAGGAGAGCCAGGAGGATGATCCAAGGGCTGGAGCACCTCTCCTATGAGGAGAGGCTGAAAGAGTTGGGGCTGTTCAGCCTGGAGCAGAGAAGGCTCCGGGGAGATCTTATTGCGGCCTTCCAGTACCTAAAGGGGGCCTACAGGAGAGCTGGGGAAGGACTTTTTACTAGGGCATGTAGTGATAGGATGAGGGGAAATGGCTTTAAACTGGAAGAGGGCAGGTTTAGATTAAACATTAGGAAGAAATTTTTCACTTTGAGGGTGGTAAGACACTGGAACAGGTTGCCCAGAGAGGTTGTTGAGGCCCCATCCCTGGAGGTGTTTAAGGCCAGGCTGGATGTGGCCTTGGGCAACCTGGTCTAGTGGGAGGTGGGGTTGGAACTAGATAATCTTCAAGGTCCCTTGCAATCTAAACCATTCTATGATTTTATGATTTTCTGATAAACACAACTTGCAGCTGTGAAAGATATGTAGATCCAGTTTGTGAATAAATCTGATCTTATAATTACAGTGGAGAAATACTTGCATGTGACACTTAGCTATCTCAGGAAGACAGCAAAAATGAACTGGCAAGTCTATATGCACAGTCTTTTCTCTAGCGTCTGCAGGAATCACTGAATTTATAAGGACTTTGCCTTTGGTTAACATTTTAAGGGACTAGAAATGAAACGACTGCTCTTTGTAAGACTGTACTCTCTGTTACAAAGAGAGGGAAACTCAGGGGCTGTTCTGCCTGTACAGGTCACAGGCATGGAAATGGGGGCTGCTGGCCCAGTTCTGGGGTACCCCAATAGGAAACAGGGGAAGTGTGATTCTCCTGGGATGGTGCAGAGGCGGGAGAAAGACACCAGGCAGAGCAATAGGTGTCCTACCATTGTGCCAAGACTTCAAACTGACATATTTTAGCTGCAAAATTAAATATTTTGGATTAAAAATGCTGCCTCAATCGAACATGTCAATAGTAATTCAGATACCTCCTGGCCTGTGCCTCTCTGGTTCAGTTTGTCAGGTAGGCAGCATCTCATGTGGCATGTCAGGGAAACTCTCAGCTGCTATGGAGAGACCTGCCAGGCATTTTTTGACATTACATTTTTGCAAAAAAAAAAATTAAATGCTGCAATATTTCAGTTTTTAAATGCTGTAGTGGCACCCCAGACTCTATTCTCCTTTTCTATAATGGAAGGGAAAAAAGGCATTTTACAAGCAAAGTAGGGAATCGATGTTTTTAGTCCCTTGCCCTGTAGAGTATTTGAAGCAGACGAGAGGGGATAAATACTGCTTTTGCTATTGTCTCATCAATCTTCTGGAAGGTATATGGTGAGGCACTAATGCTGTGTCTTGGTTGGGGAACACGGGTGCACTTTGCAGCTACCAGGTCTGGGTGCATGTCCCAGGTTCACGTGGAGATGTCAACCAGCTCTGCACCAGCCTTTGCTTATGTCTTCCCATGCGAAAGAGCAACCGCAAGCCCTGACCAGGTCCAGCATGCAGAGGGGACATGTGGAGATACGTCCATACCTCCAGGAGTTATGGACATAGATGCCGCCAGGACAGACATTGCTGTGCTAAGGGTTGTCTTTGCTTTCAGAGAGCACAGCTCATGGCTCCTCTGATGCTTGAGTAATGTGTGTGATCCCAGCAGACAGACAACAGCCTTATTTCAGTGTCCTTGCATTAGAGGGGAAAGTTTTGGTGTGAGAGCTTTCACTGACCTCATGAACAGAATTCACTTATATGTAGATCCTCTGTGTTTGCACAGCACAAGATCATCAGTAATTTTACTAAAACAAGAACAAATCCCAAATCCTATTGCCATACCTTTTTGTCCACGAATGAGCCACATTTTTCCTTACAGAATTTTTTTTGGGAAAAAGAGGCAGATCCCACTAGGGAATACAGTTTACTTCCAGCTAGTGTTTGCAGGGCTGTTGTATGAAAAGAGTTTTTGAAAGAACTCACTTTTTAGTAGAGATTAACAAGCAGTGCGTTTCTAGTTTGATGTGCAGCAGGAAAAAATAGGAAAAAAACTTGACCTGAAGTTGTATAGGAACAGATTTCTTTTAGGTCTTTCAGAAGGATAAAATATAATGAAATTTTTCATAGATTTGATTTGATCATTAGTGAAATGTGGTGTTCCATTTTACGATTATGAAACTTTGAAAGTCTGAAAGATTTCTCAAAGTATTTTTTCCCACTCTTTTTACTTTCAACTGATTTTTTTTTGACCAAAAGGTGATTGATATTTTGAAATGAAAAGTTTTATCACAAAAATGCCAAGGAGAACATTTAGTTTCATTTCAACTGTTTCAGCCTTTTACAATTTTGCCCTCATTCATTTCTTGGCTAAAACAATTCATGAAATTTACTTGGATTTATGAATATTTCAAACATTTCAAGAGTCTATTTGGAGAAAAATGTACTTACTGTCAAACAAGTCCTACTCTATAATACAGCATCCCAAATTAATCCCAGTTGTAGTACTGTGATGGTCAAAGTTAACCAGGCATAGTGTGTCCCAATACATGGAAATACAAGACATTTCAAGAATTGAAATTATTTCTGTAACTAAAAGCTTATAGCTTATTTTTGACAAATGATCTTTGAAGGAAAATACTTGTTGAATTAATATCTTTATACTGCATTTAGGTTTTTCATTTTAATGCTTCTTTGGAAATGATAGTATTGATTGCTACATATTGAGATTTGTAAATAGAAAAATGAACAAAAAAATTGCATTTACTCCAGGAGGTCAAAACAGTGCCTCTGCTGAACAGGAAATGCTGACAAGGGGTGGAGACACCATTAGAGCCTCACTGCCTCTCTGGATCAATGTTCTGCATCTTTTGATATTTATAGCTCATTGTGCATTTCCCGTCATGCCTGTTTCAAAATCATGGATCCATAGAATCATAGAATAGTTTGGATTGGAAGGGACCTTTAAAGGTCATCTAGTCCAACCCCCAGTGGGTGCCTTTGTGAAGCCTTTGCTAGTGGGGTTTATCCACACAGAACTGAGCTCAGAGACAAAATCCAGTCGACTGAACCAACGAACCTGAGGAGCTCAGGCTCTGGCCATGGTGCCAGCAGCAGGATCCCACTGAGAGGGGCCTGTGGGAAGCATCCCAGAGGCGTAATGCCGCACTGGAGGTGTGAGCCTGAACTACCTTTCTCTTCCCAGGGCATTCGCTTTATGCTGTGGGAGATGCATGCCACTCCTCACTGCCCTTTGCCCTGTGCCAGAGGCTCCCCACCTTTCCGCCCCTGCCCAGCCTGCAGCTGCTTCTCGTCTTCAAAGCACAGGGTGGGCCAGGGACATGACAGCCTCCACCTCCATCCCCGCCTGCTGCTTGGGGCAGATCCCACCAGCTGCTGAGATGTTCCCCTCATCCATCGGTCTTTACGGGTCTGTCCACAGGGTGGAGGTCATGACTTGCATATAAGCCAGACTGCGCAGAAAATAAGGATCACAACTAGGATTACAGAGGGATCAGGTCATGGAGGGGAAGGTAGAAAGTGAGTGGAAATAGTTGTGTTTCAAGGGGAAGAACAGCAAAAGTTCTTGTCACAAAGAACATTTTGTCTATGTGGTTTGTCTCATGGTGCTGTTCCCCACAGCACAGTGCTGCAATCCATCTCTCTCTAGCACAGAAATTTGATGAGGAGGCTTGAGCCTCCTGTAGGTCCTCTGGATGCTGCGGTTTGGCTGTGGATGCAGGCGAAGACCTGACAACCCTGGAGAGCCCACGCTTAGGGCTGTCATTCCGAGGGGGTCGCGCAGGAGGGGTGAAGGTGAGGGCTGCGTGAGGCAGGAGGAGTGTTAGAGAGGAATCTGTGCTGGTAGCAGGTTTCCAGTGAAGGGAAGATGAGTGCAGGTCAGCACTGTTGGAAACATGGTCTCCTCACGCTGCAAGGACAAGCATATCACACTGAATATGATTTCCTTTATTTCCCAGAACCCAATGTCTATTTCATTATTAGCATCTCACAATTACAAAGACAGGGAAACAAATAACTGTCTCTCATGTTCAACATGATTTTTCTATCCTCTCAGCAAGATTGTTTTGGCTTAATTAGTCAGTTTTATTAATCCTAATAAAACAGCAGCAAAGTTATTTATCATCAGTATTACTCCAATTTGCTCAATGATGTTCTGGACATGCTTTTTATTCTTTAGTAATATCTTATCAAAGCAAGATTTCAACAGTTGAACCAAAGCAAAATTACTATTTGCATGCTTTAGGAAGGGAGGGATTTGAGAGAAGACTGAAGCACCTCTGACCTGAGAAATCCCACGACAGGGGACAAGACCAGGGGAGACTTTTGTTAAGACTCACATACAGACTTGAGCTGTGGAGTGGGCCACAGAGAAATAGGAAAACGTCAGCAATGCTGATTTAAAAGAGGGCTGCTAATGGGTGACAGACACCAGGGTGAGACACAGGGCACCTCTAATGTCTGCTGGGGACCCCCATGAGGGGCTGCCTCCTCCAGTATGTGCTCCCAGCCTGGGCTTCCCCAGCCAGGCTGCGGTAGGTGCTGGCTGCTGGCTGATGTGGCACCTGCGCTTACAGGAAGAACTAAGTGAGGCCCAGAAAAATTTCACCTCGGGTTACAAAGATGTGGTGGGGATGGACCCCTGCAAGGCAAGAGCCACCCCTGGGTCAGACCCATGGAGCAGAACAGCACCAGAGAGAAGACAGCGGGTGCAATAACCCCGAAGCCTGGAAGTGATCTGAGGCACAAAGGGGGATGGAGCAGGCCTAGCAACCAGACCAAAATTCAGACCTCCACTAAACTCTCTTTTCTTTCCGGTGCATTTTCTTTGTCTTTCTGTTTCATTCTGATTCTAGAGGAAATGCTGGCATGAGTTTCGTTCCCCTTACTGCTGGGGCATGGTCAAGCACCATGTTGGTAACAGCTGGGGAGACTGTCCTTGCTTTTTTCGAGAGTTATACCACAGGGATTTGCTTCCAGTTCTTCAGTCTTGCATGTGACAAAATTCCTGACATGATAACCACAGGTTTATTTTTTTCAACTGTTCTGTTTTGTCTTCCAGGGTTTGGCATGACCACCCCAGCCACCGTTGGAGGCAAAATTTTTCTGATATTTTACGGCCTTATAGGATGTGCAGGGACCATTTTGTTCTTTAACCTGTTCCTGGAGCGCTTGATCACTGTCATAGCCTACGTCATGAAGTCCTGCCATGAAAGACAGCTGAGGAGGAAAGGGGTCCTCCCTCACAATGGCCGGCGGGGCTCAGGAACCTCTGAGGTGGACAGCCTGGCAGGCTGGAAGCCCTCCGTGTACTATGTCATGCTGATTTTATGTGTAGCATCGCTCATCATTTCCTGCTGTGCCTCTGCAATGTACACACCGATTGAAGGGTGGAGTTACTTTGACTCTCTTTACTTCTGCTTCGTGGCCTTCAGTACAATCGGTTTCGGTGATCTGGTCAGTAGCCAGAACAGCAAATATGAGAGCCAAGGCCTTTACCGCTTTGGCAATTTTGTCTTCATACTCATGGGGGTGTGCTGCATCTATTCCTTATTTAACGTGATCTCTATTGTCATCAAACAATCCATAAACTGGATATTAAAGAAGCTGGACTGCCGGTGCTGCCACAGATGCCAAAGAAAATTATTTCGTTCACGGAGGAATGTGGTAATGCCGGGAAATGTGCGCAGCCGGAGAAACATCTCCATTGAGACTGATGTTGTCAATGAAAGCGACACAGACGGACGCCGGCTGTCAGGCGAGATGATCTCCATGAAAGACTTCCTAGCCTCCAATAAAGTCTCACTGGCCATCATGCAGAAACAGCTGTCGGAAACTGCTAATGGCTATCCGAGGCAAATGAGCTCTAATTCAAAGCAAAATGGATTCTCTGGTGGGGTTGGAGCCCTGGCAATTATGAATAACAGACTGGCAGAGACAAGTGTGGATAGGTAAAATAATAACAGTAATAACAGTGAAACAGTGTGAACCATTTCAACAAGTATAGAAACAATGTGAACCAAGTGGAAATAGCTAGGGAGAGAGTGTTGCCAAAGGGTGGGATGGATGTGAATGGCATACCTCCTGTTGGAAGACCTCTGACACTTTTTTGGGGCAGTCACCTAATGTCTTTGCTCTTTGAATTGCACCATTCTCAGCCTTCCTTCTTCCCCTTCCTTCTGTTCCTCAAACAGGTCATTGCAGGAGAAATTTAATTTAGCCTTCAGATCAATTTTCCATGTCTTGTTCTCCTCCATTTATGTGAAATATAGATTTCAGGATAAGAAATCTGCGGTATGGGAAGAAACCAAGTGTGTCTACTGAACACATTCTTAATCCGACGATTGTTCTGAGCTTTCTGTCTTACTCTCCTCATACCTGTTTTCTGAAAGTAGCTTATCTGAAACCAAAAGAGGAATCAGCCTTTTTCTGTGATATTGCAGATCTAATTTAATGGAGTGAAAAAAAAACCAAACTATTTTCTTTTACATATCACTTCTTAAAGTGTATTCCTGTTGTGAAACAGCTTGGCCTGAAAAGCAGCTTCTGCTGCCATTAATATTTGTGTAAATCTGGAGTAATTCTGTGAAAGTTGGTAGGACTACTCTGGAGCTAATGTGATGTGAATGAGAAGAGAATTTGGCCTTTAGAATTTAATTTAGTCTTCCCTTTAAAAGGATACTGTCAAAAGTGATAGAATAAAAATTTGTACTGCTTTTGTTTTCTTCTGTCCATTTGCAAAACATGATTTTTTCTAAGCTACTTTTTCTTCTAGAATTGAATCACTGTGGCTTTCTGTTTCAAAAATACCAAATTAAATTGAAAACTGCCATGCTGACGAGTTGTATGAATTATTCCACAATAAAAATCAGAGACTTTTACAAATTTCTATTTGTATTATGCTCAATTGTGACTGATGCAATTGAGCATCAGCATTATGTAATGCAACTAGTAACTGAGTTTACACAACGGGCTTTAGTACGCAATTAGATTGCCATGCCAACATTCAGTGTATTATTATAAGCAACTGTGATCACAAAATCCCTTTGGCAGTGTCCTTTTTACCTTTCATGTAATTCTGTCATTCTTCAACTGTTTTTCTGGCTTTCAGTGATGATAATGACAGGGTCTTGATTAGGGAAATAGAAAGTGTTTAACTCCTCATTTTTCTCAATGAAATACTCTGAGTGTTCATTATGACTAGAAAGGAGACTTCAATGAGAAGAATAATAACAGTGAGAAGAATATGAAAACAGGAAACAAGGTGATCTTTAATGACTGTGATTTTGTATTAGGTAACTGGAGAAATAAGGGATTAAATTAACATAAAGTCTAGCAAGAATTTAAGGAAGACTGGGCTGAATACCCGATTCTCCTTTAACTGTGCAATGCATTAAAGCTAAACAGTATATGAGAGTGTAAATAAGCAGAATTGGTCACAGAGGACCTGATCCAATTCCCCCTGAAGAGAACAGTACATGCATCAGGATTAAATGTTTTCTCACAGCTAGGAAACCTTGCAGAATACTGTAATTTTAGGGAATTTAAAACACCAGTATGCAGTTCTTAATTTCTCTCATTCAGAACAATGCAGATAGCCTCTTCAGTTTAATTTGTATTCATTAATATCATATCCTTTTTCTTCATTTTGGCCAAAAGTTCTTTTATTTAGGTTCCTAATACTGTAGGATAACATTTTAATACTCATTTTAAGCAATATTTGAATTTGAAAACAAAAACATCCCTCTTGGAATCCTTTCATATAATAAGGTAAAGCCAGATATTAGATTAAATAACTGTACTTAACTATTGAAAAGTATTGCAAGCTCTTTTTGACATATTACTGCTAAAACGTCCTGATTAAAAGTTGAAACTGCTGTCCTTAGTTACAAGGAGAGCTTCAAGCTGAAGCCATTAGTCCAAATTCTGGCATCAACTCAGCTGTGCAGCAGTGATCCCTAGTAGTATCCCTTCATGTTTGCATCCATGTAAAATCTGAATCAGCTCCCAAACCCTAACTTTGGTGAGAAAAGCAGTCTTACTTGTTTCTGGGAGTGGGTTATGTATTAGCAAAAATTGCACTCAGTTATTTTAGATGATATTATAGTACCAAGATCCATTACATTGTTACACTATTTTTTTCTCCCAAGGCCTTCTTTGTCTCAACTTCACTGAATAAAAATACTTGGATATAAAAAGAGAAAAGTACTGCTCTGAAGCCTTCTTTCCAAATTCATTCAGCAATGCCTCTGTTCACTGCCTATAACCCCAAGATCTCATTATTCCAGAGGTGTTCCTTATGCTGCCAACTAGCAAAAAGAGTTTAGGACTCGACTCATTGCTTAAGCAGGGTTGTCATTCCGGGCAGAACAGCCACAATCTTGAAAACTGCTTACTTCTCCATTTATGACCGTTAGTAACTCCTAGTTGCAAACGTCAGATTTTGCTGAGCACCGAACACAGCAGAAGTTACTCAACACTTCTCCCTTTTCCAGATGATTGAAGCAATGCATGTTATCACCTGAGACAAATAACCAAAACATACAAGTTTCTTTAGTTCATTTATTATATAGTTCTGTGCCATCATTAATGAAGGATCTGGCTTCCATATAGGATTTTCACTCAAATCCTGCCATATCTAATTAGCTTTCAAAATTTGGTTCTGGAAGTCTAAACACAGTGCAATATTGGTAGCAAAGAGGTGAGAAAGCAAACTGAAGGAGACAAAAACATATACACTGATGGAAATAGATAAAACATTACAATCTGTTTAGTCAATTCAACAGAGATTATTTAGCTTTTAGAATATGACACATCCCAGTAGCAGATCATTAAGATGGTCTCCAGATAGTTTCAACTGCTGCCCAGACAGTTCTGTTGCTCCTTTCTATTCTCTGTGATACCAGGCCTCGCTTACTTGTCACCACAGAGGAATCTTTATCAGCTATTTTCAACAGATCTGAAAACATCTGTGGTTATGAAAGCAAGGGACTAATGTGTAGCCTTGATCAAACAGGTTGTGCATGGCTGTATGAGATCTTGGTGTGCGCTAGCTCTGCCTTCATTGATCAGTCCTGACCTTCTACTCTCTCAAGCACTGGCTTCCTCGTGTCCCAAGCCTGCCAGTTGCAAGCCTCTCTGCAGTGGTTTTGTGGTCTGATTTCATGTCCACTGAAGATAAAGAGGGAATAAGTGCACTAATTTTGTCTAATCATCTCTGTTCAGATGTGAATTGCTGTTTCAGAGCTGAAGGACCAGTACATTCAGTGACTGTGCCATCTTGTATCATGATGTCATCCTGTCCCGAAAAGACCTTTGACTTTGTCATTGAGCTCCCCCTCTAGAAGTCATGCTTAACATTGAATGAGATAGCTGTATGTAGGAGACCAGTAAAATTCTTAGAGAATATTTGAGGATAAATAAGACTTTTTAGATCGCAAAGGGAAATTTCTGACTCCAGTCCAATGGTGCTACTACAGTTGTTTTTTCTAAAGGCATTGGACAGAGAAATCCCCAAAAGCTCAGTTCATAATGTAGCATCAGCATATTATAGTAAACATGGAGATATAACCATACACATGCCAAAACCCCCCAGAATTTATCAAAGGAGTGACAAATGCCCATCCTCCATGAAAAATAAGATACAATAAAAATACAGACAACATCGCATTCCTTGCATGACCTTTTAAAGTAGTAATGAGGAATTAAAGGAAATAGTGTCAAATAGCCAGGGAACTGTTGTCAAAGCTGTGTAATCTAATTTTTAATGTCGAATTGCTTAGCGCTAAAATCTCAGTCAAAAAGACAGAAACTTGCTTTCAAAATTTCCCCATTGCCTGCTATGAGTTTGCATGATGGCTAATGAAATAAGGGTGTGGGGTTTTTAACGCAAAAATGTTTTGGGGAAAATGTTCGATGTACTGAGGCTCTGAATCTGCACTCAACAGGTCAGGAGTACCCCTAAAATCAGTGGGTTAAACTGCAAGTTGCAGCCTGGCAGACTGAAAGTGAAAGTCCTTAATGGACTAATTTCCTGGAAGTTGGGCTTATAGTTATGCCACCCCTTAATAATAACGTTATTGTACAATATAATTATTGCACATTGAAAAGCAATATTTAGTACTAACCAAAATACAATCAAATAAGTAAAGGTAGCTTTTGGGGTTTTTTGGCTAGTCTTAGGTTTTGTAAAATTTGTGTATCACATGCTTTGCTGGCTATGTAGGTGTCAAAGGAGTTACATTAATTTATCTCCATGAAGAACATGGTCCTCTGTTTAGAAGGACACAGGTGTTTCAAAGGCATCTAATTCCTGCTGAAAGTCAATTCACTTCCCATCATTTATTGACTTTCAGTAGAAGTCAGGTACCTAATTCCCTTAGGCAATTTCAAAATCCCAGCCATGTTTTAAGTTTTGAATCTAAGCTGACCTGACAGTGTCCCTGAAAAGTTTGAACACTTGGAGCAAGGTTTCAGTGCTGCAGCACAGTAATCTGAATTCATTTATTTAAAAGCCTTTTATAGTGAAAGCTTTGCATCAACTAAATAGCACAAGCAATGTTTACAGTTTGTTTGATTTAATCTTGGCCTCTGCCGGTTTTAATTATATTTGACACATTTATAAATTGAATAACAAAGAGAAGGTTGGGCTGGGCATGAAAACCAAACCAGCTCCATTTCTCAGACTGAATTAATCAAGAGAAAGAGGTCAAGTGGGGGAAACAGCTTTCTGATTAACATTATATTTGAATAAAGTTCCTCTGGAGGTGGAGGGTATTAAGTTGTTTGGATGACTCCTCTCCAACGGCTGTGGAAGTGGAGCTGTTTGCTATGACCTGCCGATGTCCCTGCTCTGGGAACAGCAGCTCAGTGAGCCTTAGCTGAGAGAAGGGTCAACATTTCAATCAATGCAGTTTGCATCGTCTGTTGTTTTGAGTTAGGTTACTAACATTTGGCTAATGCTTTAATTCCTTGGACTCTTCAAGAAGTAGTAAAGTTCTTTTGTACAACTTCATGTACAAGCTGCAGAGAATCACAAAGTGTTGTCTTTCCCCTGGGCTGAAAATACTGCCAAATATACCAGTACAATCTGACTATTTGAGACCTTTCGCAGTAGTGTTTTGCTTAACCCAGGAAATAAGAATACAATCCCTTCCCTCTTCCCTGTTTTCCAAACATCTCTTGTCAACAATGCCCATGCAATACTCTGTGCTTACTGCCTAAAAGATCACATTTCACTAGGAAAATTAAAGCCATTGCTCATCTAAGTGGACCAACACACTCCTATTCTTTATCGGAGTCGAGACACACAGTGTGAACTCAAAGAATGACACTTGAGATTCAAGTAGTCAGAAGATTTTAGATATGGCTTATGTTTGTAGAGCTGCTTCACATCAAACCAGAGAAAAACCCTGTCACTGCAGACTTTTAAAAGCATTAGTAAATGTAAGAACAATCTTGTGGAATAGATACACTAATTTATATATTGTTTTTCTACAGTTCCAGTTTTCAACTTTTTCTTTTGAAATGTCTTTCAAAGCTATTCCCCCTTTCAAAGCAATAGAACACTGTCAGTGTTTTCTGTTTGTGGTCTTATCTGAGAAAACTTAACCTTGCTTTTTGATATCTTTAGAAGAAAAAGATGCACATGAAGAAGAATTAAAGTAGTCTTACATAACCTTTACATGTACTGCTTGGAGCTGCTAAAATCCTCCTCTTTTTGCTAACTTGAAGTTTGTGTCAGAGTTTAATTTCTCCAGCTCAACAAAGAGGTTTGGTCTTCTTAGTGAATAGTCACAGTTCAAATCAAAGAACTTTAAAGCTGTATTTGTTCATCTGTTCTAAATGCTGGAAACAAGCTGATGGTCTGAATAGCCACTATTCTGGAGGTGGAGGGTATTAAGTTGTTTGGATGACTCCTCTCCAACGGCTGTGGAAGTGGAGCTGTTTGCTATGACCTGCCGATGTCCCACTATGTGCCGATGTCCCACTATGCTGTCCCACATATGCAACACTATGCTGTGCTAAGTCTGTTAGAGTTAAAAAGGCTGGACTCACCATTGCTCACATCTCTGCAATGGTCAGGGAGACACTCTGTGACCAGTACAGTCCATATTGCTGCAGTAGCAGCAATTGCTGGCTATTAACCTCTGAGTGTCATATTGTCTGCATCTAGGGCACAGGGCCAGAAGGAAACTGAGGTAATGGTGTCCAGAACCACCAGTTCAGAAATTCACAGAATAATATACTCTGGAAGAGGCCTCTGGATGCCATCTAGTCTCCAAAACCTTCTCCAAAGCAGGTCCAGCTAGTTCCTGCCCATCTCAGTGGAAATATCTGTAATTTGCTGGATGCTGCTGCTTCTGCCTGTAGCACTTTCTTCTCAGTGTGCTGAAAGTGCCCTTCTCATGAAATATTGACCACCACCCCGTACCAAGAGGAAGTCACAGCCCTTCCTCTGCAGCTATTGCATTTGGGCAAATGCTTAGCTCTAAGTTAGACACATTTCTTTGTAAATAGCATCTAGGCAGCTGCTTTGCTCAGCCTAATACATAGCAGATGGGTATTTTGATCCCTAGGTATCATTATTGTTGGCGGTCTTATTAGAGATGGCAAGGACTGAAAAGGTCAGTCAGTCTGTTAGCCCTAGGCTCCTAGGCCGGGGTATTACCCCTTTGGCAAGCAACCCATAGCATTTTGGCTTGGCTCTGCACATCGGATTTGGCTGTGTTCTTGGCTCAGGAACTGATTCTGCTCCACTGATATCAATGGAGACTTTGCTACTGGGCTCTTTATCTGTCATTTTTCACAAGGACTAATTTCACTTTACCAAGTAATCCAAAGAATGTTGACTAGCCTTTTGGTTTTCTTCTACCACTGCTTTTACCATTGCAAATGCTAATTCTAATCATGCAGTACTGTGTTCTGCAGCAGTTTATTACCCAGGGGGCAATGTTTGGTTTATAAAATAATAATCTACTTATAAGGAAGATTTATTTAAAATTGATAGTATCCAGATTATTATCTCTAAGAATTGTTTGGTAGTTGCTAATTTCCTCAGCTGGAAAACTCTGACAAATATCACATTTTCCCTGAAACTTCCTGCAGTTCTGCAAGGGCAGGTTTTGCTCTGTGCTGACTGCCTCTGTCAGCTTATTCTTCCCCTCAGCTCTCTTCCCTCCGTCCATACCTGCAAGATCCTCTTCCCTCCTTTGTTTCTTTCCATTCATCTTTGTCTCCGTTCATCAAATCCTTCTCCTAGCCAAGTATACCATGGGGTTTGCCACTGTTGAATATTGCACTTGAAAGTGGACTCACTGTCAAAAAAGAATTCTTGTAAAACAAACACCTCTTTATTCAGTATGGATTCAGAGCCATACCTCATCAATTAAATGTAATGATAAAGAAGTCCTTTTATGATTTTTCATTCCTACTTCCACTGAAAGTAGCAAGACAGTTTTTAGGGAGTTTGAATTAAAGTATCACATACAGGTACTTGGATGGAGAGCAGTCTTTTACTCCGTGGCAGCTGGAAGGGATATTCTGCCTCTTTTTGTACATCCAATTGGTCTGCAATTTGCATGGATGCTTATGTTGTCTATGGATGCCTTCAGTAAAGGCTGATGAGTTGATTCAGCTTAATGGTATCAATATTTATGGCTTTTGGCTTACTATATTTTTTATAAATGAATGGGTCTGCATTGCTCTGTGAGCACAGTAACAATCAGTAACACTCTAGACTTCCCTATGTATTAGGGAAACAATAGTCTTGACTTCAGTTTTCTTCCTTTGATAAGGACTAATCTTCACAGCTGCTATAAAACACAATCACAGCATAGAAGTTAAAGATTTTTAACTCATCAGCTTCTCGGCCATGATTTTACTGGCATTTGAGTAGATTTTCTCCCACCAGTACCAGAGGCAATAATAAGATGTTCGTAACGCATTTTTGCCTGATGGCTTGTGGAAACAAAGTGCATGGGATCAGACTGTACATATGTGTCTGTGCGCCTCTGCTCTGTTTTCAACATTGGCCGGTTTGAAACAAAATTGCCAAAGGAGGAGAGGTCTCACGCAGAATTGACTTCTTACACCTTCTGATAAATGTGGCATCCCACCTGAGAAAAAGTCTGAGAGGCAAGCTCACAACTTGTTAGATACAAGAAAAGCCACACAAAGCAGGTCAGGAGGAAAAGAAAATGAGGCACAAAGAGAAAATTATGTCCTGAATGTCTTGACAGCCAAGACAGTGTCAAACAGAGCTTATACCTCCCCAGACTTGCAGCACACACCCGAAGGGAAAACAGCTTCTTGCGGTCCAGTGATCACAGACCTGTGCTTTTGTCTCATAATGTATCTAGCTTTTAGTACCAGAAGTTGTCTTTGATTGAGAAATTGTTTCATATCAGCAGTAAGATTTTCTGAACTTTCTACAAATTTCTGAAATGCCAGTTCCTGCAAAGCACGAAAGAGAGTGTTGTGATATTCTAGCTTCGTTTAAAAAAAAAAGATCCCTTTAATCTGCCAGGATTTTAACTTTTTTATTTATAGCTCAGTCAGCTTCTTTACTAGCTGCTCTGAGCTCTGTTACCTTCTTTGGTTGCCCAAGGCTTAAAGGCCCTGTGCTTAAACGACTGAAACTACAGAAATGTGTCACCATATTTGCAGAAGATTTGGTCCTTGTTTGACACCATCTAGCAGGTCTGTGCAATAGTAAGAATTAGTATCTGTAGACCAGAGTCTATGACGATAAGAAAATGGAGAACTTTGTCATGCTCTTAATGAATTTCCAGTGTTAAAGATTCCAGTTGTCCCAGGCAACTTACTGCAGACCATCATTAATTTTACTTTTAAACATTTTCCCAAATGCTTCATTTCAATCTCTTTCGCTACAGCCGAGGCACATTGTTTGCATTGCAGCCATGCAGAGAACAGAATATTCCCTCCCTTTTCCAAAGGAAGGTATTTTTTACAATATCTCCTCTCCGTCTTTGCTACCCCAGACTAGAAAAATCCCTTTCGATACGTGACATTTTCTATAGTTGCTCTACTGTGCTCCAGAACCTGCTTGAACCACTTTTTTTTTTTTCCCCTTTGGTGCTCAAAATCAGA
This sequence comes from Anarhynchus alexandrinus, assembly GCA_008711295.1. Classification (NCBI taxonomy): domain Eukaryota; kingdom Metazoa; phylum Chordata; class Aves; order Charadriiformes; family Charadriidae; genus Anarhynchus; species Anarhynchus alexandrinus. The sequence continues at coordinate 191,496 of VUYV01000120.1, forward strand.
TACAGTGACACAGAAAATATTTTATTAATAGAGCATGGAGTAGCACGATTATTTTCCACATCTTACATACAACATCCTATTCATTTAGTTTCTAGGCTGGTGCTTGCTCTTCTAAAACACTGTTGATTCATCTTCAGTTTGTTATGTGCTATTAATGCCAAATTCTTTGTTGCAAAACTGTTACCTAAACTGTAGTGCCTCCAGTCTTCCTATGTACCATCTTACATGTATTGTTGTTGAATTGCTTCTGTTTTTTCAGATTCCTTTCCCATATCCTTTTCAGTTTGAATCCTAGTCCTTCAGTACCTTTGCCACCTCTGACTGCCTGGGATCATCTTCAGACTTAAAAATTGTGTTGTCTATTCCATCATCCAAGTCCAACATATTGCCCCAGAGCAAGTCTTGCAGAACTCAGTAGATACTTTCCTTCAGTTTGAAACTAAACTATCACTCTGTACATACTGTTGTCTGAATACTGTTTCCCAATTAATTTTGCACTCATCTTGTATTAGTTTCATCAAGTGTAAATGACAGTAAGCTGCAATTGCAATATTTTTATTCCAGGTCGTGAGATATGAGCCAGAAAAGATTTAGCTTTCAGATCCGAGTGAATTTGCACAACTGATTAGTAGGGTAAAAAGTATCTAAAATCAAACAAAACGAAATCTTGATTTACCAAGTCTCCAACACAAAACTCCACTCTGCCCTTTTACAGTTACATTTTATAAAATAATTGTGTTCCCAGAGCTACAGAAGTAGAGGAAACTACTTGAAAGATTACCTGGAAGAATTCAATCTGGAAAATATAGAAGTACTTTGGCAATACATGGTAGGATTTAGGTTGTATTTTTCCTCCACACCATGTATTTCTGTTCTACTGATTAAAATCCATTTTAAAAAAAGGCAAACATCAGCACAGAATATTTTTCTAGAAATATAAGTTCAATTTTAATTTAAGTTTGTACATCAAATCCTATTTTATGTGAGATTATACTAGACATATTTAACCTGATTGGCCAAAACTACTGAAACACAGAACAACTTTTTTTTGGTGTGACGAAAAGGTTTTTCAAGAACGATTTTCCCTTGATGTGTCAGGCTGTTGATTATCTTTTTGAAACATTGATCCCTGTGAGGACAGCAGGAATAAAGCCGTGTGACCAGCAGATCATAGAAACTTCCTTGCTTCAATCCCAAAACAAACCTTGTGGATTTATAATGAACATGCTGAACGTGCAGGAGTTCATTATTCATTTGTCTAAGACACCTTGGTTTATGGTCCACTTGCAAATGCTTGTCTGACAGAAAAAAAAAGGCATAAAATGTACTTTGCGTTCCCATCAGATACCCATCATAAGGAAATCTTCCTTGCAGGGAAGTTGCCCTGAGCTAAGGCTTGCTGGAGGGAAGTTGTGCTGCTCCCGCTCTGAACCCTGGAGAGTTACACATCAAATATACAAAATCCGCTTTGTAGGAAGTAGGTCAATACAGCAAAGCCATCACTCTCTTGATTTTGATAAACTTTGAATGGGCACATGAGGGGAGTTTTATCATGACTGTCTGGCAACAGTAATAACTGCAAGAAGCAGTTTCCAGCACAGAACAGCACAGAGCTAAATGGGGCCTCTGGAAGCACATGTAAGTTAATAATAATAGCAAACAGCAGAGGCAATGTAGAACAGGAACGCAGAGAGGAAAATGATGAGAACTCACTCAATATACTCCTCATCTACTTACTGCCCTTAGGCAGTAACACTGGATGTTGATGAGGACTGAACGTAGGTTGGGACTTTTGAAAGGGAAGCACTGGTCTCCTTTCAGACGCATGGTAAAGTGGGAAAGTTTTAGGGCTGCTTTTTCAAGAAGTTGCCCCTAAGTGTGTAAGCAAAAGAGCCTGCTGCATGCAGCATCCTAGTAATCCTATTGCCATGGTGAGCTGCAGCAGGGGAATACGTGATAATCAAAGCATGTTTACGTTATTATTACAGGAACGGAGTATTCTTCCAAAGGGAAGAGAAGGACTTAAGTATCTTAAACAGACCAGGTTACTCCCAAATAATAACATTTCCAAGAGACTTAGATGACGTAGGTGTGTGAGCCTCAAATTAGAGCTATTTTCAGTCAGGTTCCATAGGCCTTTTTAGAACAGCGGCTATGTTTCCAACACCAGCCTGCTTTGATGGTCCCCTTATACCGGAGCTCCACAGAAAGTGGGCAATGTGGTCATGTCACCCCAAATGCCTCCTTCGACCTGTACATGGCCACCAGACACTTCCTGCTCCTCACGCTGAACTGGGGCCCCTCCACGCCTGGAGGGTTCAAAGGAGTGCTCAGCCCCATCCCTCAAGCGTTGCTGTTTGCAGTAGTGAGGCGTTTCCCCTCTCTTGCGGTTTGTTTTCATGGTTATCCAGCTCTGATTTTCATGGGGAGCAGACTGGCCAGCCAGGCAGCCACACGTGCTGGGGGTCTTCCAGGCAGCGTGTCCCAGGACGCCCACCCACAGCCCCGTGTTCAGGCACAGCGACAGCAGAAAAGGCTCTGCCTCGGGCTGTCTGCCCAGCCAGCGGTTTGGGTGCCTGGACCCCCTGCACATTGCTGGGGCAGATGCTCACAGGGATGGGCAGTTTTGGGAGAGCTTTAGGATGAAATTGTAAGATTCTGTTCAGACGTCCCTCTACTTAAAAAGCCTCTCTACTAACATAGCTAGCAAAAATTAACGTAAGCAAGTTTCCCTGTGAGCAGCAGAACTAACAATACCTGTTTGCATACAAATTTATGTCTGATGTCCCCTATACTTGTTCCCTGCAATAACTGTAACATCCACATATTCCCTATATGACCAGCAAAGCAATCCAGCTCCTTTCTTTCTATGACCAATGAAACCCTAATCCAATACCCCTATTGGATATCCAATATCCAATATTCAGATAGTCTCAGCTCCTTCCTGTAGCCATAGCAAGCCCACTATGATATCTGAATTATTTTCCACATTTTTAATACCCCTGTCTCCTGCATTGTCCCCTGGCCAGCGCATCCTAAGCTGGCGGTGGCTGGGCAGGGTGCTAACAGGCCAGGTAACAGCTGTTCCTGCCCTTCCCTCAGGCACACTTCTCTCCTCAGCACTTCTATTCACAAAATTTGTAGAAATTTAATATCATTCATATTTCTACCCCTGCATCAAATGTGGTTGAAAATAACCAAGAGGTTCAAACCATAGAATCATAGAATGGTTAGAGTTGGAAGGGACCTGAAAGATCATCTAGTTCCAACCCCCCTGCCGTGGGCAGGGACACCTCCCACTAGACTGGGTTGCTCAAAGCTCCATCCAACCTGGCCTTGAATGCTTCCAAAGAGTCCAAACAGTTGTGTTCCCAGCTCATTACCAACAAAAAGTGTGAGCAGGAGGCTGTAACCATGACAAACCTCTAATACTAAAAAGGTATTGTGGTAGAGGGAACGGAATCTGCATCTGACTCAGTCCAGCTGCCAGCACAAATACTCTAATAACTAGTCAGAATCAGAGTATTCCAGGAAAGAATATCAGAATATTTCAGGGTCAGGGGAAAATCTGAACAAAGAATAATATTTCACATACATACAGCTAGAGATAACTCTGAGGCACTCCAGAAATACTGTGTTATTAGCAGATGTAATACCACAAACCTCTTGAGTATATTCTATTTTAAAGGGAAAACATTAAACCACGAGATGGGTTCTGAATGATATTTATGGAGACAAGTAAAAAAGCTATTGCCTGTATCTCCAAAGGCAGAAGAATGATGACATATGCTCAAGGTGCAAAGCAGGCGTAAAACAAGTAGCATGTTAAACTGTATTAAGAAGATGTATTATTGTGCTATATAGATCTGACATATGTCCTCATCCTGGTTATATTGTAATAGCTTGACAAAAAGATGATAACAAAAGTAAAAGAATAAAGCCCAAGGAAAAGCAATTAAAAATATTCAAATCAGAGGTCCCTAAATGCTTCTTTCCAAAGGAAAACAAAAAGTCAGGACTATTTGCAGATCTGAGTCATGAAAGAAGTGTGAGTCTTGCTGTGACTGGAAAGAAGAGGAAAATCAAGGGGCACAGGGCATGACTGAGAAAAGGCAGTCCTTCAGCACGAGTTCCCCCGGGTGCTCAGGAGGGCAACTGTTCCCTCCTGTGCAGGTACAACAGGAGCAAGGCTCACATGTCTCACCCAAGTCCCAGGGCGCCCAGCAGAGTTACCACTTGCAGAATAAAAGGAACAGAATAAATATTGGGACCCATCTGGTTAATGCTATTGAAAGACTTAAAAGGGATTGAATTGGAATAAAATGCCAAAAAAGGCAAATAAAAGGAAAAAACACACACTTTTAAGATTGTCTTTAGTTAATGCAGAACAATAATCATACAAAGAATGCAGCAGATTTTTTAAAAATGATGTTTACATAAATAATAATTGTGCTATCTGAGATAAAATATTGCTTCTGAATCGTCATTTTTTCAGGCAGATAATATTAAGAAAAAAATGCCCTCTCCTGAAAAACATAAATTTTTATAAGAAATGCATGTGAAACTTTTACACTTTTCTCTTTAGCAGGTGGCATTAAGGACTTGTAACCAGACCAATAAGCCTCTGCAGTTCTCCTAAACACTGTTTCCCATGCTACTGCTCAGGAAGTACATGAGCAAAGCGAACTTACTTTAGAAATATATTTGTGCTAAAAGCAATATAGGTCCTGTAACAGAATATTTATTGAAAAAGCAAAATGTATGTTTATATGCTGCAACCATATCATACATTTAAAGATTTTCTTCTCCACTGACGAATGCTCAGCAAAGCAACAGGTTTGTTACAAATGGATGCAAACTACCAAGTTCCTTTTCAGCTTTGGTAAATGCTGTGAACTGTTTAAGGGCGAAGCAGTTACACGAACAGATTTTTCAGGTGGGGGTAAATTGACAGATTTACACCAAAGAAGGATTTGGCCTTTGGCACTGTGGGGCCTAAATATCAGGCCAGCTCTTTCCCATTAAAATAACGTACTGCTCTCTCCAAAGCCTTCTGGAATGCCTGCATTTCTGATTCTTGCAGCAGTCAGATATTAGAAGAACAGTAGGGGTACAGTGTAGACGTACATTTACGTTAAAAGACCTGTAAGGAAATGAATACTAGTGTGGCTAATATATGTAGCTGTATGAACCATTTAGATTGCATTTTAAGTGTTGTATTCCATCGTCATATTCTACTTTAACAGCTATTTGCTTTTTGCAGAGGTTGGGAATTGGTACATAAGCTTAGCATCAGGGATTAAGCTAATGTTCAATGAAGATAGGTAACTGATAATATATCATTCAAAACTCACATTTTATGAGATTCAAGACTTTTGAAGTGATTTTCCCACTATTTCTTGAATTACCTATTCAGCTGATGACACTTTCTCATTGATAGAGATTCAGTTATCGACCAGCTATTAGAAAGATTGGTGCAGCATGCTGAAAGCAATAAGGAAGTATAAAATCTGACCCTATAAAAGCACTATCGTCACCAAGTTTGGCTCCCACAAACGAGAAGCTATGAGAGTATTAATAGCATGCAATCCATTTATTTTCATGCCCAGAAATGGTTTGTAAGTTATTTAAAAATTAAGATACCGATATTTTTCTATTCAATAAAAGATAGCAATGTTATCATATGTGTGTGGATTAATTTTTTGCAGGTAACACTGACCAAAATGACTACTTGCTTAATACTACAAACCAGGAGACATCACGAAACATATTGGTTTTTTTCCCAAACACCTTTTCAGAGGGTGTAAGGGCAGGATGAGCAGCACTGCTACAAGGCACGGAAACTAATGGCTTGTGGTTTGGGGTGAAGTTGGGATTTAGCACTTTGCAACACCAAAGGGAAGTGTTTGCAGAGGTCAAAAGGCTGCTGTATAAGCAGAGATTCTGAGCATTTCAAGTGAGAGGGCTTTTTGTTGCTCCTGCCGTATGACAGCAAGTAGGGAGCTGCTCTCAGCCCCACATGCAGGCCACGTTCTCCCCTCTCACAGCTGCCAGCCATTTGGGGGAGGCACCAGGTGATCAGGACAAAAGCTGACCAGGTGAGATCGTCCCTTGGTGGAGTTGTGTGCCTTGGCCTGTGTCCTGTGGGGCTGTGCTCAGCAGGGAGGGTTGAGGAGAAAACCAAGTTTGTGAGGGACCATGACAGACCCCTGTTGGAGACCTGCTGAGGGTGAGGTGGGTCTGGATCAGACCCTACTGAGGGAAAATGGGGTTGGATACAGCCCTGGGATGGCTGGGCAGGGCCATGGGGCTGGGCACGGCCATGGGGCTGGGCCAGGACATGGGCCCATGGCCGGGCAGGGCTGTTGGGAGCCGGAGAGCAGCCCTGCTGTGGTGTCACCGGGGCGGGGGCTGACTGACTGGGGGGGCTGACATGGGATCCTGGGCCATGGGCAGGGTGGGAGAGGCTGGTCAGGGCCAGTGAGGCTCTCAGTGCCCTGACTCATGCAGGTTTTGGCCTGGTGAGGATGAGAGCTCTGGCTCAGACAGCCAGGGCTGGCCCTAGGCATGGGTCTCTCAGCTGGCAGAGCTGAGGAACGGCCATTTTAGGCGGGAGCTTCTCAAGGCACAGCAAGATCACGATGTTGTTTGTGGTTTGCTTCAGTTTAGTTTTGGTTGCCCAGAGAAGCCCCACCAGTGATCCCCCCATACCTCACCAGCCATTTGCTCGGTGTGGCGCAGCATGACGTGGCTGCTACCTCACAGCGCTGCGAGGCCCCACCATGTCCTGTGGCAGGACAGACAGTCAGCACTCACTGCTGAAATAAGAGCCTGTCAATTAAATGCTCTCTAATTTAATTTGCCTGTCACAGACCTGGGCCGTTTTGTGCGAGAGTGTCTCTAACCCTGTCTATTAGTATGTTAGCACAGCTTGTCAAAATGCTCTCATGGTCTCAGTGAATAGCTAAATGAGACACTTGTCCCTTCTTATGTGATGTATCAAATCCACGCATGCTGTTTGCCCAAAGGCAGATGTTTCTCTTCATTGAAACTCACTCGCTAGAACTGAAGACGTAAAAATCATCTTAATTATATTTTTTCAGAAGTTATTCTCATGGCTGAGTTTGTGCTCCTGACAAATATGGTATCAGTGGTGAGTCGGGGGAGAATGCAGTTCCCATGTGGGAAGCAAATGATCTACGTTTTTCAGAGCCTAACCTGGGGTTTGTGTTTTACAGATTCCTTAAAGGCTCTCCTCCTGCTTTGCTTGGTATAAGATAACAAATGCCGAAGGAAAATGCATTGACTCTGTGTAAGCGGAGGACAAATATTCAGATTGAAATCCCTGTTGGAACCAAATGATCCAACCCGATTTTTGCTGTTCTAAAGAGTAGACTCCTATATCCCGGGTTAGTGTCTTAGTCACGGGGTCATGGGCTGCTTTCTTTGGGTTATATCTGTCTTAGAAAAATGTTACTACAGGTCTGAAAAGTTCTCCAATTAGTAACTGATGAAAAAATTCAAATGATTTCAAAGGAGAATTAGGCAAACTGGAGAGGAAAAGGTCTGTTAAGAGTGCTTCCAGGTACTCATTTATCTGAAAACTAACCTCTCTGATACTGCTGTCATCATTGTTGAGGTTGTGGTGGGACAAGAGCTCTCCCTAGTATGTCCCACAGTTCAGGTCGCCCTTTCCTCCACACCAGGCTTTGCTTGAGGCTTGTTGCAGAGCAGCTTACATCACTCCCTTCACTTGTGCCACCGCTTCCTTTTGAAGAAAACCTGGAGGTAAGTGTAGGTCTCAAGCCCTGTCTCTGGTTGTGCCACTGATGCGCAGCCAGGGAAAGCTGGGGCACCAGCGCTGCAGCATAGGTCATAGAAGAGCTCAGTCCCATAGCCTCCACTCAGCATGTTTCACACCTTCAATTTCTTTATCTTCCTAGTACAATTATAAAGAGGAAAGGCAAGAACTAATGTCACAGCAGAGGCGTTACTCCACTGCCATATGTTTTTGACCAAGAGAGGGTTTGTTCTAAGACATTCAAACTCATGGGCAGCCTGGGCTGTAGCGACCATGAAATGGTCGAGTTCAAAATCCTCGAAGCAGCGAGGAAGGTACACAGCAGGCTAGTGACCCTGGACTTTGGGAGAGCTGACTTTGGCCTCTTGAAGAATCTGATTGGTATGGTGCCGTGGGATGAAGCGCTGGAGGGAAGAGGGGCCCAAGAAAGTTGGTTAATATTCAAGGACCACCTCCTCCAAGCCCAGAACCAGTGCATCCCTACAAAGAGGAAGGCAGGCAGAAAAGCCAGGAGGCCTGCATGGATGAATAAGGAACTCCTGGACATG
>VUYV01000120.1:200538-444657 GCA_008711295.1 Anarhynchus alexandrinus
AAAATTCTATGTGATCTATTTTAGTGAATAGCTGGGGTGGTAAAAGACTCTGCTGTGCTAGCTGGAAAAAAAAAAAAAAAAGCTCCATTTTCGTCTTGACTATAGCACACTGTCTGTGCCATGATGCACTGACGATGGAGCAGGCCAGATAAGTACTTACCGAGCTGACACTAGACAAATGCATGTAAATGTTGGTGTGAATCTGGTTGTTCTTCATTCATTGGCTTTCAGTACCTTTGAACTTAACATTATTTTCATTTCCTCCCCTGTTCCTCATTTCCGGTGCAATCGATACCAACCCACAAGTACTCTGTTAAGAATGTGTTGCGCTTTACATTGAGCAGCAGGCTTGTATGATGTTAATAGCTTTGAGTACAAGACGCTAGCTTGTCATTACCTGACATTACCTTTCCTCATATCGATACCAACAAGACTAGAGGAGCTTCTGCGAAGCTACAGGTATTGAAGATTCATGCTCTGCCCCTTTACTCTTTTTGGTATGCTCAAATACCAAGTTTAGGATCCTGCCTTCCTGACACTGAATCTGCATAAATTCTCATGGACTTTAGAGTTGGATTGAAAGCTTATCCAAAATATTAGATCTTCAGACAAAGCCAGTGCACTAGCATGATAATGGAAGATAATAAAGAGGCCATGCAATAGTTTTTGTACTCTTCATTTGTTTGCATTCTAACTTGCCTTCCTTTAGTGAGTAACCTCTTTTGTTGGGGTTGTTGGGGTTTTTTTGGTCTTTTCAGTTCTAAGAATCTCAGTCTTCAGATGAAATAACCACAAGTTCTGTCATTTTTTTCCAATTCAAAGTGTTACTTCTGACATTTATTTGGGTGACTGGTTTCTCTTAGTCCTTATTAGTATAGTCCTAATGAAGTAGCAAGGCAGATTTTGGAATATTTTTTTTCAGCTTGTATGTTTTCTACGTTGCCTGGTTACTCTAATGTCTGAAAGCCTTGTTCTTACTCTAAGGGGTAGTCAAATAGATTAAACTAACTTTTGAGAATGGATTTGTTTTTACCGATACTGAGAGCATCTGGGAGGAGAATTGTCTGTCATGTCAAGTTTCCTGGACCTTCCTGCTAAACTTGTCATCTTTTTAACTTTTAAGACCCCCACAATTTACTGATTACTTCCTGATTGACTCAGAGGTTTTCATAGCGTGCCAGTGCCACGGTGATAATTTAAAACTACTTGTTGCTGATGAAAATAAATATAAGTGGTCTCATTTAACTTTCTTGACCATTATTTTTGATCTGAATGTCAGAAGCTGTGCTTGGAGGAAGTTTGCATATGCAGATTGATAGAAATCTGTGGATGTTTATGGAAATTTGCTACTTAGTACACTGGCAGTTTCCTCTGCATTTATGGCACTCCCTCTTCCCACTGCATATAGCAGATGTAGCACCCTTATGAATTAATTATCTGATGTACAGGAGCAGAATGAGTTTCCATATCTTCCTGTACTGCAGTCTTCTGCTTCTAAATTAAAATGTTGGATTGAAGAGGAGATGATTGAAGGTTCCATTTCTCCCTGATGATTACACCAGGGTTATTGTAGCCTGTTTAAATGGAATTTGTGATGGGACATATGACCTCAAAAAGAGCAAGGAAACATTTTTCTCCTTTCCATTCTTTATTTGCAGAAAATACAGAATACTTCATTCTGTCTTCTCTGGGAACAGCTACAGGAAAAAGTTATATTGAGTCCTGTGATTTTACCTCAAGTCTTCTGCCTTAGACAAAATTCCGTACTTTTCTTTGGAGTTGCCAATTTTACAGGTGAGGATGTTTAAGTAGTTTTGGAGTGCACATCTTTGCAAGTCTATAAGCACACAGTTTAAAATCATGGATATTTTTTCTTGCCCTCCAAGAAGAAGTAACTGTAAAAGTAACAACACTGAGGATATCTGGAGTATGTTCAGATAAGAAGTTTCAGGCATGACTGCAGTAGGGAAAACAGCAGAGTAAAGATCCGGCAGCCTGGATTTTATTGTGAGCTGAGAACCACAGCACGAAGTGTCTAGGGATTCTGCCCATGCAATTACCGTATGAACAGAGAACCTGCTAATGTATTTAAGGGTTGTGTTTTTATTGCCGTTGTTGTCCAGATAGCTAATTTAAAAACTAGCAGTGGATTTATTTGCACATGCTACTGTCACACCTACAGTAAAAACATCATGTTCCTAGATATTAAAGTTGCTTGAATTTATGCAAGTGGATTTTCTAAGACTCCTCCAAGGCTTCTCTTCTTCGTTTATTTTGCAAATGTTTCCCTTATCTAGGTGCTTTTCCTGGGATGATTGCCAAATGTTAAGAGAATGATAATACTAAATAGATTAAAGGGCAGCACTGTGTAAGGCAATGCTTTTTTCATATTGTATCTGTAGCAGTCTAGGAAACGAGGTTGAACTGAAATCCCTAGTGTAAGCTCATAGCCCAGACTGTGCAAGAGGAATGATTGAGATACATCTCAGAGACATATTCAGCTAAACTTCCTTTGAAAACTGCATGATTTGTCTTTTGCATGTATGTGTGTGCCTTATATTAGCTCTAAAAAAATCTTAATATGTTCACCTTGCATAATCCTTTTCCATGCGTTCACTGTTTTTATTCTGTGTAGCTGTCCTCCAAACTTTCAGAATTGTTTGCCTCTCAGTGGCTTGGTAGCAGACAAGTTCTATGGCAAAAATACTTAAAATTGCTTATTCTACCATTTCATGTCCGGGAGACAGAAGTAACAGAAGCATCTGTAGTAGAAAAATGGATGACAATTTCATTTAACTGCAGGCCTTTTAAGAAACCTGTGTCCACCTAGCACTTTGTGGTTATCACCATGCAGCATGTCATGGTCATCTGAAATTTCTTAGTGACAGTGGACAAAAATCTGATCATCCTACTTTGAAAATGCTTACCTTTCATTCAAGCAGTATGAGTTAACTTTGCTCCAGCTTTAGCGATATAGCACAAAGTCAAGCAATTCCACTTGCAAAAAAAATGTAAAAGCAAACCAAACACACTTTCCAATATTAAAAGAATACCTGTATCTGGCTATTAAGTATATAATCAGTCACTTATTGTACTTTCACAATTATCACCAAAGCAGCACTACTTTAAGCACACATTTTGTTAAAATAGATTTGATCTATAATAGCTCTAATATTCTTAGAGTATGTCACAAAGCTGCAAAGTAATTTGTAGATATTCTGCTTCTTGACAAGTTGGTTCAGACACCTTACTAGCACTTGCTTTAATAATGCACCACAGTGCTTGTGCTTCCCTGGTGTATTTAAGACATTTCTCTTTTGTTGTCACTAGCGATTATCTCTTCTGAGAACATTGGCTTTCAGTCCACTCTACCTCACTCTCCTCAGGGAGGAGAATTAAATTTAACCATGTGCAGTAATGGGTTACATCCATACTTGGATAAAGTGTATTAAGTATTCTGCATTTACATCATACTTATTGGTGTTTCTCTGGAGTGGCCTGTGCTCATATTTGGTAAGGAATCATTCAAGCCAACAAACTGATCCATCTGAGAGAAATTAGATCAAACTCCAGTTCTTGCAGGCATACTGGGCTATGGGTAGGGATGCTAGACAAGGGTTTGGGTGTTGGGTTGTGGGGAGGGAAGAGGAAAATCCTTATAAGACTTTAAAAGTAAAGGTCATGTCCGCAAGGATCAGAACTTGAAACAGCCAAGTGGTAAAGACAGGGACTGGTTAAACATCCTTAGGCCTTGCTAGACCATCTCTTCTGAATATGGAACAAGCGAAATTCAAAACTATATTTATTAGTGAAGCATTTTGAAGCCAATGAGCTATAGAAATTATTTTTTTTCCCCAGCAGCCTGGACTGTCTTTGCTTATCCAAGTAAGACCCTGCAATTTCAGTTCACCAAGTATAGCAGCTACTTCTCTTCCTGACAAGACTCAGAAATCTCATCAATCTCAAGTGGCTCAACCGAATATTTTCTTGGCAGAAATTATTTGAGTCTAGAGAAAAAGACACAATGGTACTGTCAGAGAGCGGCTTGGCTCCGACAATTACAAAATGGGGCCCATAAGCGGAGGGAGTTTATACCATCTCTTAATAAATCACTCATTTGTATTCTCTGCTCCTCAGACAAACACTTCAGAAGGAAACTGTTGCCTTCCTCTTGCTCTTGCTTATGGATGTCCCATTAACTAACTGAACTCTTCAAATATGCATTCATATAGAGGCAGCTGAAGTACGGTGGCGAGTGCTACGTAGTTCCAAGTAGCCTGTGTTAACCATAGGCTATGAGTTTGAAAACCTGTTTTACTGAACAACAATATCTCTTCTCTGATGTCACTTGGAGATGCTTTTTTCTGCTAACTGTGGTGAAACAGCAGCAGCTGTCTGCTCCAGTTCCAGTTTGCTCCAATGGACAGATGTGCCATCTCCTTTTCTCCTCCAAGTGCTCTACACTTATGCCAATGTTTCATAATGGATGTGGAAACACTTCTGCAACACTCAGGCTTATTGAGAAACTTTTGAGCTAGGGATTATGCAGAACTAAATAAACCTTCCCTGCCCTTGCCAACTACAGACTAGATCTGCAACAGCCCTTTAGTCCATCTCCACTCTCACCATGTAACTTCCAATCCTTTCTCTATCCCTCCCTGTATCAACTAGGAAGTCACTATGCCAGACTTAAATGTCATGGTCCCAGCAGTAAGGTGTGTTACACTGCCCTCATTGGTCATATGCAGCCTTCAACCCCACCAGCTTCATTTCCCATTTGGGCACCTCTGCAGCTGTGTTTGTGCTCTCACCGTACAGCTCCAACTGGGTGGGAACCCTCTTCCTGAGCCTGCCTCTCCTCAGAGCCAACTCCTGGTATCATGGTGATCTATTGCTTGGTACTTCACTTATTTCCTTAATTAACTTCTCAGGTAATGGGAGTTTAACAGAACAGTACATTGACAAGAAAAAAATACCAGTTTTAATTGTCTCAGTCATAAAATTCAGATGTTGGCCAAATGGTCACAACTGAGCAATAAAAAAACCAAACCCTTTCTTATCACTAGCTTTGATAGCGATCTTATAGCTCCTATGGTTGCAGTATATACTCAGCTTGCAAGAGATCTAGCTTCAAGTTGCACCTGTACCCGAGTGTTCAAGCTGTTTTCTTCCTTCTCCAAGGAGTATCTTGCTGACAGTCCAGTTTTCATATATAGACACTTATTTCCACAGGAACAAGGTCTGAAAATCTGCTAGGTTACCTAAGAGGTCAAGTTATTGCACTGTGACTGTTTAAATAGTCCACACAAATACTAATATGTAATACAGCTGCAATAAAAAAGAGGGAGAAAAAGACCTACCCTAGAGTAGCCTATCATCTGGTAATTAGATTACGCTCCAACAGATGGGATACCTCAGGCCTCTGATTCTTCAGATCCATTGCTTCTTTCCAAATTGTTCCTCAGCTAGTTATTGAAAGGTGAAAAAAGCTGATTTACATTTTGTCTGTGCTTTGTCTTTTCTTTCATTCACTGCTGGACATGACATCATGCTTGAAGGGCTGCAGTTCACTGATTCTGAGGTTTGCTACCAATTCTGTCATTGCAGTCACTCTAGTGACCCCCTTCCCCCTCAGTCCAGTGAGTCTAAGTAACAATTTCAGTATAAACATGAATAGATGCAAGAGTTAATATCAAAGTTTTCTGGCAGGCTTGTGCAGCCAGTGCTGGTGCCTGTCATAGCTTTGCTTCTGTTGTTACTCAATTAAGCTGTGTAAAGGCATCCTGGGCATGATGATCCCATCCACTTCCAACATATGTGTGTCTGGTTCCAAAATCTGAGTCTGTCTCTCTTTTAAAATAATGCCTCTCAGAATCAATGTTTTAAAGAACGTCAAGACTTGTGTAGTGAAAATGTTATCACAATGTAATAATTTTCTTTTATTTTGCTGTACCTAAATTCCAAATTCCAATGATTTTAAGGGTTGAAATACTTTGGATTTGGTGATGATTTTCTTTTTTTTCCCTGAAGTGCAGTTAAACTATTTCTATTAGAAATGTAATGCATTTGAAATTAAGAGGTGGTAGGGAGCATCCGGAGGCAAAAACTTCAAAACCATAAATCCTCCAACTCCTTGTCTCATTCTACGCACCCACTCCCCATAAAAATCCCAGAATAAACAACTAGGACTTTCATTTATCTTTATGGGGAGAGAAGACTATAATACTGGATCAGATGAATTGCATATTCAAATCTGTGTCTGGCAGCAACCAGTGCAAGATGCCTTTGAGAAGACTGTCTGAATTCTATTAATGGATAACTATGAAATAATCTGCTTATCTGGGAAACTTGTCTTTAATGTATTTCACTTGTCCAGAAACAATACATTTTATATTGCTTAGAAAATTGCCATGTCTAATATTGAATGGTCCTGTTCAGATGGATGTTACTATCTTTCTTTGTTCTGTGTAAAAGAAATAATGCATTGAAGTTTTATGGGTTGACTGTGACATTTTAAACATCTACACCAAGTGCTTAAGAGAAAAGCAGTGGAGAATAAGGCTAGTGCTACTTAAATTGGGATGTTTCTGTGGAAAAAGTTTCTGATCAGAATTTTTCAAGTCCTTAAGCACTGAACCATCTTCACTCTCATCATACGATATTCTAGCTGGCCCAGAAAAGTCTCACCGATTTGCGTTTCCCCGCCCTCCAAATTTACGGGGAAAACACATTTTTCATTTCTAATAAATTATTTTGTTACACCTATGTAAACACTTGTATCCCTTTCAGCTACACACTTTGCAAAGCTGGTGACAAAATACTCATTTTTCTTATAAGGCAAGATGACACATGATACTACTTCAGTAAGGTGATTGCAGCTGTAGTAAAAAGAACAAAGATATTTCACTGTCTTCTGATAAAGCATCCTTCTAAGTTTTATGAACTCTGACTAAATTATTAATCATTTAATTTTAAGGTGTGTGACTGTACTGTGGATTTCAGTTATTGCTTTTTGATTTCTCATAGTATAACAGATGCACATCCTTCATCCAAAGGATAGTTTTATTGCTTTGAAGCAGTGATCTCTGCATGTTCCTGTTCTGCCCCAGCTCAGTTCATTTAGAGGTGGTAGCAGGCCTAAAATTTATATGGTGGGCATGAAACCATTTGATTCAAGTGTAAGGGGAAGCAGCAATATACTGATTTATGTAATCTCGCAAATGGCTATGAACAGCTGGAACTCAATTTTGATGTTTATACACTTCCCCCTGGTTTGGTTTCTTGGTAACAGTTGCCACCACGGCATTTGAGAGGGGAAAGAAGCATCCTTCTCTATGGCTGTGAACAGTGCCTTCAGCGCACCTATGAGCTGACCAGGGTCACATGCAATCTGAGGCTATCGGGACTTGAACCTGCAAAATGTTCAGCTTAAAAACTGTTCTTTGCACTACAAAGCTGTATGGCAAAGCCATACGTTGCGTAGCAGTAGGACATTGCTTCACACATAGGAAAAGGGTGCAGGTGACCCATTCAGAGGGATGTGAAGGTGTCTATTGCTCCTGGAGGAACTTATATGTAACCTGCTACAGAACAAAAACCGTCTTTTTGTGTTCCCTAGTGTTACCCTGGAGTAGTAAAAAACCCAAATAGGTAGCTTCTGAGCACTGTCAAGAAGTACAGAAATGCGTACACACATATACACTGTATGGGTAATTTAGGGGCTGAAAGGCTGACACTGTAGTATGAGACACTCCAAAGCAGCACAAGATTGCTTTGGCACAGACACTCGCAATGTTGGTGTGCTGCAATCAGTCTGCCGTCAGTACTTGGTTTCAAGCAAGTTTTCTCAGCTTTGGCTCTTTTTATAAAAAGTTCTTGGTAAAAATACTTGTAGTTCAATGCTGCATTATTTGTTGTATGCTATAAAGTCCACTTATATTACTGCCTTAACTACACACAAAATTCCAAGTTTTACTCATGAGTAATGAAATTGACAGATGACTAATGTTAAGTTGAACGAGGAGAATTTAAGCTCATGTGACAGTCTCTGGGAAAGACATACTGTTATATATTTCCCCTGAGCTCCAGCAACTATATAGTCAGTGCTTATCACTTCAGCTTTCCAGTTTTAACATGTGGGAAGGGGGAGGTTTTGGCACTGGTTCATTAAAATTTAATCCCATGTTTGCAGTATGTCATAGTTTACTGTAGGCAAAATGATGAGTGAGAAGTGTTAATGAGCATCATTAGTGTTACAGGCTGTTACTCTGGACTTCAAGTCCTTAATTTTACACCAGGGGTTCCCAAACTGTCTTAGCTATGTACGATCACAAACAGGAGCTCTGCAGTATAGGGCAAGCTATGTACTATCGTGAAGTGTTCTGCACGCTGTTAATGTTACAAGCACAGCTCCTTGTGCAGTATAAACTTGGCACTCCAAAACTGTACTAGGATACTGTTAGTTAATCTCATCTAATTTAAAGATATTTGGCTAGGTTCCAAATGACTCAGTTTAAGGAATTTAGTTACATAAAATATTAGCTATGTTTTTGAACCTGGACGGAGGAAAATTAGGTGGAAAATTTATTCCATTTAATCAGTAAGCTGCTGTGAGGCTTTGCAATCATTGATCTGACCTAATCATTCATCTAATTAACGTAATCACTCTTGACATCTGATGCGCACATTTTCTTGTATTCAAAGGAAAGTATAAAATAACGGTCCTAGAAGTATTTCTGCAATGCAGGACTGTCCTGTTTGAGCAACAGCTACCTTTGCTCTCAGTGGGACAGACAGCCTCATGATGCTATTTCCAGAGAACTTTGGGTGAGGGACCCCCAGCCTGACCCCTCTCAATACCTCAGCCCTCAGGTCCTGGCTGCTTCTGCCATGCGCTATTCAGAAACAACCCATGAGATCTGTAGCGCTCATCCCAGAAAAGGGAGTACTAACTCTGATCTCTTCAGTGGTGAAAATGTGAAGTTATACCAGGCCCCTTTTCCTGCATTTTGATGGTGAACCATGTCTCTGACACAATTTTCAGTCAGTCCTGATTTACCTTTAAGCAGTCTCGTTTGGGCCACATTTCCCTAGATCGCTTAGGAAAATATTGTGGAAAGATGGCATCAGAACCTGCATTAGACATTCTCCTTTAAAAGATAGTCTAAGGCACAAAAAGGGGGAAATTTTTCTTAGAATTTACAATGTGATGCCCTTTCTGTGATTTTTTGTAATTTGAATTTGTCTCAAGAAAATTAGAAGAATATTAGGGCAAAGGTATATTGTCTTCTCCAAGTTCTTCACTGTGTGTTCCCCAGGGCTCAGTATTGGGGCCTGTTCTCTTACATCTTTAACAACTGTCTGGATGAGGAGATTGAGCACACCCTCTGTAAGTTAGGTGGGAGTGTTGATCATCTTGAGGATAGGAAGGCTCTACAGAGGGATCTGGACAGGCTGTATCGATGGGCCAAGGCCAATGGTACAAGGCTCAACAAGGCCAAGTGCCGGGTCCCAAACTTGGGTCACAACAACCCCATGCAACTCTACAGGCTTGGGGAAGAGTGTCTGGGAAGCTTCTCAGTGGGAAAGGACCTGGGTTTGTTGGTCGACAGCCAGCTGAATATGAGCCAGCAGTGTGCCCAGGTGGCCAAGAAGGCCAATAGCATCTGGGCATTTATCAGAAATAGTGTGGCCAGCAGAACTAGGAAAGTGATCATCCCCCTGTACTTGGCACTGGTGAGGCCGCACCTCAAATACTGTGTTCAGTTTTTGGCCCTTCACTACTAGAAAGACATTGAGATTCTGGAGCATGTCCAAAGAAGGGCAACAAAGCTGGTGAAGGGTCTAGAGAACAAGTCTTATGAGGAGCAGCTGAGGGAACTGGGGTTGTTTAGCCTGGAGAAAAGGAGGCTGAGGGGAGACCTTATCGCTCTCTACGACTACCTAAAAGGAGGCTGTAGCAAGGTGGGGCTTGGTCTCTTCTCCCAAGTAACAGATGATACAACAAAATGAGATGGCCTCAAGTTGCACTAGGGGAGGTTTAGATTGGGTATTAGGAAAAAGTTATTCACCAAAAGTGTTGTCAAGCACTGGAACAGGCTGCCCAGGGCAGTGGTTGAATCACCCTCCCTGGAGGTATTTAAAATACATGGACAGGTAGTGCTGAGGGACATGGTTTAGTGGTAACTTGGCAGTGCTAGATTAACGGTTGGACTTGAAGATCTTAAAGGTCTTTTCCAACTAAAATGATTCTATGATTCATGGGTTGCCTAATAAAAATAGTTGCAAGTTACACAAAGAATAAGTCTTATTTTCTCTGAACAGAGTATTAGCACAGACTTTCCTATTTACAAGTAAACCAGGCAGCCTAGGTGAAATGAAGATTACATTAGTAAAAGCATTAACAAACCAAGCCAAAATGGGACTGATCACTTGTACATACCAAAACAGGTGGCTTTTATAAACTGAACTTACAGTAAACAATGTGAAAGTTGAATCTTCTGTTGACACTTCACATCCAGATCTCTACCAGTGAGATGGCTTAGTACAGAACTTAGAAAGACTGCCTTAATTTAAGTACTGTTAGGATTAGCTGGAAAATTAGTTAAATCTCTGGGCTCTGTGTGGTTATAAGAGACTCTTTGGAATTTTGGGGGGCTCAATTTTAGGGCCAGTTTTCTTTAATGTTTTTATAACTGATCTGGATGCGGGAATTGAACGTACATTAAGTAAGTTTGCCGATGATAGTAAACTAGGTGGAGCTGTGGACTCCCTCAAGGTTAGAGAAGCCTTACGTAGAGATCTGGATAGACTAGAGAGCTGGGCAATCACCAACCATATGAAATTTAGCTGGATTCTGCACCTGGGACGGGTAATCGTGCTTATACATACAAACTGGGGAATGAGAGGCTGGAGAGCAGCCACGCATTACGAGATCTGGGGGTATTGGGTTGATAACAAGTTGCATACGAGTCAAGAGTGTGCCCTGGCAACCCAAAGGCCCAACCGTGTCCTGGGCTGCATCCAGCACAGCATAGCTAGCCAGTTGAAGGAGGTGATTGTCCCACCCTGCACTGCACTGGTGCGGCCCCACCTTGAGTTCTGTGTGCAGTTTTGGGCACATCAGTATAAGAAGAACATGGAACTGTGAGAGTGTGTCCAGAGGAGGGCGACCAAGATGGTGGAAGGCCTTGAGGACAAGACTTACAAGGAGCAGCTGAGGTCACTTGACTTCTTCAGCTTGGAGAAGAGAAGGCTGAGGGTGACCTCATGGCAGTCTACCACTTCCTCAAGGGGGACAGCAGAGGGGGAGGTGCTGACCTCCTTTCTCTGGTGACCAGCAATAGGACACAAGGAAATGGAATGAAGCTGCATCAGGGGAAGTTCAGATTAGGCATTAAGAAAAGGTTCTTCACTAAGAGGGTGGTCGGTCACTGGAATAGGCTCCCCAGGGAAGTGGTCACAGTACCAAGCCTGTCAGTGTTCAAGGAGCATCTGGATGATGCCCTTAGTCATATGGTTCAGTTTTAAGCAGTCCCGCGAGGAGCAGGGAGTTGATTCGATGATCCTTATGGGTCCCTTCCAACTTGAGATATTCTATGATTCTATGATTTTCCTTGTATGCAAAGGGACCTGGCTCCTGCTCCCAAGCAAGTCCTTTCCTATCCTGATTCCTGGCAGGCAGCTGTCCCTGCTGCCATCTGTACTATATTTTCCTTATGTTTTGTACTTAATGTTTGGAAAGAGAAAACAGTTTTGGAAGAAAACAGTAAAGGAGACCATGTTGTGGAGAACAATGTTACACTGAGTGCTGCCCATCTCTGTCCTGTAGGCTGGGAAGTTCTCAATTGTTCAGGTGAACATCCCAGCCTTTTGAGGATATTGAAAGCTGTCCCCAGCCTCACTTCATGAGTTACTGTTTGGTCTGTGAACACCTCCAAGAGGTGGAAAGGCCTCCTCCAGCTCTGACAGGTAAGGCAAACCTGTTCCTCTGCTCCATGGCTTCAGGAAGGATCCCTGCTCATTCTGCTGCATCCATCCCCTGCTGCACAAACACCCTGTCCTAGCAGCAGACAAGCCATGGAGGAGGTAGGGCAAGAAGTATCTTGGCCAGGACCACGCAACAGATGAATTGCAGCGAGCAGCACCTGGCTCTCCTGGCTTATGGACCACTGCCCTATCTGCTCTGCCACTGCCCAAAACCTTCTGGCTGTGTTGGGCACATTGTAACTCAGGAAGACATAGACAGGAAAGACTTTCAGAGAGCCCTGGGGCAACCTTTGTCCAGCTGCAGATGATGCTTACAATGATTTGCTTTTGAGCCTACTAAGCGAACTATTCACCCTGCTAGGTGTGAATAAACAGGACAGGTGGCTTTTACACTAGGAAGTATTTTGATTTGAGTTGAGAAGCTGTTAATTTAAGGAAGGCAAGTAGGCAGGTCCAGAGGCAGAAAATCACTTTAGCTGTTTTTGGTTAGTTATCCAATAAAATTATTTTTCCCTGTGGTAACTTTAATTTCCTTGAGCTAGGACTTTAAAAAAAAATTTTACTGCTACGCTAGGAATAACTAGTTGAACGGATTTTCAATTTTTGCTAGCAATAGTCAAGCTTCTATGGAGACTGTGTGCCTGCATGTAGCTGTGATTGAATTAGATTTTGAATAAAACACTATAAAATGTTGTAGAACACAAATAATTGGCTTTTCTCTCCCTAACTGAAGGTATTAGGAAGTTAATTTATCCAAAATCAGGGTTACTTTCTGCTCAATTTCATCATCCTGCACAAATTTAATATTAATTATGCTTCAAATAGTAATGTAAACAGTTTTAAAGCATCTTCTTCCTATGTATATTAAAGACAATGATGAAATTTTAAAAAAAGTGAAGTGCAAGGAAGAAGTCAGAGTGTGTGACAAGCAAGTCTTTTGGCACTAAGCAGGCAATTGGGGGCCCAATCCTGTAAAACATTTATACAGGGATTTATAGAGCTCAGCAGCTATTTATGTCAGTAGTCACTTGTGCTATAAAATTTATGTGACTCTTGGAACCCAGATCCTGCTATTCAGTCATCCTATTGATTTTTTATCTTCTGTGACATTGACTCTTGAGGCTGAAATGGTGTGTTTGCCCTGTGAGCAGGGGACAGCCTCACACCCAAATTCTCGATGGCATTTGGGCAGGCACAGATGTGAATAGCAGCTTGCAAATTCCCCTCAGCATCCACAGCCCTAATGCCTATTTGTCAGCCTTGTCTTAAAAGTTAGGTTTGGTGGGGACAGGAAGCTGCACAGGAGCAGCCCCAAGTTCAGATAATGGCCCCATGCGGGGCTGATGCTCTGGCGTAGCCATCGTAGCAGCTGGTGAGGAGAGCAGGAATCACCAGAAACACCAGACAATGCCTCAGGAGTGTTTGGTAGTTTTGGTGCCGATGTTCCCATATGCTTTATAGCTTGTGCAAGTACACTGTCATAGGATGTAGCAAATCTTCATGGCGACTGCCCTAAGTGTTGCCCAAAAAGGATGATACTACCTTTTCCCAAATGTTTGGTGTTTTGACGTTGTAATGCTCTTAGCTTGTTGGATGAAGGTTCTGCAAGCAGTGTGAGCCGGGGAGCACTCTGTGTACCACCAGTTCGTAGGCTTGAAGAGGTTGGATGCCACTAAGACCTTGGCTGTTGTCCACATGCCCATAGGCTGTGTGTTTACTGGATCTGTTTTATATGTCCTCAAGGGCTGGGTAGTAACAGAACATTCATTTCGAGAATCTAAATTTTTTATATAGTTGTATAAAACTAAAATTAACTATGCTTTGTGAATCTACTCTGAAGTCCTTAATTTGATTTTGCAGTTCTTTTTAATGGTTCTGAGGCTTTCTAAGGATAACTTTAAAAAATACCCTAATTTTGGAAAATCTCAGTTACTCATTGTATCCGACAATGTTTGTAACTACTAAAACAACTTCATTGCTCACACACAATGTGTCATAAATCTTGTCTGCTGTTCATGCATTTTACAGTCTGGTGAAATTATTCTGCCTCTCAGCAACACTGTTTGGAGAGTAGACTGCCATCAGGATAATTAGAAATCAATCCCAGGATCTCCCACAACCTACTTGCTGATTTTGGGTCTCTGAGGCTGTAAGGAAAGCACCATGCATGCTCTTCCTTGCAGCTCCCAGCCATGCTGCTTCATTACAAGATGCCTCAGACTCAGTCTTGATTTGTAATCTTGATACCATGGATGAAGAAAATGACACACAGAGACACCTCTGCCTCTGCTCCGTGTTACTGACATCAAGGGCTATCAGTGGCGCTAGAGAGAGTACGTAGCCTTCGTGATATTACCAATAAACACTGGCAGGCCCTTTCACATCAGGGATCAGCTAGTTTAGACATTATCTCTTCATATCGCATAAAGTTGCTAAGACAGGCTGAGACATTTTTGCCGTCGATACAGAGGACTAAACCGCCCAATATCGGCAGCTGGAAGTTGTCAACCGAAAGATGAATCACCCCCTGTAAAATCTGGCCCTGTCTCTCAGGATTTGGGGCTTGTCAGTCTGCCGATTTTTAAACTGGTTGATGAGGTGCTCAGATGCCTTGGCAATGGGCAACCTGCCATACAAGCAACTGAAGCAGCTAAATAAATGGTGAGTCAAAGATTCTCAATAAAAATGAGACATAATGGCTTAAATCAAATTTAACATCCAAATACTTCCTGCAAACTGGGGCAATTGAAGCATGACATGGAAACAGGAATGACTTTATCAGATATGGGATATATCAGGTTCTGAAACAACACAGAAGCTAATTAGGCGATGCAGGTGAAAGCTATATCTGCTTGGCAAGAAGCAAATCTTCCCCTTCTGAGTAAAGCCTCCAAACCCCTTGTTTCGTGCAGGCAATTTGTTCTATGGCAATTTGAAAAAGGGGAAGTCTTGTTCTCAGCCAAATACACCAAAATGCTGTACACTGGTGACAGCAGTGACCCCATTCCCTTCAGTGAAGTGCTTTGACCAGTATCTCTAACAGTGGCAGGTCCCTTAGTTTGCCATACGTGCACCTCCGCTTGCCCGCTCAGGCCCTTGCCTGCAGCAGCCTTTCTGCTGCTCTGGCAGCACCCTGCAAGGCACAGCATCCTCGGTGGGACACAGCAAAAGCTGGGTTTGCTTTGCCTCTTACTCTTTTTCCTCACTGTCCTGAGAGGTGAAAGAGTGACAGCAGCAGCAGCATGGTGGCCTCTTCTGCTGTGGTCTTTGTATTGAGACAAGAGCAGGGTGACCTGCACTGAAAGGCACAGTGTGGGAAGGAAAAAATGCATCAGTGTTACGGGCTCTTCCTGGCACAGCCAGTTCCTTGAAGCAGCCCATGTGTACCACAGGCTCTGCATCATGAGCAAGTGCCAAAGTCCGTTTTGGCTCTTAGCTGAGGAAGACCTCTCTCCTAAAATGTACCATGAGAACAAAAGCGAGGCTGATGGTCCAAAAAGCACACCAACTTCTGTGTTTTGTGAGATAGGGAACGGAGGCAGTCTGGGACATGGAGACAGATTTTGTACATTGAAGAAAAGTGCAGGGAGGGAGGCAGCAGGAGCAGGAGCTGAATTGCACAGGTGAGATGGTGTAGCACTGATGAAGGGTGTGAGAGCAGCAGCTCCTCCTGTGGGTTCAGGCGAGAGGCCACAGTGCAGCAGCTGTGTTCTGTTTGGGCAGAAAACTTACTTGATGCAAAAAGCAAGCATACTTGGGCTTGTGAGAAAAGGTACAACAAGGCTTGTATGGTAGGAGAAGGGAGGCTTTGAGAGATCTCATTATATGCAGGTAGCTTTGATCAGGATGGGGGAGAGGGGGGTGAGACTGTAGCCACTGTTTAAATATAGAATAATTACGGAACGTACCCAGTGATATAATGGCTGTTGCATTGATCCAAACCACTGGGCCTGTCTAGGCAATTATTTCCTACAATACCAAGAATACTGGATGTTCTTTAAACAGAAATGTTCGATTTTTTTCTAACAAATACACAAATGAGTCATCTGTTGGGTCCCATTTTATAAGCCTTAGAATCCTCATCTCAGGGTCTATATTTGGGCATATTCATGATTGAGTCAAGGTTTTATTGTGACTGACAGCGTTAATCTTCAATTGTAAAAACAAGTGTTGTCCAACTGTCTCTAATCAAGCCAATATCCTGGGAATCGACATCTTACTTGTGTAGCCAAAACATATTTATCCCATTAACTGTCTCTGTACCTCCATCTTCCACATGTACCACAGGGGGAAGCAGAGAGGTGCACGGCCAGTGGCAGAGGCTGGCTGTCTCACCATAAGCACACACTGGCTCATGCAGAGAGTGGTTGGTTGGTTGCCTCCGCAGGAAAGGAAAGCAACAATACTTACTTTCCAGTCGCTGTAGCCCCTTTGCAATGTTTTGCTGTAACTGAGGGATTCTTGACCCTCCGTCATCAGAGCAACATTCAGAAACAAAAATTTCTGCCATCTGTTCAAGAGTGAGCCATAGGCAGTAAATGATTTCAAACAAACACGGAAATTATAACACTAAATACCAGAATATATCACTGCATTTCAATAACTTAAGATCACAGCTAATATTTCCCTTCAGCAATTTAAAGATGCCACGGTTTGTTTGAAAAACAAGAATAAAATCATAATTTAATTCCCAATTAGTCACCAGAGAATATGATCATGATTAATTATAGCTTTGCTGACTGACAATGGCCTTTACACCTCCCTTGATGTATATCGACTCTTTTTGAGTCTATAGCTTGCTATGAGCTGTGTATGGACTTCTAATGAGGCTTGTTGTGCTTGAAGTATAAAAGCAGATGAGAGTTTATCTTCCCACTGTACAATGAATAAATCCATGTACATGTTTTGGCTGTGTGGCTTTTTCACAGTTCCCTTTTGCGAGTTATTTGAGTTCTTTCCTCAATGAGGGTGCAACAATGTGTGATATTTTTTGTGGTTATCTGAGTTCATAATAGCTCACCTATTTTAACAGGTTAGCTGTTGAATACCCTTGCAGCTGGAAGAGACTGTAGGAAGTATTCTTGTAATCATACCCACTATCACAGTGTTGTGGTTTAGGCCAAATCGGCTACTGGGGACCTGGGGGACCCCAGATGGGACCGACAGATGCTCCCCTCTACCCCTCTTCCAAGAGAGAGGCAGAGGAGGAAAAAGAGACTTATGAGTTTAGAAGGAACTAAACTACTTTAATGAAATATTAATACTAAAATAAAAAGAAATAATGAAAAATATATACAAAACCGTATCAAGCTCCTGAGACGACAATCAGGACACCAGCTGGCACTGGGCCAGTCCCAGGCTGGACTCAGCAACGGACGGGAACTGGATTCCGGGTCTGGATTCAGGATCGGGATCACAGGCAGACGAACGGAGTCCTCCTCAGACGTCGGCCATTGAAGGAAGAGCCACCTGACCCTTTGATCCATCAGCTTTTATACTGAGCATGATGCAGATGGGATGGAATACCCTGTTGGTCAGTTTTGGGTCACCTGTCCTGTCCACTCCTCCCTGCAGGTGGGACCCCACTATGCTTCTCTGCTTCCGACCTTCCAACGGAGCAAACAACAAAGTTGGTCAGCCTTGGGTGTTATAGCAATAAGTATAAGCAAGAGCCTCTCTGCATACCATGCCTGGGCATCAGCTATAAACATAGGTCTTATCACTCTGAGAAAGTGAACATTGTCTGCACAATATGCTGTTAATTTCAGTAGTTAGAAGAGGCCCAGCTAAGAAGCGAAGTTACTGAACAAAATTGGTTCTGCTTTACCTCAAACCAGGACACACAGTCTGTGATCATTAACAGTAGATCCATATATCACACAGTAATACTTCAGACCTGGACTGATCAACACATACATGCAACTACATTTTTATTAAATTAGCCGCAGCACAGAATAAGGAGTTTACAGCAGCTTCATGACTTCATGGAGATGAAAATACAGGGTTAGCAAGCCTGCCAGTGCAAATTTATTTGTGAAAATACTTTGAGGGAATTTGATCTACTTGAGTAAATTCTTACCAGATCATTGATTTGCTTCATGCTTAATTCTGCATTATGAGACAATATATCCAGCTCTAGAGATCCTCAAACCATAGTCAGTCGAAGTGCAAGCTGTCTCAGGACACAGCTTGTCAAGACCACTCAGTCTGGCACAGCAGCTTGCTGCCAGAGGAAGGGAGGGCTCTTGGCCACACTCCAAGCATTGGGGAAAAGAAAGGTCTATTCACCAGAGCAGCAGAAATCCTAGCAGGCCCTCACCAAAAGGCCAGAGCCAGAGAATGTGCAAAACCACACCCTTAGATGTATCTTCTGATCCCAGCTCACTTTCAGTCCAGATGAATCTTGAGTCTTTAGATGCTTTAATTGATCATTTTCAGGTGTGCAGACCGAAATCAGGACACAGACTACCTGTTTCATTCTCATTTTCCCTTGGACCTTGGAAAAATCAGACCTCGGCACTCAAGCTGCACTGCATTTTGCATTTAGTGGCCTTCAGTTAGGAGCTTCCAGCACACCTGCACACAAACACACCAATGCATCCGAGGCTTGGGAAATGGGTAGGCTGGGCTCCAAACTGAGATGTGAAATCTGTGGCTTGGAGCACAACTCTATTGCTTTTCTATATGTGATTAGTACTTCAGGCACTATGGTGCATCAGATATGGAATTATAAAGCCTGGAGTTTGTCTGGATGATGTTGGTTCAGAGCAGTGGTTTAGAGAGGTAACTTAAGCTCTCTATAATTCAGTTTCCTCACCTGTAGAATGGATTACTGTAGCTTACTTTTGTAGCATGCACTGAGACCTGTGGAAGAAAAGCACTGGTAATAGACAGCATTTATGCACTGCAGTTGTGC
Source organism: Anarhynchus alexandrinus (assembly GCA_008711295.1). Lineage (NCBI taxonomy): Eukaryota > Metazoa > Chordata > Aves > Charadriiformes > Charadriidae > Anarhynchus > Anarhynchus alexandrinus. The sequence goes on from VUYV01000120.1 coordinate 219,443, forward strand.
ATTAAGTGCTTTTGATTGATTTTATGGACCTGAAAGTAATTAAAAATTGTCTTCCCAAATGAGTATAATTATTGAGACAGTTTATTAACTCCTACTCCATTCCAGTGGGTTCTTGCGTTTCTGTCTGATGATTTGAAGACTTTGAGACTCTTAAGACTAATAAATACAAAAGCTAAGGAGAGTAGGAAATGCAGTCTGGTCTGGGAGAAACCCTGGTAATACAGCTTACATGATTCAACAGCAGAGTACATTTCACTCAGGAATCAGTGTGCTTAGTTGTTGAAGCATCGAAGGCACAAGCTCTTCTCAAAGTAGTTGTGACTTTAATGGTTAGTTTTGAAAGCCCCTGGACAAAACCAAAAGCCCTCCAGAAGGGGCTGTTCAGAACTGCAGGAGCAGCACACTGACATGTTGACTGTGACTAAACAGAAGTGTGAGCACTTTGGTCCCAACTGGTTATTCCCAAATACATCTCACTGCTTTGGCAGCACTGTGCCAGGGCTCCTCTATGAAGTGGATGCTCTGATTCATCAAATGAGGGGACTTAAGTCAGACAAATGAAGCCAAGACCTGCAAAAGGCTCACAGTGGAGTCCAAATGACAAGACTTTTTTTTTCCTAAATTTGCAGCTGTCGTATGATTCCATTGAGAGATTTACAAAATGAGAATCTCAGCAAGATGTGGGAACACGTGGTGTCCTTGCAGGATCTGGCTCAGGATACAACATGTTAAATAAGTATTTTCTGCACCTGACTGTAATCTTCAAGTCACAAGTACACCGCATGGGAGCAACAAGCTCACAGACAAAGTACACAGTGATCCTTGGAGCTGACAGGATTTCATAAGAAAGGTCAAACTGAGATCCATAGGGATGAAATCACTGACTGGCCCACGTCTTGATACAGATTAAATGTTTAAATAGGTATTCGTGCCAGTGGGTCATCTGCTTTTATGCCCAGGGTAAGTCATGCCACTAATAAATAAGTGAAGGGGAAAAAAGTACTGTTTCCTTTCTTCATAGAATATTTACCCACAGTCTGAAAACCTGGAGACATCTTATCAAATACAAGCTGATTTCATAATGCTATACTGATGCAGTACCTCCTGGCAAGGTTGAGTGAGGCATTCCCTGAGAAAAAAAAAAAAAGTTAGAACTTTGTATTACAGACAGTAAAAAAAAAACCCAAACAAAGTGAAAAACATCTTTGTCATCCCCTCAGAAGAAAACTTTTTATGTCTGTCCTCTTTGATCCAAAGGAGAGAATTGCAGGGTTGAGTAAAAGATCTGGTAGTCCATTCCCAGGTTTGCTCCCATGACATGGGCATCACAGTTGTTCCTTCACAGTTCAGCCGGTGCAGAGCAGGTGGATTACCAGGGAGTATGCTAGGGTAGAACAAGCAGCTCCACTCCAGCTGCCGAGCCTGCAGGGATTGCAACATCGTTCAAACCCTGCTGTTGAGGAACCAGCTCCCCAACACTTCCACGTTGTAAACTCACATGCTATCTTGCTTCGCAGTAACTTGTGCATACTGTAGAAAAGGCATTTGGGGATTTTAATTTGATTATAGCATTTTAGTCTACTAACTGCAAGGTACTGAATAAGTTCCAAGGATTATAATTGTTAATAAAACAGTGAGTTAATTTGGGTGGCATCCTTTGAGCCTTTTACAGGATGCCACAGTCAGATGCAGGTTTTGAATGGCATTTGCTACATTTTGGCACAGACAAGGTTTCACAGGCTTTGCCAGTCCTCAGCAGATCTCCTGTACCCTGAGATCCACATTGGCAGTTGCCATGGTACACCTCACTGGATAAAATAGTGCTGTGGAGGGTACACACAAAGCAGCTTTTAATGGCTCTCCCTTCCTTCTTTGAACAGAAGCTTACAAAGAAACAAATATTTTTCTGAAAAAAATGTGTTAAGATTGTCAGTGTTAGAGTAGGAGTGAGCCACTACAGGGCTCCAGTACCTCCCACTGAAGTGTACAGGAGAGCTAACAGACAGCCCTGCAGGGTTGCAGTGGGAGGCAGCAATACCAGCTAGCGTATACCTTCAGGTTGGCATGGATTTCAGCCCAATTATCTGCAGCAGGATTTAAGCATGTGTTCTTGCTGTACTGATCTGGGGCCAAGACCCTCAAAAACATGAATCAGATTAAAATGCTGCTGCTGACTCTACCAGCATCCCCTAACTCCTGCAGAGAGCATCTGTGCAATACTTGTAAGACAAGCAACTTTGCTGGAGGTGCATCGCAGCTCTCCTGTGTGGCATGTTCTGTAAGGGGCAGATACACTGTTTTAATACAGCTGAGCTCTTTCAGGTCCTTCCCTGACACAGCAATGCATCATTCATTTGCTGAAACACATTCTGAGTCGTGGTGACCTCCTAGCCCATAAGCACGGGCTTAAATGCTCTGTTGAACTGGGACCAAAATGATGTCATTTAAATACAAAATGCTTTCTTTTCCTGCTGGTTATTGAAATGATTGAGCCTCAAGTGGTAGATGCAACACAGTGCTGCAGAGCTGATCTATAATAATCAGACCTTATGGGAATTCTGTACTGTAAAACTAATTGAGTGGTTTGCCACCCTGATAAATGGAGACATTGAAAATGGGATTTGTAATTCAGAAAATAATGGGATTAATTAAATAGTCATAAAAACCCAAAGATTTCTTGAGTAATAAGGAACTGAACGGAGACCCATAACTATAACAGAAGAGAAAAAGCTGACTGGCAGTCACATTATCATCTATTGTTCCAAAATTTACTTGAATGGTATGGTGAAAAAATGCACTGAGGAACAAGTGATTGTAGGGAACCATGCTACCAAGCCAGATGGGAGCTATGTTAGTTCCTCCAAAAGTGGTGTGAATCGTGTGGAAGATGACCGGAGGCTAATGTCTATTTTGCATTCAGTTTGGGATGTTTCCTGCCCTGTACCAACATCACTACTGATGTGGCCCATGTACATGGCACTAAAAGCAAGGCCACAATTGCTAATTGGGCTATGATGGACTTTGATCTAGGGGAGTAACAGCATATCTATAATCTGCATACCATAAATACCAGGATTTTGGGTAACTTTTATGAGAGGCTGGTTTTAGCTGTTCTTACCCCACCACCTCCTCTACGAGTACAGATTTGTTTATGCTTTTGGGGGTAGGCAGAAAAAGAGCACATCTGTTTGTCATCCAAGGCAAACCAGTGTTAACAACATGTGTGCAAAGTGCTGCAGCCACTGCCACATTTGGAGGGTAGCTGGGAGGTGCTGTTGATCCCAGGTCCACTCTGTCCCAAGCCCAATCATTTATGCTCCACCTGCAGACAAAACAGCTGGAGCAGCATCTAAATGCCCCGCTGTGTAAGTCAAGTGCTCAGCCAAAATATAGCTGCTTATGGACCAACTTTGAGGACATAACCATGGAAATTACTCCAGGCTCCTCCGGGGCTGGGTAACAACTGTGTTTAGAGTTTAGCATCTTGGACTTTCTGTATTGTTGTGCTACGGCCATTTGTGTGAATTTGGGCACACGAATCCTTTGTGGATCTAACTGTTACGCATAGTAGCAAGTCTTGCCCCATGGGGACCAGAGGGTCAGTTTTGGCTGGATACCTTTCAGTGGGGAAAAGTAAGAGTCAGACCTTACCCTACTGCAAGATCCGGTGTGGAGCTAGAAGGTGAGACCCTGGCCATGTGCTAAGGGGGAGGAGGAGCATTTTCCTTTGCTTCCAGTTTTCCACTGTGCATTAGTCTAACATAGACTGTGTAATGGGAATGGAAAAGGGAAATTCATACTTATCCCTCTGACCAGAGAATCCAAACAACAATTTATTAACCTATTCATTTTAAAAGTTCTGAAATTTTAGGAGGTAAGTTGTTGTGCTGGGAAGGTTAATCTTACCAAACCTGCACTACAAAGGCTCTGAAATGGAATGACACTGGAAGCAAATAGAAATCATGAAGGAAAGAAAAGGCAACCAGAGACGTGCATGCCTGTTGGGCTGTGCTGGCAGGGAAGCCAGTCACTCTGCCTTTGCTCAGCTCCCCCAGGGAATTTATGTAAATATCAATCCCATGTTCACTTTTGCAATGCACAAAATAACCACAGTTCTGTGATTAGGCTCGCAGCATCTATAGCCTTGTTCTCCTTCCCATGAGGCTGCTACAACGTGAAATGTGTGTCTCTCTCTCCTCCCACTGCTGTAAGACTATTTTATTTCAGCAGAAGTCGCACATTCAGCTCCATTAAACATAATGGCATCAGATTGACATGAATGCTCTTTTTAGTTATCTAAGTGAGTGTTTTTGCCTTTGGGCAGGGAAATCCTCTCTCTAAAAGCCTCCACTCTCCACACTGTGCCAATGGATGGCACCATTAGCTACTAACTGCAATGTAGCTACACTTTGGCAGGGGGCTGTATGTTTGTGCCCTGCTGATCCCTTTTTGGCATTCTTGTCCACACCCCAGCTCCAGAGCTCTGGAGCTCTGCACCTGTATGTAAAATTTCCTCCAATGTTTAAGGAGATGTACAAACTTGGTAAAATTATACAAAACAGAACTGTTTTTCCAGCATCAGTCACCTATTCTTCAAGCTGTTTATTCATGTAAAAACAAAGCAATAAAAATCGACACCACAGCATGTTGTGAGAATTAACAGATGTTGCAGAGTGGCTGGGGACCTGGGGTGCAAGATGTTCACGGCATGGCTGTCCCAGTTTTGTGAGGCAGTTCAGTCCTTCCTCAGTGTTTCAAATCCAAATGCTCTCCCCAGCTGGCATCATGAGCAGTAGTGGCACATACGTCTGCTGGGATGTACTTGTGCTAACTTCTCGGAGTGATTTCTAGAGGTCTGAAAAAGACATAAGGTGGTTCACCGCAGTTTACCCCAAAGCAGTCTCACATCTCCCACAGATAGGCAGATGCACCGACATCTACCACAAAATCCTGGGACCTGCTCTCCTGTGGCGTGCTCCTTCCTTTGTGCCTCACTCCACACTGAAGGCTTGGAAGTTGCTGCTACAGGAATGAGTTATTCCTTCAGGTTGCATCTCTAGCTCACAGTTTGCACCTCGGTGCTATGACAGTAGAAGCAGCTGCTGCAAAGTCAGGGGTCAACAAAATATAAAAGCCCTTGGATTACCACAGTTGTGCTTTTCATCCTAATGGGAAGACGACACCCAGACGCTGCAGGGAGAGAGCTGGCTGCCCTGACCCCAGCTGTGGGAAAAAGCATGTTACCTGGGAAGCTCGGGCTGATCTCTGTGGGGCTAATGTGTAAAGCAGAAAGGCAACTGAAAGGTTGGGAGTGTCAGCACTGCCCCTGTTGGGCTTCATCACTGTCTTATAGTTTCCTCTGGGTGGTCATTTGTACAGGCACTTCTGCTCGTGACAGGCTCTCTGCCCTCCACACATGTGCCTTCTAGCACAGCCCCTGCCAAAAGATCAGTGTTAGCTGCCTGGGCAACACGTGCCCCTGTGGTTTGCTTGCAGTGCTGGGGAATGTGGGGGCTGATGCTCATCTGCCCATCATTTTGTCTTGAGTCAGATCAGTTCCCTCCTGACAGACTTCATATTGACTCCGTGCCACAGCTTAGGCGTGCTTCATGCACTCTAGATGAATCAATAGGAATAATGTACTGTTAAGTGCGACAGAGGACCTCAGAACATCTTTGACATATGCTTTAATTTTCCTTTTTTGAGAAAGAACCACTGTAGTTTCCATTTGATCTCTTGGGCAAATTTAGAGTGTAACATGTGGCCACTTGTGCCGGGAGCTTAAGCTTGGTAAAATATGATAAATTGGCAAGGTGCTAATTAGCAACACAGCCCTATTCTCTCATTTGTGGATGTGGTTTCTGGCTGTGGGTTTGTGTAAGAAACCAAATCAAATGCAAGCAAGCAATCGGGAATTTGCAATCAGAAGTGCTTGGGTAAGAAGCTGTTTGACAGCTTATAAGCAGAAGCAAAAAGATGGCAACAGGCACAGTAAGAAAACCATCCATGCAATTTACAGGGAGAAAACAGTCACTGAAATTCCTTGTCCCCATATGACAAAAGGATCAATCTGTAGATTTAAACCCAAACTGAAGGGTAGATGAGCTGCCATCAGTTTCTAGATCAGATTGGCATGTTCACCCAATAAAGCCCTGCTGCTGCAGGGACCTCAGGCTGTGGTGACTCTCTCCATATCTCCTGTGCCTTTTTGCCATGGCATGTTACAGTCTTGTGGACTTTTGGTAGTGTGTACAAAAAAAGGTTATGCTTATCACAGGATATGGGGAAATATTTCCAGCCCAGAGCTATGGCGCAGAGGGAATGCTCTGGAGAATGCAGTGAACTAAATGCCTATTGTGTGGCTGCCCGGGATTGTAGGGACTGGATTTCATGACCCAAACAGCCCCTTCCAGCTTTTTGAACTGGTTGGTATATGTTATCTGCTTGGTAGCTCTTTGATTCTGATGCACAAGGTAAAGTTTTGCTTGACTCCAGAATTAAATTTCCTGAGGACAGAGGCAGCCGAGCCCTGGCCGTGCCTGACTCAGGACAGATGGGTGCTGTGGCTGCCAGCCCCGGAGACAGGAATGCAGCTCTGCTCTGAGCTGACTCTGGTGAGTTAAGTGAGCACATGCTTCAGCCACCAGTACCAGTGCGGAAAAGGATCAGATTATTTTAGCTCGTTCTCCTCCCCCTCACAAGCCTGCATGGTATGGGCAGGGGTTGTTTTCCCTCATTTCTCCTGTGTTAGTATAAGCTTTTTGTAGGAAACCAACCCTGTGAACGCACTTCTTTGTCTCCTGTCCCACAAGTTGCCTTCTGCTCCTCAGAAACAGCCTGCAAACCGGAGACCTGTTAAGGCAGGGCTTGGTCATTCCTGGGCATCCCTTTACTAAAGAGGTGCTACCTGAACATGGATCCCTTGTAGACTTCCTAAAACAAAATTGTTAATGAAACAAAAAGAATTCTTCATTGCATAGTGCTATGCTTTCTGTAGCTAGAAATGAGCTTTTATTTCTCATGAAGCAGAGAAGAAAAGATGTGAGTGTCTTTGTGGTAGCAGTATATGCTCATTTAAAACTTTTCCTGTATAGAAGCCAGCCTCTATATTACAATGCACTAAAAGCTAAGACAAAAACATCTATGGAAGATGCCTTAATGAAGCTGTGCCACATCAGGTCAGGTCAAAGATTTAGTCATGCTTCCAAAAGCAGTCAGTAGCGGAAGTCCAGGGGACTTCATGCCATAGTATCTCCATACAGCCTTTCAGCCTCCACGGATTTTTCTGCTTAAGGATTTCCCACACAGATAAGGGAACAGAAACTACAAAGAGACACCCCGTGTCCCAGTAATTTGGAAAAGGAGCAAAGAATAGGAGTCCAACAGTGTAACTTAGAGAGAGAGAGTGAGTAGTGGAGAGTGCCAAATGGTATCCACTGGCTTGCAGATCAACATCAGTCCTGCAAATTCTTGTGAAGTTCCCAAATGTGCCATCCCGCAGTCAGGAGAAACACCAGTATTGATGCTAACTCCAGTCTCGACACTAACTTGGTATTTTCCTTCTCTGAAGTGGCTGCTAATGAAGGTACTCACTGCACTGGTGCTTGCCAGGCAGCACCAGGTTGGTTGCAGTGAAAGCAGGGAAAGGAGTGTCTAGCACCTCGTAAGATGGGGTCACCCATGTTTGCGTGCACCTGAGCTCCCAGCTGCAGAGAAGTGTGTAGGCAAGTAAATTAATGAGCTTTGCTTAAACTGCCCCAAGTGAATTCCTGAAGCAATTTACGTGTTAGGCATATATCTGTAGGAATGTAAAAATTCCGACTAGCTCTTTATAAGGGATAAAATAGCAGGGGATTTGTAATGAAGAGGAAATATGACTTGGTAATTAGATAGGAAATGAATAACTGAGCTAAAGGCAGAGTTCAGAAAAAAATAAAATATGCTTTCAGGAGGATTTTTCTATTAAGGCTAATTGTAACAATAGCTGTTCAATAACAATCCTCAAGCAGCATGAAATGTTTCTGGTCCCATGCACCTAATCTTACCTAAAAGAATTTACAGGCCTGTAATAGAGTTCCACTTTTTTAGTGAGAAAACTTCCAGTATTTGTATTATTGCTGCTCCTAGACTTTCATCTGAACTCTTAGCCCTGGCCACAGCTTACTGCAGGCGTAGTCTTACAGTCAGCCCTGGTGTAAATTTGCTTTCAGACATTTGAATTAGCCCAATGACCAAATCCAGTTCTGGTCCTGGGTGTTGTATTCATGCTCAGACAGTGGTGATTTATTTTCAATTAGCTGTGTAGACAAAGGACTTGAGAGCTTCTCCGCAGTGCCAGGAATAACATGGAGGTGGCTAATATGGCCTTCTATATGTTTGAACTCCGCAAACTGTCAGGAACAGAAGATACCTGGTGCTATGGGCATGCAGATCCTCAAGTGAATGGTGCTGGCTGCCTCCGCAGAGGCTGCAGTGCCTTCAGCCAAAACCTTTGCCTGCTTGGCATGGGACATTGGTGACTTCTGACACTGCAATTCAAACCTGGCTGCTGCCCAGAACAGCCTATGCACCAGCCTCCCACTGCTTGTCTGGTACCTGCATGAGTTGCCCTGCTCCACATTCAGATGAGATACCTCACCTGGAAGTGATCCAGATCTGCTACCTTCCCTGCCAGGTCTGGATTGCTCATCAAACCTGGCTCCCATTCCACACTGTGTGAGTAGTCTATAGAACAGACAGAGAGGAACGTCAGACATTGACCTATTCAGAGAAAAAAAAAATAGATGAAATGATAGTTTTCTTAGAACTGCTATTTCAGAATGTCTTGTGGCCTTTTCGTTTGACAAGCTTAATAAAGAATGCTTATGTCGTACAGGAAATCTGGTTAGTCTCCATGAGAGGACTCCTCAATTGTTAATCTCATTTCTGCCAGAGACTAAAATCTGGCTACCATGATTATTGTCAGCCTGTTGATCTAATATTCATAATCATATCCGTAATTACATAGCCAATCACTTTTTAACTGGCTGTAGGATCTCTGAAACATACATCTGCTTGGGTTGGTAAATCCTCCTGCTCTAGAGATTCCTGCTTCTAGTTTTTCTTGCTTAAGATATTGAACAATTTGCAGACTTTCAATGAAGTCCACACAAGCCTTAATTGGCAGTGCTGCCATTTATTATACAAATGCATCATTTGTGTACCATTTATTCTGACACCATTTATTCAGTTGTGATATAACCAATAACCTGGTCATGAGGTGAAAGACAGATCAGCTGCTCCAAATACCTTGGGGAAACACAGATTGCAGTTAGTTAATAAAAAGAGAGTCTCCTTACAAGGCAATGAGTCATATTAGATTATTTTTAAATTTCCTTATATTTTAAAGACAGCGTATTAATAGTTTGGGATCTAAGCATAAGTGAAAAGGACCATAGCTATACAGGCTACAGATTTTTCTGGATAAAGAACAGATATTTTATATTAAGAGTTTTAGCTAGTTATAATAATTACTTAAAGTAACATGCCAACTTCCCCTCTGCCTGATTATGATTCGTACTAGTACAGGGCAATTTGTTGTTGCTATAGAGATAAAGGCCATCCGTCTAGATCCTCAAATGGGGAAATGCCAAGTTGGGCTTCCGACACCCACCAAAATCTGCTGGAATCATATAACTGTGAATTCTTTCTCTTGTCATCTCTTGGAAATCATGACCTTGAATTGAGTGTGTGGGCTTCCCTGGGAAATGCATAGAAAAAGTCAGGACCTCCAGAACAAGATTCACAGGTGGTGTGCTGTGTTTAAGATATGCTGTGTACTATCTGTTATAGAAGTCTGGCATCTTTAAAAATAGACCAGGATAAAAATTTGAAAATTTTTCACTCTGATATTCCTGAGACTTACTGGCTTTCAGGGAACATACTGTTGGTGTCTAGGTTTCAGAGAAGTGACCTGCTTAGCCAGTTCTGCTGTGAAATCAATTTGGTTTTAGATTAATATGGTTTGCATTTTACCCAAGTCCTGGCACAGGGATCTCACCTTCGTTGGGATGCTCACTTCCAAGGACTCAGGTGTTTCTCCAGAGAAATGATGCTTCAGGGAAAAAAAAGGCAGAGAGTGTCTCATTATCAAGGCGATGTAATGAAGAGACAAAAGAATGTTATTCGTCACCCATATTGTAGAGAAGAAAACCATTTAATCTCCATACAAAGTCTCACATTCAGAGCAGAGTGGAGGTGGGGTAACAGTGGAAATCAAAAGCAATGTGAGAGAGTTCTTGTCTAGCTTCTAGGGAAACAGTGACAGTTCCCATTTAATTGCTATAACACAAACTTGAACATGCTTCTAATTTACAAAGTAGTAACTGTGCTCCACTCTGAACAGACGAAAGCCTGGACCTAGTAGGAAAATGCACTGAAGTCCTTACTAATACCCTGAAACTTCAAAGCTTAAAATGGAAAGAAGAATGAACTATGAAACAGGTTGACAGTGCTGTTAAGGAACTAAGAGCAAATTTGGTAGGTTCCCCTTGACTGTTTTCTGTAACCTTTTCTGTAACCCTGCCCCACAGAAGCCAGCAAGGCTCTTCCCCCAGCAGAGCTGCTGCGTGACTGGGGCCAACTCCAGCCAGCTGGGCAGGGTCTCTTCTGTCTGGCCACAGCCCCACACCTGCGGGCCCACAGGCCAGCTGCGAGACAGGAGGATGCAGGGAGAGTGCCTTGGGGGGTACTTATGGATTTTGTGTAAACAAAATAACCCCATCTCTTGAAAGCTCCATTTTTCACAGTTCGTTCTTTGCGCACTTTTGCACCACATGAGAAGCTGAAGTGATGTTTGGAGTCAGTCAGAGCTGAGGGACCACACAGGCGACATGAGGAGAGATTTTCACGTTCAGAGGGCACTTCCTGAGAAAACTCCACAGTCATTATGTAAATAGCTGTAGTCAGAGTCATTAATAACTGTTTTTAGGGAGTTTACAGAGCCATAGGCAATACAGTTGCCCAGAATAACTATAATATAGTACCAACAAATGGTTTCCAACAACCCCCTAACTGCAGAAAAGGGGGGGGAACTCTGGGACTGTGCAACACAAACCATGCAGTGCTCCCAGCTGTTGTAGGCTGAACTGAATTTATTTCATTGCAACAGTGCTGTATTCAGTCTCAATTAAATATGCTCAAGAGATCCATTTTCAAATGTTACTCATACTGTATGACCAATTTTTTATTTACAAAAGGAGCATCCTAAGCTGAAAAGACCACAAAGTGAGTAATTCCTGTTGACAGGGAAGTCCCAAGAAAGCAGGCTTTGGCAGAAGGAAATGATGTGCCACATACTGCTGGGAAGCAGAAAGTCCCTCCCCCGTACCCAGAGCCACTCAAGGCCAGGGTGGGACATTGTCAGTGGTGTGTGCCCAAACATCTGGCTTGTCCATTTAAATGTCCATATTCCAATACTCTGTTTAGAAGAATACTCCACAGACTCATCTCTGGACAGCTTTTCCTGTAAAGTAACGTTATCTTTGGCTTCCTTCTGTCATCCCAATATTCCTATTTACCTCCCACTTCCTAGTAGTTATAGTCTTCTATTGTTCATTCTTCTCAACCCTTGCCATGTATATATCCTGACATACAATTAAATACTGCTGTGATCTTTTTTCTTTTCTATTTATTATTGGGTTTTGCAATGTTAAATATTTCCTTCTTGGTGATTTGTATCATCACATCCCATTCTGTCATTGTTTAGTCTCTCACTTTATTATGTATCTAGGATTGAGCTAAACTGGCCTATAAGTATCACTTATTTTTCCCTGCAGCTGTGACCTTTTTGTGTAGTGAGACTGTTGACTAAGACTGTATGACCACTGCATAGATGTGCACTGTCAATAAGAGCAACAGCAAACAATAAATGAGTAACAAAGGGGAAAAAGATGATACACACTCCTAGCATACCTAGAAGAACTGAGTTGTTAATCTTTCTTCGAATTAAGCATTTTTTTCCTCTGGTCAGAAGTGACTTTAGTAAGCTAAATACATGTTAAACAATGTTTTTGTCTTTCAACTTTGTCTGATGAAAGTATAAAACTAATCTTACAAGCAGACCCTGTCTTTGATACTTCCAGATCTGGGTTTGTTTGTGTTTTGTTTTTGTTTTTTTTTCCCTACAGCACTAACATAAATTGTATGCTAGGGCAGCTAAGGCTTGTATGACAGTCTGGGTTTGGGAGAGAAGGAGAGAAACATGCTACTTATTTTACTTTTAGCTCTGAGCTGAGTTTGGAGTCAGACCTCCAGGAAATTAATTAGAAAAAACTTAAATCTGACACTCAACATCAGGCAGTTTTTGAAACTGCAAATCCTTCTACTCTGAATCCTGGTGATATATGGTAAACACCATGTTATCTCTAAAGCTGATCAGAGGGAAGCACAGGTGGATGGAGCACATGCACTCGCAAAGACAGATATTGATAATGAAAGTACAATCAGTCATGGGAAGACATTAATTTCTCTAAATTACATTATACTCTTAGATCCAGTGATAGATACAGTCTTGTATAACTATTGCAAATGGTGCACTGTGTTTAACGTACCATTTTTAGCTGGAATTCTTTTAGCTTTGCAAAGGACCGTTGTTTCTCTGAGTGGGCATCTGCCTTTTTCATTCTCAGTCTGGGGAGGTTTGGTTTACCATGAGCTAAAGAGTTCTCCTTTTAATACCTGACAGCAGAATATGTTGACATTGTTGTAACTACTATCCCTGTTTTATATTTAAATAACTGAAACACCTCTGTGAGGTTCCTGAAGCCACGATTGTGTCATGATGCGTCCATATTTCATGTATAAATATGTATGGGCTGGATAATTATTTAGATGTGAGACCTGCCAGGTCACTTCAGACTCAGCTTGGGGGTACTCTCACAGGTTCTATCAATTTTTTCTGCAGATTGAGAAACATATTCTGCAAAAAGTAATCTCTTCTATATCTAACTTGTATAATTCTATACATCTTTGGTGAGAGCCTTTCTCTTGTGTTAGAGGGGATACAGACAAATCCTACCAAATGATCACAGACAGTTGCAGTCCTTGCACTGATGTGGTGTAATACTTTTGATGTGAAGAACTGTGCACATCAGCCTGTTGCCAAAGCATTACAACCTCTTCATGTTGCCATTCAAGAAATCACTAATACAACAGGTGATTCTACATGTTTCAAATACAGTTAAGGGTACATAGCATAGCTATGTCATATTATCCTGACAGAGGTAACATTTGAGTAATGCAGTATGAAGGAAACTGCTGTGAATGAAAAAGAACGAACCTGAAGTAGAGAGCTATTTTTACAGCAGGGAATACGGACAATTTCACTGACTATATCTGAAAACCTTTGCCAAGGCTGACTTTNGGGGAAGAATCTATATAAGGGAGGGACAAAGCTTTTTCAACAGATATCTTTGTAGAAGACAAAATAGAGCTTCAGAGCCATGGCACCCGCATGGCTCCTATGCTTTTCCAGAGAAGACTGGCATCTCCAAATACTCCTGAATTCATAACCCTGCCCATTATTAGAAAAACCCATATGAAGCAATACCCAAAGCAAAAAGGAATTAATGCATTTCTCATTTCTCACTCTGCATGCCAGTACCACACTTATTCCACTGAACTCAAGGCCTTCTCTAGCTGTTCTGGATTGACAAGATTTCTGCACAGTCTCTATAATAAGTGCTGTCCACTTCCACAATGAGACTTTGGTTCTTATTTTCAAAGTTATCTTTCAATAAGAGTATCTTTTGCGTGAATGAGCAAAGTAGAACTAGAAAAAACAGTCCCTCAGCAGCTGAAGAAATCATTTGTAGAAACTGCTGCTTGCAAGTGAGAATGACTGATTTGACTAACTCAACAGATTCAATTTGCATTATTAACAGTAAATATAATTACATAGGTATATCAACCATACCTCCAGATAGTGCTGCAATTACAGGCTGATTGAACAGACTATAAGCATCATGAAACTGAACCCACAATTATTCAATAGAGGATGTGAACATGGTGAGATGCTTGTGCGGTATTAGATTACAGTGCTGCAGGAAATGACAGAGAGGAGAGATTACATTATAGCCAACAGATTAATGCAGAACCAGTACTTCAGTGAAGAGCAATATCTTCATCTCAATTCCAGTGGCAAGGTGGTGAGCTAGTGACTCCTAGGTTACTAGCAACATTAAGATTTTTCCACTTGTTTTTCTCATGTCTCAGACAATGACTTCCCATTCTCCTACACTGAGGATAGCTCCCTCCCTTCTCTCTACTTTCTGCTTCCCTTTAATACTCCAGTGCGTTCAGTCCATTTACGCTATTCATTGTCAGATTCAGCCTTTCTTTCCATCCGCTTCAGTGGGCTTCGGGACTGTCCCTAAGTGCTTTCTGACTTCAAGTCTCTTCTTAAAACTACTGTCTTTAATGAATCCTTGGCTGGTGTATCTGCGCTGATGTGCTTTGCCCTCTGGCCTCCCTCCTGCACTGCACTGTGAGGAGAAGCCCTGTGGAGCAGGCACAATGCCTTTCTGGGGTTTTGCAAAGCATGAGCACTTGCAGCATTAGATAAGTAATTATAACAACTCTGCCCCTTCATGAGGAAAAACATACAAATCATTAGCAGTTAATAATTCAGTGAAGTGTACAGGCTTGGCAAACATCTATTACTGTCTAAAGATTTCAGACTCACAGCCTAAGTAGTAGTTAGTTTAATCTTTAGAAAGCATTCACATGCGTCTTTGGAAATATTATTTTCTGTGAAATGAGGGGAAAAGCCTATTTCATGTTTTCCTCTTCCCATGAGAATTATTTCAGTGTCTCTTCATCAATTGACTGAGTCCTGCAAGGTGGCTCTGGAACAAACTCAATTTATGTGAATGTTGATGTAATTAATGATGAAGTACTCAGTTTGTTAAAACCATCCTAGACTCTTAGTATATCAGTGCGTTGACTTTGAGGACGGCTGGGTGATGGCATCTTTTCAACATCACCAAATATTAATTGGCCAGGTGAAGAACTCTGTATTCCATTTAGATGATATCTCTGTATTTCACCACTTCTCCTTTTCCTTTTCCCCAAATTTAACAATTTTCTCATCAGGCAGTCTTTTGTATCAGCTTTCTTAAAGCTACCAAAAGCCCAACAAAATATAGACTGGCTAATATGTTAGACCTTACGAACAAATCAACTCATTATTACATTTGCCTGCCACGGAAAAAAAGTCACCATAGCAACATCGTTCTTCACTCACTGCTGAAATACTACAGGATCTTTTCTTACAGAAATGTGAGAACTAGTAAGTCACACTACCTAGTACTTTGCCAACCACTGTTTCAAAAACAGGAAAAAGACATTTTTTTCTTACACTCATTTCAGTTGGGTTTAGGATGCCACTTTGCTCTTGTGCTGCTTTCACTCATTGGAACCCTTTGGGCCAAACTTTGCCGTCACTTATGGGAATATATTTGCCACCAGGTGAATGAGGTGAATCTGATACTGCTTACAGTAAGGGAGAAGTCACTTCACTTCAGCTGTTGGATGATAGGACTGAGACAGTGTCCTTCACCTGCCTGCCTGCCTGCAAGACTATGAGGTTTAACTTAGGGCAATTGTCTGTTCCTTTGAGACTTCCAAATGAGATCACATGAAGACACAGTATATTACAAGCATAACTTTTAATATAATGACTTGTTCTGCAGTATTCTGAAAACACGTATGAGTCAGTCTTCAAGGTGTCAGACTTTGCTACAGCACTGAAAGATTCCCAAGACTTTTATTATCAAAATTTTTGAAAGCGCCCATTCACTTCAGATGTTTTGAATTCTGCTTGTCCAGTTCCAAATAATCCGTGCTCCAAGAAGTCTGCTTTTCAGTGGTACTCTGACTTCACAACACCAGCACGTTATCAGTGGAAGCTGTAGTGCAGAGGAATAAGTACTTGAAGATAAAGTGGCGCAGATGAGTCAGTAGCTGGAAACTCAGGTGAGCTATCCAAATGAATAGATACTGCAGAAAAATAGGTTTAAACATATCAGTTGTTGCATTAATCAACCCCCAACACAGCCAGCAGGGAAATGGGATGGGACAGATATTTTACAACATGCCGGCACACTTCAACTCCTAGAACAGAAAGGGGAAGTAAAAATTATGGGATCCTGTTTACACTGTAGCTAAGTGCAGTGTAATCAATCCAGCTCCTGAGAGGGAACATTTGCTGTACTGCTCAGCTGTCCCCTTAGTAATTATTAAGCTAAAAAAGAAAAATATATTTATATTTCCTTATGATTCTTGGTTCAGCAGTTGGTCATTTTTCCTTATTTCCTGATCTCTGTCTCTCAAAAATACACATTTAAGTGGAATACCTTCCTCCAACTGTAAAAACATGTTGGAACAAACTGTGTACTTTGCATATAGAAACTGTTTCATCTACTCTATTCAAAAGGGTTTTGTTAATGCCTTTCTGTTTATAAATTTTAGCTTATAGTTAAAAAGTGAAAAATAAACATGTAAAAAGGAAATAAGTGCTTAATAACTTTTCTAAATTTTCATTCTACTTTTCTAATTTATTCTTTATCATCACTTTTATTGGAAGTAAGAAATATCTGAAGCTTCTCATATTTCAAAAATATAAGTAACTTGAAAATCTGAATTGTTAACTAGGTCCTTAGACTTCATGACAAGAAATAGATTTCCTCTGACTAATAAAAAGTGGGTTTTGTAAAAGTGATTTAAATCTTCTTAATGAAGAGGAATTTTTAATTAATTAGTAACCTCTTAATTGAAAAGAATGAGACAGATTAAAGCCACTATCAGGCAATTTTGGTAGCACAAAGAAATTTTCTGAATTATAAAGGTAAAGACTGGCAAATGGAGTTTTGTGGTGGCAGAGGAAATAATTTTCATGGGTTAGAAACCCTCATCCAGAAAGTTTTTTTGTAGATGTGCCTGTCTTGCCAGCTGAGGTTAGGAGGGAAGAAAGGCCAGCCTGGCAATTACTGTAATACACCATGCCGTAACTAGCAGTGGTTCAGGACCAAAAAACAACCCATGGATGCAAGGGGCAACCCCAAGCTCTCATAGAAAAGCCAGCAGATAACGGGGAACATGGCGGTAGCTGTTGCAGGTTAATACACTGCAGTGTGTGAGTTACTCTGGCTGCCGACAGCACCTCCACACACCCCACGCCGAAGCTCTGTGGTTTGGGAATAGCCCTTCCTGTTTCCACTCGCCTCCGCAGCCCCGCAGCCTTCCAGAGAGCTGCGTATACCGGCCCAATGGCAGAGAGTGCTCCAAAGTGTACGACCGAGAAAACCAAAGAAACGCATACAGCACTATTAGTGTTTTTACACAATCTGTTTAGGTGGTTGGTGAAGTTTAACACACAGTCTGTTATGTTACCCTTCGTGACCCTTCCTCTCAGTGGCGGGTTAGGATTCGTATGTCCAGTAAGATATCTCCTTTCTATGTGGATTAAAAAAACCTTAATTCTGTGTTCACAGAAAATCTTACAGTATACTCCAAGCTTAAAAAATAAATCTCTTAAGCTAGTTATTGCAAAAATAAGGTGTATAAAACCTTATCAGCTACTTTTAAAGAATGGTCCCAGTAACCCTTCTTATCTGACCTTCTTCTAAACAAAACTTTAGTAATCAAAGCTCCAAAGCAAGTCTATATATAATGCTGTCAAGCCATTTAATTTTTAGTATATCGAAATGTTGCTTTAATGTAGTTGCAGTCAAGAAATAAAATTTCATAACAGAAAACCAAGCATAAGGATGTTTAGGAATATAATAAATGCCAACTCAGGTTGTGTGAACGGACAACTTGATATCCAAGAACATGAAGTTCACCCAGATTATTCCTAACCATGCAGAGAAACTGTGGTTTCCTAATTCTTCAGGAAGTTAGACTGTAAGGATTTCTTCTCTATTTTAGCATCTCCTTTCCAATGCACAGTAGAATCTATCTACTTCGGCATTCGCTTCAATTTGAGCAGGTAAACAGTCTCACTGGAGTCTTTAGTACCACCGGTGGGAACACAGATTAACGTTTTAGAGGGATAAACCCGTAGCGACTGTCCTAATCATTCTGTTACAGCCACTTGGTGCTAATTCACTACCACAAAGGCACACTGAAGCTAGGGATCCATCCTGGGGCTCTCCACTGAAACGAAGAATTGGCAAGTTGCCTTCAGTTCCCATTTACTCTTTTCTCTTCAGGAATAGCATGGTGATTATGTGCAGGGGAAGAAAGGCAGGGCAAGAGCTCTTTGTGCCTTGGGGACGCAGCAGAGTCACTGCAGATCGGAGGAGGCTGAAAGCTGCTGTCGTCCGTGCTGGGAGCAAGGCAGCCACAGAATATCCCAGGGATCAGGAAGACAAAAGGACCGCCACTGTTCACAGTTTAGAAACACAACATTGTGTCAAGGAAGGTGACAGAAGTTATGACTAATGATTCAAGTTGTGAAACATCAGGTGAATCTTTTCTTAGGGAACGCTGTCTTTGTCTATACCCAATAATTCAAATCAAATGGGTTGTAGCTAAGAGCCACTGATGTGGTTAGGGCTGAAACTAACAGGCTTCCACTCCTTTTTGAAAATGAACTGGTGCAAAGGTACAATACAGACTTCAGGAAAATAATGGAGGTGAAAGTGACGTTCCTATTTTTAAAATCATCATATCTGAGCCTTGGTGATGGGAGAAGGAGGAAGTAATCATGCTGCCTAACATAAGGCACTTATTTGAGCAGCTTAGTTAAAAAAAGCCATGTCTCTAGTTCCCTGAATAAGCAATGTAAAGTAAAGCACTCTTCCAGAAGGGGATGAGCCTTGTTCTGAATTGGGGGAGAAACTCCTCTTAGTTGGTTCTGTGGGGAGCCTACAAGGAGTCAGTCCCCTGCTAATAACTACCCTTCACATAGCTACATGCCAGTTAGTAGGTGGTGGGAATACCTTCTATTGCTAAAATATTTGAACAACCTGTAAGCAGCACAGAAACATAATGGTTAATTGGGTACTTAGACACATACACACTTAAAAAAACCCACCATCTCTTCCAAATGGTCCTTAATAACCTGCAGTCTTACTCATTTATTGAAGGGGATGTAAGTTCATAACCCACTTATGAAAAGAGGGAGTCCAAATTGCAACTTTTGAAAATGCAACCCACTATATGTAGCTACAATAGCAAGATTAATGTTTTTCTTAT
Source organism: Anarhynchus alexandrinus (assembly GCA_008711295.1). Lineage (NCBI taxonomy): Eukaryota > Metazoa > Chordata > Aves > Charadriiformes > Charadriidae > Anarhynchus > Anarhynchus alexandrinus. The sequence goes on from VUYV01000120.1 coordinate 238,682, forward strand.
CTGTAGGTTTGTTTATTTAAATTTATGGAAACATAAAAAGCTCTAGATGCCTAGACATATATTAAAAAAGACAAATTAACATCAACAACATGACCCATCCTAGTAATTTCCTCTACGTGCAAAAAATAAACCTCTTTGCTATGTACTAATCCCAACCCCAATATTCCCCCAGCCCTCAGCTGCCCTATTCTTCCTCAAAAGCCTGGGAACACAGATGGGGGCTTTACAATCTGCCTAAAAGATCAGCAGTAAGCTTACTTCAGAATAAAGAAGAGGGAGTAGAAAACACTAAGAAAAACAAAGCACAAACCCCCCCACCCTCCCTGAGCAACTGAATATTTTTTTGATAGGAAGAGAAGCTTTTTGATGCCCCCAAGGCTATGTTCATCTTCAGCAAACAAGGACTCTGTGTTCTTCTCTGTTACTCCTGCTCGCTCACTCTCTTGGTTTTTTCCTACTGAGGGTAACACAAAAAATCAGAGGCACTTGGATCATTTAACATATTTATTGTTTAAACTTCCTAATTTGACATTATCCATACTCTGCAACCAAACCAAAAATCTGGGTGCGGAAAGTTAAGACAAGCAGCCAGGTTACAGGACTGCATTTCTATAGCCCTTACAGTTAGCCAGCATTAACAACCCCAAGAACTGAAAACCATTAACCAAAGCACCAGAAAGCTGATTCGAAACCCACAGCATTTCCCTTCTGTGATTCATGCTTTTCTGCCACAGCTGTTCCACAGCATGTATCAATCGGAATGAGCTGGGAGACAATCTTGACAACATCCTTTTACTGTTGCTCCCGTGTATAATTTCCTACTATTTATAAAGGCTGCAAAATCAGATATGCTGTCGCAAATGTGTCTTGTGAGCTCACAAATGCAAAGCTAAGCTTTTAGAATCCCCCTCCATCCCCACCATTTTGGTCAGCTTATGAAATAATTCTCCCACTTTGTTAAGGGAGAAGCCACTGCCTGAGCATTCACACACCACTCATGGTGTCGCACACACACACGCTTACTCTGGGGCAGGCTTCCTCCTTCTTCAGGCTCGCTCCTAGGTTTCCCACAGCAGAGTCTCAGGCATCAGATTTTATAAAATAAGTAATTTAATTGAAAGGTACAGCAGCAAGGCCAGCCTGGGCTGGGTGCCTCCAAAGAGAGGGACCCCGAACAAATAAATCCCTGGGCAATTATACCCTTGTGATACATACACCTGCCCCTCATGTGCCCTTCACGTGCTGTCCACGTGTCTTTTAGTCCAATGTGGATTTTTGGTCTGGGGTCATCTAACATCTTATTGGATTCTTTTTCTGTGTCCAGGCAGGCCGGTTCTTATCTTGTTGATTTGCAGCTTCAGCTGAGTGTTGGAGCCTCCTTATCTTCTGGTTTACACTCCTTGAGCACCTGCACTCACTGGCAGAACATGGAGAACTGAAGAGTCCCAGACTTGGGAAAAACACTACCAAAACATCAGTGTGGTATCAACATCTTCCTCATACTAAAAGATTAAACGCAGCACTGTATCAGCTGCTAGGGCAATTACTAAGAAAAATAACTCTATCACGGCCTACAGGCCTCAGCAAATCTAGTTACTCATGCTAAGTAAAGCTAAGCAAACAGCACAAATCAAACCATATTATAATCCAAGTAATTTATTCTAATTAAAACTTATTTATTCTAAACAAGTAATATCCCTCAACCCACTTCAAATGACTGCAAAGCTACAAGCCACTAAAATCAAGGTTTTGTAAGAAAAAAGTGACAAGAAGTCTGAATCATAACCTGTACTTCCAATTACAGGCACAATTCTAAATAAATATGGGTATGTCTGAATCTAAAGTGAGGTTGAAGAGAGGAGGGAGAGGATGTTCTAGCATCTGTACACTGTAAGGTTAAAAAAAGTACAGATGCAATCCTGTAAGACAGTAAATTCCATAAAGTGAATGTTATTATAGCAAAGAACATCTGTTTTCATTTCATTTCATTCCAAGTGTCCTTAAAAGTTACAGCACAGCTGATACCATGACAAAAATGCAGCTAATTCATAAAAGAATAAAAATAATAGAAAAGTTATGTTAAATCCACAGTGCAAAACAGTAACCCTTGTGAACAAATGGGACCAAACCAAAGCAAATGATTAAAACCTCACACCTTTCTACACAGCTCAGCCAGTTACATTAATATTTAACAAATCCAGTTCCCTACTTAGACATGAATTCTAGACAAAGTGTGAAAGAAAAAACAACATCAAAGCAAAGAGCAAAACATACTCCACACCCTACTGACTGCTCTAAAGTGATCGCCCTCTTCATGAACACTCTGATCTTTATACCCAAACCAGTGACGGATGTAAACTTAATCTATATGCTGGTTAACAGGGTAAAAGCAGAATATAAGTATTTTTAGACTATGTCCTCATCTTGATTATAACCTTTCTGCTGATAGTGATGCTCACAAAAGACCCCATCCTTCCATACTGACTCCCCACGCAACCTTGCAATATCTTGTCACAGAGCTTTCAGCTCCAAGAAGAGAAAGTATCTGCAGATCCCGAGTTCACCAGTCACACAGCCAGTGCTCCCGCAGAGGAGGCCAGCACTTCGGCTCTGGGGCGGGCAGGCCGGGAGCAGCCGCTGTGGGCCCCAAACAAGGACAGGGCCTCCGGTGCAAGAACACAGTGTAAAACAGACCCAACCTAAAACAGGTGTTTGGTTCTGGATTGAGCACACGCTTGTGTTCAGTCTGTGCTTTACCTTTGGGAACGTCAAAAGCAGACAATGAAAGTTTCTACTGCATTTCCCCAGGAATGTTATAGATCGGTAGAGGTATAAATGTTATGTTTATCTGGAGGGAGGGCTTACCTGAAAACTTTACCAGTGTTCTTACAGTGCTACCCAAAAGAAAAGCAATTCTTAGGCACAAAAAAATTTATGCTTTTATATTGACTAACTGATCCAAGAGATGAAAGGAAGCATCAGGTCTAGGAAAATAAAACCCCACAACTTTAAATACAGGTCACAAAGAATATTTGCCACTCTTCCTCCTCTGCTTCTACACTCCCACACAGGTCAGCTCGCAGCAACAAGTCTTAACAGAAAGGTCACAGTGTCGCATCTTTCTTGGCCGTTAAGACTCCTGAAGCTTAGATTTCATTCCTAGACATACAAAAAAACCCTCACTTTCTTTGATTTGTATTTCTATTCTTTCATTATGGAGAAGCTTTTCTGGTTACTCCCTCTGCAAACAACTTTAAAACAAGGTTGGATGCTTTCATTTATTTTGAAAACACAGATGGAAACATGTTACAGGAAAACAAACTTTTGGAAGAAGAGCTACTGGCATTTTATACATAGAATGAATGCCTATTTATATTGTTCGAACAGTCAAAACACATGGCAGCTCAGCTACAGGTGGAGAACAACCAGCACCAGTAGCACCCTGAAAACATTTACTGCAAGCAGTGCTCAGTATACTCGTCCAGACAGGGTCTCAGTAGAAGATCCTTCCATCAATGTTGTAAAATATTAGCTCTGGTTTTGTTCCTTTCCACGCTTCAGGCTACTCTCGTGAGCTTTAAAGCTGCTGTCCTCTACAGTGCTCACGTACCTTCTTCCACAGCACCAGGCCACAGATTAAAAGAGGAGTTTGCAGTATGCAAAAGGCTAATTTGTGACTGATGAGTTCTTCATGACAGCGTATTTTAGAGAACCTCCCCTAACAGCTGACAGGCACAGGACCACAGCCCAAGCTGGCATACAAAGCCCGCAGGAGCTGCAAAGTCTTTTAACATTTCCACTTGTGGCACAACACAACCAGAGTGTTTTGGTCTTTCCAGGAAGACCCATCTCTTAGTGGTTAAGTAGCAGTGTTTAAGGGAGGTAACTTGAACTACCAGGATTAAGGCATACTTTCCCAGCATATTCAGAGGTTTTAATATCATTTTTTATGACTATTAACATTGCGGCAGCTGGTTATTATGAGCTTTAATATGTATGATGAGCTTCTTGTTTTGGTGTGAACTAAACTGTAAGAATATCTGAGAAATATCTCATGGGGAAAGAACTCTGCTTTCTTCTAGGTTTCTACAGCAGAGAAGGCATTTTCACACTTCTCAAGCACAAGCTGCTGTTAGCAGACTTGCAAATGTCTTCTCCACTTAGCCATCACGTTTCTTCTCTAAAGAAAGGTGTTGTTAATCTGAAATTGTATTCAAAAGCTATTGCAACTTAAGTAGTAACTGACATGTGAGCACGAAGTGTCTGCCAACGGGACAAAAATCACTTTTTTCCAGTAGACGGTTCATTGCACTCGAGAGGACTAATTTAAATACGACTTGGACCGCCCGCCCCACGTCGGGCGGCCACCGTTACACACGGAACCCCCACCTCGGACCCAGAGGTCTGAGGTATTAAGGGCGTTTCAAACCAAACACCAAAACCTGCGGGGGACGCTGCGGGGCGAGGCGGCCGCGCCTCCCGCTCTGTGGCGGCGGCCAACCGCAGCGGCACGGAGCCCTCTGCTGGCCGCTGCCGGCCCGACACCGCGAACGGCCGCCGAACTGCCGTCGGAAGGCCCTCTGCGCCAGCCGGCCGGCAACGCACCGCGGGGGCAAACGGGCAGGGACAGGGCCCGAGCCCGGGCCGGGGGGGGAGGGGGCGGCCCGGCCCGGCCGGCGAGGGGCGGCAGCAGCCGGGCCGGCTGAGGGGGCACGAGCAACCGCTAACGGCAGCCCCGCGCAGCGGAGTCAGGTAAGCCACCGCCTCGCGCCGCTCAGCCGGGCGCCCCGCGCCTAGGCCCCGCCCACGCCGCCGGTGGCGTTTGGCCCTTGCCGTGCTCCGTAGTGACGCCGCCGACGCCGCCGACGCCGCCGCGCCCCTCGCCGGGCGCCGCCGCGGTAGTACTTCCGGTGCGGCGGCGGAGCAGGATGGTGAGACGGTGGTTCGCTCACCGCGCTCGGCCCGGGGCAACGCGAGCGCGGCCCTGCCGGCGGGGTGGGACGAGGGGGCGGCAGGGAGGGAGGTTGGAGGGGGGGAAAGGCCTCCTCAGGCACCCCGCCGCCATCGCCCAGGGTTTTGCCGAGTCACCGCCGGCGCGGGGCCTCTAGGCCGCCTCAGGCGGGGCGGCAGCAGCAGTAGCAGCGGGGGGAGTGCGGCCGGTTACGCCGGGGCCGGGCAGGGTTGTGAGCGAGCCGGGGCTCGGTGCCGCGGGAGGGTCGCCTCGTTGCTCGCCGCTGCAAAAGCGAAGTGGTTTTTGTAGGCGGGGGTCTGCAGGGCCCCGCCGGCCGGGAGCGCGGGCATCGCCCGGCGGGCAGCGGCAGCGGGTCGTTCCGCGCGCGGCAGGAAGGGCAGCTGAATTGGCTGATAGGAGAGCGAAGGAGAACTTTTGGTGATACACGTGACTTAGTGGTGCGCATTATTCACACTAGCAAGGAATGAGCTAAAACTACGATGTAGCCGGACAATGCAATGCCGTATGAGTCCGAAACAGACCAGTGAACGTGTCCTTCCCTGCCTCATAGGTCCACGCTTCTCTTTATTCACTGACTTCTGACAATTAGTTTGGATATATTAGTGCTTTGTTTAGATAGAAGGGATCTAATTATGGCATTTATTTACATGGAACTGTCCATGAGTTTCAAGATGCATAGTAGTGTACTTATATATGGCTGTTGTTTTGTCTTTGTGTTTTTCTTTTTACTTAGGGTCAAAGTCAGAGTGGTGGACATGGTCCTGGTGGTGGCAAGAAGGATGACAAGGTAACTAAAAACAAAACAAATGCTTGTGCTTATAGGATGAACTACAGGTGTGCTATTACAGAGGCTGGCTGCCGTAGGCTTTATTTTACGATTTGTTTTTGTTCTTGTACTCTGAATCGCATAAAATTACGCTCTTGCTAGCTTTGATGAAACGTCTTCTTCTCTTCTGGATGCACATTGGAGAAAACAGATTGCTGTTCAAAATAGAAAAGGGGGCTTAGCTGTAAAGGAAAAACTGAAATTATTTGACAGTAGTAATTTATTTCTAAAAAGAATAAAACTAGAAATCTGTCTGGGTTAAGAAAGACTCAGTTGCCTTTGAGCTGTCACTTAAGTAACTGGTTGTGGGTTGAAAATTACATCATACTGTCATCGGCATGAGGTCAGTACTTCATGTTGTGGACCATTAGAGGCCTTTCTGGTTTCCTTTGGAGATGGAAGTATAATGTATGTGGCAAGCTCTGTCTAAGCTGGCAAACTGAATGCACGTTACCTGTTGATTAAAATGCAATAGAAATGTTCATATTCAATATTTTCCTCATACTTTCGTGTATGAGTTTTGTTTGTGATTTACTTCAGGCTTTAGCCTTCCATGTTCTGTATTCACTGAAAATTGATAGAAATCTAAATTAAAAAGAGGTATATAAAATAAGCAGGAGAAGAAACTTTTGAACTTACTTAAAAATTAAGAATAATATTTTTGGGGGACTTCTTGCTATATATCATAGAGGAGAAAATTTTGAATTTTGTTACATAGCCATTCAGCTTAAGTTGAGCTCTCTCTCAGTCTGTGCACCTAACATCTGTCTGTATTTTTTCATTGTTAATATCCTGATTTTTTTTTTTTTTCATGGGATTCTTTTTATGAATAAGGATAAGAAGAAGAAATATGAACCTCCAGTTCCAACCAGAGTGGGGAAAAAGAAGAAGAAGACAAAGGGACCAGATGCTGCCAGCAAACTCCCCCTGGGTAAGCATTCTGCCTGCCCTGGCGGTCCTGCAGACTGTGCTTTCGGAGAAGTGCAGAGCTGTCCTCTCCTCTAGAGCTGGCTGTATGTAGGTCACAAATGATTTAACAGAAGGCCAAATGTAATTTTCTTTCTAATTAATGTAAAAACACAAAATAAGACGATTGTTATGCGAGATGCAGCCCATGAATTCCCGTGTGAGACAGCGAGAAATTGAAATGAGAGAAACGCAGGGGTAATATTATCTTTAAAAATGTTTTTTACCCAGAATTACACTGGGACAAGTAAAATAGTGACTGCTGGTCATGTAGAAGTTATTGTCAGAAAATAAAGCAGAATTTCTGTTAACAAATTAGTGAATAGTTGGTACCATGTCAAATTTGATCTAAAATATTGTGATTCTACTCTGATTACAGTGACTCCGCACACACAGTGCAGACTCAAATTGTTGAAATTGGAGAGGATTAAAGATTACCTCTTAATGGAGGAAGAATTTATCAGAAATCAAGAACAAATGAAACCTTTGGAAGAAAAACAAGAGGTGAGATTTGAGTGAACTGTTACTTCTAATACAATAAATGCTCTAATGTAAACTACTTTATACGTAAGCAACAGAAATAAAGTGCTATGAATGTGTAAGTCAATACAATCATATTACAGTTCTTCATGAAATCTCAATTACTGTCCAGAAAACAGAGGATTTTTTTCTAGTGGTTTGATGGCTTTAGTCCAAGCATGGGTTACTAGAGGTGAGGCCACAGTGTTTTTCTGTTTCTTAGTGGTCTGTCAAAGTGCAGCTCCCAGAGCCCCATCAATAGAGAAAGACAAGCTATTCTAGCTGCGCGCATCCATATAGTAATGGCCATAGGACAGGACTAAAATAATAGTGGATTTTGTTTCTGGCCTATGCTTTTATGCCTTTTGGGGCAGTGAAACAACAATAGCAAAGACTGGTTCTGTGAGCCAGTGTTGTACAAGAGTGTTTTTGCCTGTGTTATTGAGTTGTTTCTTGGGTTCTTCTTGACAACAGGAAGAAAGATCAAAGGTGGATGATCTGAGGGGAACACCAATGTCTGTGGGTACCTTGGAGGAGATCATTGATGACAACCACGCTATCGTGTCCACATCAGTAGGATCGGAACACTATGTCAGTATTCTGTCTTTTGTGGACAAGGATCTGCTAGAGCCAGGCTGCTCAGTTTTGCTAAATCATAAGGTGCGTTGTTTTTGTAAAATGAAGCACAGGTTCTTGTACTGGTTTTAATGTTTTTTTCTGAGAATTATGGGGTCTGAGAGCTAATGCTGTTTATTTCATGCACCTGAATAGACAAGCATTGGGTTTAGGCTTGAGCTTGCATTAGTAATGCTGCTTGCTTTCTTTGACAATTCTTAATGCTTGAATTAGGTTCACGCTGTGATAGGAGTCCTGATGGATGACACAGACCCTTTAGTTACTGTGATGAAAGTGGAGAAAGCGCCTCAAGAAACATATGCTGACATCGGTGGCCTTGACAACCAGATTCAAGAAATCAAGGTATTCAGTTGTACTAATTTACACTGTTAAGTAAGCTAGCAACACAGCTGTTGTGCTGGGAGCTCAAAAGTGTAACAGCGGGACCGGCTGCTCTTCATGTAGTGTTCTTTTGTATCTTGCTGTAGTGCATTTCTTCATTTGATTTTGCTGGGCAGACTCATGGACCTAAATCTGTTAAGTGGGTAGCGTACCCATTCGCAAACTGTGCGCACAGAAACCTTTCACAGTTGCTGTGGAACCTGTAGAGCTCTGAGCTCATAAAATCTCTGCAATAACTTATTATTTTGGAACATGTAACTTGTAAAGCTATTGATAGTTGCAAGATCAGAGTTAAAGTCTAAAAAGTGCAGAGGTTGTTTTCAGTGTCTAATGCAGTGCAATCTGAGGATTTGGTGGGTACGCATTTTTTGGTTGGTGTCATGTTGCGTTTGTTGGTTGTTTGGTTTTGTGTTCTGTTTTTTTTCCTACCAGCAGAGCTCACTCTGAACCCTGGTAAAAATTGACATTTTTTATTTGGGTAGGCATCCAAAATCACAAATGCTCTTGAAATACTGATCTGTAGTATCTGATGACTTGTGGTGGAAGGCATCCTTTCATAAAGGGTCCCCCCAACCCAAGGTCCTCCAGTGTTTGAAAGTCAGGAACTCCCTGGTTGCAAACTCAGCACGATACATTTGGGTTGGAGGAGGGGGAACACTCACTGCTTCTCTTCCACATGTCAAGTGGAAACAGTAGGAAGGCCTGTGAAGGTAGAGTAGTTGCCTTAGAATTGGAGGCAGCAGAGACACATATTTTTCAAGGTCTGTCCTGAAATCAGTTAAGTTCTTTTTGCCTTCATTACTTTTATTAATGCTGTTCTCGAGATCCCCACAGAACTTTTGTGGCGAGTGCTCACTCTTTATAAAACCTCAGTTTCATTTTTTTTCTTGTCCTGCAGGAGTCTGTGGAGCTTCCTCTCACCCATCCTGAATATTATGAAGAGATGGGTATAAAGCCACCCAAAGGAGTCATTCTGTATGGCCCACCTGGCACAGGTACCTTACAGTACAGTAACAGCTGTGCTGAGCTAACACAAGTAAAATAAATGACGCTTGGTTCATATTAAGTGTTAAGGTTCATATTAAGTCATTGCCAAGTCTGTCATGAATTTCATGACTGTTTTGTGAAAGCACTTTCCCTCCCGTCCCTTGCAAACTAACTACAGTATTTCTTTCCAACTAAAAATAGGTAAAACTTTACTAGCCAAAGCAGTGGCAAACCAAACTTCAGCAACCTTCCTGAGAGTGGTTGGTTCGGAGCTCATACAAAAATACTTGGGTGACGGTCCAAAGCTTGTGCGCGAACTGTTCCGTGTGGCTGAAGAGCATGCTCCATCGATTGTCTTCATTGATGAAATCGATGCCATCGGCACAAAGAGGTACAGTATTCTACCTCCCGCCTCACACACAAGTATTGCCAGGGACAATAAAAGATTTACTAGAAACACTTCTTTTGCAACCATGTTGATACTCAGTTTCTTAGCTCTGCTGCCTTTTTCATAATATTCTTTTTGATGTAAGCATTTTTAACAAAACTTCAAGTAACTTATTTGAAACTAGAAGACATCACAACCTTTTCATATTAAATAAATATGACCAGAGATTTAACCTCAGTTCTCTGCTACCTGGTAGCATCTCTACAAGAGAGTATCTTAAACAGAAAGAGGCACTGTGTATAAGTTCATATGGTATCCTTTAAGTGCAAATCGAACAGCATAAGAAGGACATGGACCTGCTGGAGCGTGTCCAGAGGAGAGCCAAGAGGATGGTCAGAGGTCTGGAGCACCTCTCCTATGAGGAGAGGCTGAAGGAGTTGGGGCTGTTCAGCCTGGAGCAGAGAAGGCTCTGGGGAGATCTTATTGCGGCCTTCCAGTACCTAAAGGGGGCCTACAGGAGAGCTGGGGAAGGACTTTTTACTAGGGCATGTAGTGATAGGACGAGGGGGAATGGCTTCAAACTGGAAGAGGGCAGGTTTAGATTGAGCATTAGGAAGAAGTTTTTCACTTTGAGGGTGGTAAGGCACTGGAACAGGTTGCCCAGAGAGGTTGTTGAGGCCCCATCCCTGGAGGTGTTCAAGGCCAGGCTGGACGTGGCCTTGGGCAACCTGGTCTAGTGGGAGGTGTCCCTGCCTATAGCAGGGGGGTTGGAACTCGATGATCTTCAAGGTCCTTTCCAACCTAAACCATTCTATGATTCTATGAAGTATACAATAATTGGCTTCAGTGATTCAACAGTAAAGCAGTGTACTTAATACAGAATATATCCATTTATCGTTTGCCTCTCCAGATAGGTGGCTAAATACTTATGTTCTTAGAATATTATGTGGTAAGTTAGCGTGTGATATCATGGAGCAGCGTTGCTTGTGCCACACTGAACTATTGTTCAGCCTGTATCCAAGTTGTATTACTTTGAAAATTCCATAGGCTGGTTGGAACTGGCCAACACAAATAGTCTTTAAAGTAGCCAAATGTTTTTTAAATAAATGAAAAGGTGCTCATATGTGTTACTACACAGCTATTAGCCTGAAGCTCCAGGGTAATGCAGCCTCTGCCCTGTGTATTTCAGCCTACGGAGAAAAGATTGGACTGATGGGGAAGTGCATAACACATGGGATTCTTCATAAATGTTATGTTGCTTCAAAGAGTTCCTGAACATGGAGTGAGCTGTTTTGGATGTAGATTATTTAGCCTGATATTAGCAAAAGGAAATAGCTAAGCTACAAAGCAGAGAAATACAGCCACTGGTACCTGTGTTTCAGGAAGCGCAGAGTTAAATCAGGATCCCCATTAGTAAGGCTAAAGGGCGTACAGTTGTAACTGCCTGCGTAAGGAGAAACTCCGAGATGGAAAAATGAGTAACAAGCTGTATTTTCTATTATGAAGTGGATGCATGTACTTTTAAGAATTAGGGTTTTTTCCTTTTTTTTGTTAATTTGTTAATTTTATTAGGGGGGGGAAGAGATTTCCAAATACATAACAAACATGGAGAAAGGACAGATTTGTTTCACATGATTGCTCTTACTTTCCACAGCTACAAGAACAGTTCAGTGTCTCTTCACATCCCTAGATGTCACAATACAATTCTGAAAACCTTTTTGTTTTCTGTGGGTGAACATTAAATTTAAAAAAAAAAATCTGTTATGGGCGTTTAAAAAACAACCAACCAAAGACCACACTATTTTGTTTATGTTTGCGGCAGTTACATGAAGTATGTTCTTAAATTTGCATATTGTTTTCTTTAAGGTATGACTCAAATTCAGGTGGCGAGAGAGAGATCCAGCGGACAATGCTGGAGCTGCTGAACCAACTAGATGGGTTTGACTCTCGGGGGGATGTTAAAGTTATCATGGCTACAAACAGAATAGAAACACTGGACCCAGCTTTAATTAGGCCAGGTAAGAGGCTTCCCGCTGTCTATGCTTAAGTCACCTTTCCTGTGAAAGGACTTGTCGTAACTCATCAAACATGGGCTGGTAAAAAGAATGCAAGTTACAGGTTTGTCTTTGTTCACTAGTTTCCAAATGGGAGAAAAACCCAATGGAAGAGAAGAAATGCGTTAATTCCTTTTACATATACATAAACAATTTGAAAAGTCTTCCTTTTTAAGATGGCACAGCTATTTTAAGTAATTGTTAAGGCAAGCTATAGTGCGTGTTTCCTTTAACATCTTCAGCAGCTGCGTGGGGCGTAGGGCTGTTCCACTTGTGCTCTATACAGGAGAAATGAAGCCTGAACAATGAGCGCCTGGATTTTGAGTCTGCTTCCTTACCAACCAGACATACGCCCTCGTTTGGGGGATGAGTGAGGGAGAAGTAATACCTTGTTTTGACTTATGTATCGCATGTTGAGCCAGGAGCTTGAACAGGCACAAGTAGTATTTTTAAATGGCCACTAAAAATGTACCAAAACACAATACATCTGTGGGGTCTCTTAAATCAGAAGTTAGAAGGCAACACAGAGATCAAAGGAGTAAGCTAAGCCTCCCATTAGTGTCCTCAAGTAAATCCTAAGTATTGAAGAGGTTGTGAACATATTCCTTCTAAAATAATAGAGGTAAGATGTAGAGCAAAGATAATTTATGATGAATTTGTTGAAGAACTACTCTGAACAGTCGCTAGGCCATATGGACCCAAGGAGTTCAGAAAACACCTCCACAGTACAAAGTTGCTGAGGTGTGGTTGTTTTTTTCAAAAGGTCTGGTTCTGTCACCCTCTTACGCTTACCCCTCCAAACCAAAACCAGTTGCTGTTGGAGTACAGAGGAGAAAATACTATACCAGTATTAAAAGACATGCTATGATGATCTAAAACTTGTTAAAAAGAAACTTCCTACACCTGTAGGGTACTTAAATTATAGCCAGTGCTTAAGCAACAAGGGCACTTCTGGCAGCCTGGTAAACTGATTTGCTGCTGTGTATGATAGTCTGGAATACCGTATGTGGTGCCATCAATCCCTTTTAGAAAAGATACTGTAAAACTAAAGAAAAATAGGAGTAATCCAGGGATGGAAAATATCTTTACAAAGATTGCTCATTGAAGTTGGAACAATGAGTACCAGAACATTCAAAGTCCCTACTGACATAAAAGAAATATCTGGTAGGGACTTGCAACAGAACATCTTATGCAAAACCTTCCTTCTTCAGTTAGGTTTGGGGGTTTGGGTTTTTTTTTCATGAGGCTGGTTATATAGGGAGGAAGTTCTTCAAGTTGCCACAGTGATTTATTTTGTGTGTTTGTGTGTGTGGCAGAAAGTTAAAACTTCAGAGCTGAATGTAATTTCAGAGTAGAATAAAATCTATTCAAGAACGTAAGTATTTCATTAATACTTTTCTGTGCTGTGGCACATTGGGGGTTTTTATATTTGTATGTGGTTAAAGGAAGCTATGTTTTTTCATGTTTCCCAGGTAAGGCATCTCTTACCTGCAATGACACAGACGTCACCAGCAGCATGGTATCTTTTAGCTCCTGCAGCTTCCTGTTTGTTGCAAACAGAATAGTCTGAGCTTACTTTCTACTCTAAGACGTGATTGATTACGGTGTGAAGAAACAGTTACTGTCAGTTTAACCTTGAAATGTTCTTCCTGCTCTATTTCCAATAGCTGCAGGTGAAAAACCTAAGACTGACCTTTTCTTTTGCACAGGACGTATTGATAGGAAAATAGAGTTCCCTCTACCTGATGAAAAGACCAAGAAAAGAATCTTTCAGATTCACACAAGTAGGATGACATTGGCAGATGATGTGACTTTGGATGAGTTGATTATGGCAAAAGATGATCTCAGTGGTGCAGATATTAAGGTCAGTGTACATCACCATTTTTTATACTTCAAAACACAAATCAAATCTCGTTTTTCTGCTGCATCCAAAATACATCGTGTGTTGAAACTCTTCTCTAATTATCTGTGGTTACATCACTGAGGGACAGTTGGATGGCTTTAAAATACCTTTTATGAGTGCCACATACTCAGCTTTACAAATGGGAAATATCAAAATTATACATGAGGTAGATCGTGTTGATAAGAGTACATACCTGTGTTACCTGAATATGAAATTTTAAAAGTAGCAAAGTGGAAATTAGGAGTGGAATGTGGAATCTTGCACAAACATGCAAAATATCCTAAGCATTACTTAAGATAGTCTCTGAAAATGCTTCTTATCCTGAACTATGTTGCAAGCAGATAAAAATGCAACTGTAGGTGAGGAAGTTTGAGGTACATAGTCTGCTTTAGAAAAGCAGACAGGGCTCTTGCTGGAGTTAGCACACTAATGAGCTTCACCGAACATGACACTGCTGTATCACCTCACTGCAGGAGGAGAACACAGCCCACTGTTAACAGGGCTGGATGCGGCTGTTCCTTGCAGGAGGGAAGTGCTGTTGGTGTGAGGCTGCCTTTCTGTCATGGAAGTGTTACTCTGACTACAGGAGATCCTCATCTACCTTTATCCAGATTGTTTCACATGCTTCAGTGCTACTGAACAGGACCAAACTTAATGTAAATTTTGTTAATGCTCTTCACTTCTACAGCATCAGTTGGAGTAGTGTGAAGGTGCTGCTGCCTTCTGAAGCATGGCTTGAAGGGGCTGCCCAGAGACAGTGACCTATTCTGGCTTTCTCTGTTGCAGGCAATTTGTACAGAAGCCGGATTGATGGCTTTGAGGGAACGGCGAATGAAAGTGACAAATGAAGACTTCAAAAAGTCCAAAGAGAATGTTCTGTATAAGAAGCAGGAGGGGACACCTGAGGGCCTGTACCTTTAAGTCATGCATCTCTCATGTAAAACCTCCAGGTCTAGCTAATTTTTGTTCTTGAAGAGGTTAAATTGTGGTGGGTGCCAGTTTTTCAGTCAGTGTAACACCTTATTTCCCAATAAAACATTTATTTCAATTGAACTGTTTTGGTGACAGAGAGCTGCTATTGACGTCAAGTCAGACTTCCAAGAAGAAGTCAGTGCCATGGGAGTGCTTTTCTCCATGCTGCTGATGGAACACACTGTGCAGTGGGGGTCACATAAGCAGGTTCCCCACCTTCCAGTCCTGTTAGGTGAGGCAGTCTTTTACAGCTGCTAAGAACAGTAGCAATTAAATTACTTACTTTTCTATATCTAACTAACTATGACAAAAGTCACTTTTGAGTAACCTCAGTGTGCTGTCATATATACATAAAAATTAATGAAAAACATGCAACCTTAAGTAACGTTCAGATGATACACTTTAGAAGTACCCAGCTCTATCTAGCACATGTGCTTACAAGAAACCAAGGTGGACACTCATTAGTGTTCTTAGTTTAAAGATCTAAACCGGTTTGGGCAAGGTACTTGTAAGATTTCAGAGTTTAAAAGTTTGTTTTTCCCAGGAGGGTTACAGTTCATTACATGAAACTTTCTTCACTCTGAGGTAGAGAATGTCTTTAAAAGGAGCCAGCACCACAGGAAGTTCTCCAGCCCTGCGCTGCCCAAGGCAAGGGGTAGGAACAGGCACTGACCAGCTGAGGTGTGTGGTTTGTCATGCTGCAGCTGCACGCAGAGAAATTCAAACTGCAAGTCACCCACTTGGTGTTCTGCAGCGTAATCTTAACATGAATTCTTCCCCTCCAAACAAATCTATTGCCTGCTGCTCCACCCCCACAGGAGTTAGATTTCTATTTTGCCAAGTTGCAAACTGTTAAGTTTAAGTAATTAATTTCCAGATGTTGTCCATGTGATTTTTAAGGTTTATATAAAAGTTCCATACACAGACCACAGTTAAGCAATGTGCAGTCTTTGTTCTGGAAACTTTCTGCAGGAGCAAATGCTGGCCAGTACCAGACACTGGCATAACACACAGCACGATCTCTGCTAACTGCCAATGCTGTAACAACAATGGTGGCAGCAAGGCTAAGAGATTTTGTTTTTCCATGTAAAAATTATGTGGTTCATTGTTAAAACAAACCCTACAAATGAATGGAGTCTTTTATTTAATGTGGATGACAGGAACCCTGAAATAGAGTTGTTTTTCATCTGGAGATAGAAAAACAACAAGCAAAGTTTTATTACCCATTCTTATAAACCTTATGAGATCTGTCTCCTTGGAAAGGTCATGGAAAGCCAGTGATTTTTTAGCACTTTCTAATCATGGCAGTTGATCTCATCATTGCTTGAGGGGCTGAAGCACTTTATGACGTGTAGCAAGCGAGGCTTTTTTAATTTGGGACAAGGCTATGAATGCCAGCAAGAAGCAACAACCACAAAGAGGTCAGTTAAACTGACTGAAGGAAAGCTGCAATGTATGAAGCTAAACCAAGAACTGTGTTCTGGTACAGTCTGCCACCACAGTAACTGAAAAAAAACATACTTGAAAATTAAATTCTTACCTTTTGCAGCAGAATTTAACTTCTGCCACTTTCTCCAGTGTTTCTGAACCTGAGTCACAAAGATCAAAATGAAAGTAATAAAGATCTGGAAAAAGCAAACTGTGCGTATATTCTCCATAAGGACAGAAGGAGCTACTGGGGTCTGAATTAAAAGGCAGGATTTACTGGAGCTCCTGGAGTAAGTGAGCAGCCTCTGACCACCCCAAGTGAAGGATGCAGCATGAGTGCTGCAAGGGGAGAAGCTGTGCAAAGGAAAGGGCCTGGGAAGTGGATGCATGGAAGAGAAGAGTGACTGAAACAATAGTCATCCCTGCCATCATTGGAGGTTTTCATGATGCGATTGGACAGGGCATTAGCTAATCTCATCTAGGCTCCCTTTCTCACAAAAGGTTGGACAAGACAATCTTTCCAGGCCACTCCCAACCTGGGCTGCTCTGGGATTCTATGAGAAAGACAAGCAGGAGCACAATCAAGCTTCCACTCCTCCATGTCCCTTCCAGGTCTTTAGAGGAAATGGTATCCTGCTTTGATGGGAGAGCAAAAAGAAGCAAACACACACACAAAATTTGTCATGTTACTGTTCGGTGCACAGAGTGACTCCTACCACACCAGTTCAGGAGCTCTGTCATTTCTGAAAGAAGCATGGATTTTAAAAATAAAATACATACTCTTTACAAAGACTAATCAATTACTTTTATAGCAAAACCAGCATCACCTGCAACACAGTGAAATTATAAAGCTCTAAGAAAGTGCTGTAACACACAGAATTTTAAATGGTATTCCCTGCAGTACTTAAAACAATTTTAGAAAAGAACAAAGTGCAGCCTAAACTAAAATATATTATAACTTGCATTGTGTTGCTACAGGCAAAAATCAAGCCATAGGTTGTATGGCTTTGTCTAGCCATAGTTTTTTTTTCCCGTGTAATCAGATCTCAGCAGCTGGACAAACCTGACTGTTTTAGTGCTGTGACAGTCGTTAGTTTTCTCCTGAAAAACTCATGAAAGAGTTTTGGATATTCAGTGGCAGCAGGTACCTTCTTCCACATTAAAATCCAGTTTCTGAGTACTTGGGTCTCAAGAGCAGGGATGCTAACAGTCCTTTACATATTTCAGCATATTCTGTCTTATAAAATAAATATGTAACATAACTATATCTTCAAATTGTTACCGTATTTCGTATTACTTCTCTAAGAGCTTGCCTAAAGACTCTTGGAACAGAAGCTGCTAATTAAACAGTCATGTTTTGACTACTCTGCCTTCTTTGGTGAGGATTAAATACAGAACAGACCTCTACTCCTCTTATGATGATTGCCTGTATATTTGGGTCAAAAGACACTAATCAGTCACAAAAATGTGATTAAAAATTAGCTGCATAGAGATGCATAATGGATAAAACTTCATTTTTAATACACTCACAGTCCTATTAAATTAAGAAATAAAAAATAATTCAAGTTCCTTTTGAATTTTCAAATATTCAGATATATTTTTCATAAATATTCATATTAAAATGGTCATCTGTCAAAACATACAAATACAAGTCCAAAATAGGTGCCTGCTCAAGGAAGGATTTGGCTTTTACTAACAGTTTATGTACACACGTAATGACTGTTTGACTTGGTAGTTATATATACACACGCACGCATACCAAGCTGAAGGAAATCACTGAAGTGTGCCAACTGGAGAACAGCGAAGCATCCATTTGGCAGATGTTTATTTCCTGTGCTGCTCACCAAACCATAGTTGGCATGTACTGAGTCTCTACTGAACTCTAGGGAACGTAGTTTCAAACAACAGAATAAGAAATGTGGGCAACATTCAACAGGAGGCTATTTATAAGAGGGTATCCTTCTGTGGAAGCCAGCAATACTTCAGGGAAATAGATGCATTTTTGGGGACAAAATGCAGTACTCGATTCCAGAATACTTGCAGCTAGTAGAACTCCATTTTGATAGCAATATAAAAGCTTAAAAAAAAAAAAGTACATAGTACCCAAGTCCCAACAGAGTTCCCGTTTCAAAAGAGACAAGTCTAACTGTTAGCTTTGAACTACCTTCTGTACTTTCTCCACTCATCTACAATCTTCTTTTAAACCTCTAATAGTAGATCCAGCTCTTCCATAGGTACCCGCACTCTCAGTTCTTTTTCAGTCATTAGATCAAGCGTCTCTTGCAGATGATCAGGGAAGTACTCTACTGCGTCCATATACAGTACCTAGACAGACAATGAGAACATGTTCTGTGCCATCTTTCTGTCATAGCAAGAAACACAGTATGAAGTATGTAGATAAGCAAACAACTCTGTAGCAAGAACATAGGAAATATCATATACTTCTTTAAAGTAATAGAAACAGACTTAGTACTTCTACAGTGACAGCAATATAGGTGTTTAATCAAGTCTTTTCCAACTCTTACTCAACCATTTTATTCAAAAAGATAAAATGTAGGTCACGAGGCGCTGGAGCATTCGCAGCATATACAGACATTACCTGAGGAGTTGCAGGTGCTCCTGAATAATTTCTTATGCTATTAACTAAATACATTTTTATTTGCCTATGTATTTCTGCTACTACCATCCCATGATAAACCATGGTCTGAAAGACATCACTTCTAGATCACACAGAGAGGAATTTATTACCTCCTTGCCTCATGCAATGCAACACCTTTCTGTTCTGAAATGCAAACATCACTGACCACTATGTTTGTTTCCATTTCAGATTACTGTCTTACTTGCAGAAAATCTTACAGTACTTCTCCTTCAGAAATCTCTCCTTTCATTTGCATATAACTCATTACAACTACTGAATTCCTTTTTTTTTTTTAAATACAGAACTTAAAAAATTAAGAGTATGACAACAGGTTTATATTTTTTCTGTGCTTACCTTTGCCCAAGGACAGTTTTGAAGGGCTTTGTAAAATAATCCTCTACTTTTTTCTATTTTTCCTAGTGAAGCCTGTGTGAGGAAAAAAAAAAAGTTCATACTTCAATGCAGTAATAGCTGAAATAATAAAACCATTATCTCTGAGACAAAGAAATTACTGCTGAAAAGCTCAGTGTTCCTCTGCTGAGCAAGCCTGATTACTATATATTGTGGTAGCTATGCAATTTGATAGGCTACACTGGTGATAGTGGCTACACTTTTCAATGTAATCAAAGAGATGTCTTTAAGGAGTTTCAGAGCCTCTGCCAAGTATTTCAGTTAAAGTCAGTACCTTTGCCTGTACTTGACAATAAAACTGCAATGGTTAAGAGTGCTAATCATTAACCAAAACTTACACCTGATATGCTACATGTTTACTACACAAGAGCATCTTTAGTATAGCGAAGGTGATAACACATTATTTTTGTGCACTAATGAGATCATGCACATACATTTTCTTACTCAGAAGTTTGTTAAGGCTGGATCCCCTTATATACAAAAACGGGTACGTCAAATTAGCATCTACCTGGAAGGAGTTAAAACTTCTTCCTCAAAGTACCCGTTCAACTGTGTGATACAAGTACAGAGCACACAGCTATCATGAAGTTTAAAAAGAGAAGGGTAGCAGCAGTCAGAGTGCTGAACAGTCTCCTTAGCTTCAGTCATCCCAGTTAACAGGTAGAAATAATTATGATTTCTTGTGAAGAAATCTTTTTAATTGGTCTACTTTAAAAAACACTTAACAAACAGGGGATTTTATGGCAAATACAAAAAACCCCAGTAATTCCAAAATACTGAAAATACATGAAATGTTTTGAGATCTCTGGAGATCTTCAGTGATGAGTTCACACATTTTCTCTTGTTCTGACTACATCAGTACTGCTGCTAAAAATCAGCAGGCTCCCTTGTCAACTCTTAAAACCCAGAAATTCTTTTTCATATTATTGATACGTTGGTTGTAGAAACTTGTGCTGTTCTGGTGTCACGATCTCCTGTTACTGAACAGCAATATGCTTCACTTACTGGAAAACCTGCTGTCACAGCTGTGAGCTAAGATGCACACACAACTTTTGCAGCTCTGCAAAGAGCTTCCAGTAGCATTCTGCCTCTAATTTTTTCACAGAGTCACAGAGGTTGCAAGGGACCTCTGGAGACCATCTGCTCTAACCCCTCTGCTCAAAGCAGGGTCAGCAAAAGCAGGCTGCTCAGAACCACGTCCACTTGGGTTTTGAATATCAACACAGATGGAGACTGCACAACCTCTGGACAACCTGTTCCAGTGTTTCATCACCCTCACAGTAAAAAAGCTTTTTCTTACGTTTAAATGGAATTTTCTATATTTCAGTTTGTGGCCACTGCCTCTTGTCCTGTCACTAGGCAGCACTGAGAAGTCTGGCTCTGTCTTCACGCCCTTACATGAGGTACCTATATACATTGACAATATCTTCCAGGAGCCTTCACTTCTCCAGGCTGAAAAATCACAAGACTCCCAGCCTCTCCCTGTACATGTGCTCCAACCCTTACTCATCTTCATGGCTCTTGGCTACTCAAAGGCACCTGGACAAGCCAACAGCAGAATCTGGTGCATCAGCCACTCCTCCTGATTTTGTATCATCTGCAAACTTGCTGATGGCACACTCTCTTATCATCCAGATCATTAATGCAGACGTTAAAGGGACCCAGTATCAATCCCTGGGGTACAGCACCACTGGCTAGCCTGCTGCACGAGTTCACACTGCCAACTACAACCCTTTGAGCCTGGCAGTTCAGTACAGTCTACCTCAGTAGAGGTAGACACTACCTAAGTGTCCACTTACCTAACCCATGCTTCATCAGCTTGTCTATGAGGATGTTAGGGGAGGCAGTGAAAAAGGCTCACTAAAGTTGAGATAAACAACATCCACTGCTGTCCCCTCCTCCACTGAGCTAGTCACCTCATCATAGAAGGCTACCAGATTGGTCAAGCATGATTTCATGAAAAATAAACAGGAATTTATGCAAAATAGTTTATTTCAAAATCTATATAAAAGCTTCATGCTTTAAAACAGTGAGAAGCTTTTGCCCAAAATACCGAAGACTGAGTATCTAGACACATCCAAAGAGAAAACAGAGATATCTACAGAACTTGGGGTAATACCGGACAATCACAACTTCTTACTTTTCTATGACTGTATCCAAAACTTTTAGTGTTTCTAATTGATTTTGCTTCTCTGAACAATGTTATTCAAAGCTGTTACTGTAAAAGTATTATTTTCCTCCATCTTGTTAGCATCTAATAAATATTCCTTCTTGTTCTCGTGAAAAAGTTATCTTCCGTGAACAAATCATTAGTGACAAAATACACACCGGGTGATTGCACTTTAGCATTTGTGACTACTAGAATCTCATCAGTAGTTTGTAAAGAGTAACAGTAATTAAATTGGACATTCCTATATACAAAGTTGCATAAAATATTTACAAGCATGTATTTGTGTAGAAATGGTGACAGTAATAGTCCCACACAGGAGATCTTCTCAAACACAAAACAAGAGTCTCTCCTTCCCCTGTTGCCTCTGTATCTCACAGCCTGCTAACTGTTGTTCTCCTCCGACAACTTATTACACCAGAGGACATGAACAGAGGAGTAATACTATGGAATGAAATTCCTCTTACGTGAGTTCCAAGCATTTCTTCTGTGTTTTCATCTTCCATAGTGTACTTTGGAGAAGCAAGAAAAGAACCAAGATGACAAAACTGCCTACATGAAGTTGATTTTATTCATGAACTTCCATAGTGAACTACAGAAGAAATGAACATTATTGCTTTTTGGTGTTATTCTGCAATGCCAGTTAGCATAACTTTTGCATGCAGCTTTTAAGACTCGAAAAGATTGTGAAAATTCAAGGCAAATTATAAACCTATAGCTATGTTTTCCCCATCCTGCATTTATTTTGCATGTGGACTGCACCTTGCTTGCTGCAATGTCAATCAATCAAAAAATCTTGGTCTGGGAAAGTTTTTATAGCCTCGAGAAAATAGAGAGAAAATATTTGAGGGAGCCACATAAGATAGTCTTTTTAACATATTCTTTATTCCACCATAAATCAAAACCGTACAGATGTTCATGTACTATTTTTTTCTAACTCAGATCTGGAAGTTGTTCTAGGAATGAAGTTAGGAAAGCTAAAGACCATTTGGAATTGAACCTGGCAAGGAATGCCAAAAACAACAAAAAGGGCTTCTGTAAGTACATAGGTAACAAAACGAAGAGCAGGGAAAGTGTGGGCGCACTGCTGAATAAGACAGGGGAGCTGGTTACATAGGATGTGGAAAAGGCTGATGTATGGAGGGCTTTCTTTGCCTCAGTCTTTAGTAGCAAGACTGGCCTTCAGGAATTCAAGGTCCTAGAGACCAGGGGTAAAATGTGGAGAAAGGAAGACATACCCTTAGTGGAAAAGGATCAAGTCAGGGAATACTTAAGCAAACTGGACATGCCCAAGTCCATAGGCCCTGATGGGATGCACCCACAAGTGCTGAGGAAGCTGGCAGATGCCATTGTGAGGCTACTCTTGACAATCTTTGATTGATGACAGCAACTGGGAGAAGTGCCCAAAGACTGAAGAAAGTCAAACGTCACTCCTATCTTCAAGAAGGGCAAGAAGGAGGACCCAGGGAACTACAGGCTGCTTAGCCTCACCTTGATCCCTAGGAAGGTTATGGAGCAGCTAATCCTGGAAACCATTTCCAGGCACATGAACAAGAAGAAAATCATCACAAGTGGTCAGTATGAATTCACTAAAAGTCATGCTTGACCAACTTGATAGATTGCTATGATGAAATGACTGGCCTGGTGGATGAGGGGAGAGCAGCAGACATTGTCTACCTGAACTTCTGTAAGGCCTTTATCATTATCTCCCCTAAGACCCTCATAGACAAGTGGTTGATGCAAGAACTGGATGAGCAGACAGTGAGGTGGACTGAAAACTGGCTCAACGCCTGGGCCCAGAGCGTGGTAATCAGTGGAACAAAGTCCAGTTGGAGGCCAGTATCTAGTTGCGTACCTCTGGGGTCAATATTGGGTCCAATCCCATTTAACATACTCATTAATGATCTGTCCAATGGGACGGAGTATACCCTCAGCAAGCTTGCAGATAACTCAAAACTGAGAGGAGTGGCTGATACACCTGAGGGTCAAGCTGCCATTCAGAGGGACAACAGGTTGGAGAAAGGAGCTGACAGGAACCTCATCAAGTTCAACAAGGGAAACTGCAAAGTCCCACACCTGGGGAGGAACAACCTCATACAACAATATATGCTGGGTGCCACCCAGCTGGAAAGCAGCTTGGCAGAAAAGGACCTGGGGGTCCTGGTGAACCCCAAGTTGAAGAGGAGCCAGCAGTGTAATCCTGCAGCAAAGAAGGGCTAATGGTACCCTGGGCTGCATTAGGCAAAGTAT
This sequence comes from Anarhynchus alexandrinus, assembly GCA_008711295.1. Classification (NCBI taxonomy): domain Eukaryota; kingdom Metazoa; phylum Chordata; class Aves; order Charadriiformes; family Charadriidae; genus Anarhynchus; species Anarhynchus alexandrinus. Next base: position 262,180 of record VUYV01000120.1, read on the forward strand.
TACCAGCAGGTTAAGGGAGGTGATCCTTCCCCTCTACTCTGCGCTGGTGAGGCCACACCTGGAGTACTGTGCGCAGTTATTGGCTTCCCAGTAAAAGACAGACACGCACACAGTGGGGAGAGTCAAATGAAGGGCTACTAAGATGACTAAGAGACATGGGCACCTCTCCTATGAGGAGAGGCTGAGAGAAGTGACTGTTTAGCCTGGAGAAGAGAAAGTTCAGGCATAGAAACTTATTAATGTATATAAATACCTGAAAGGATGATGTAAAGAAGAGGGAGCTGGCCTCTTTTCGGTGGTGCACAGTGACAGGACTAGAGGCAATGGGCATAAACTGAAACACAGGAAGTTCTGTCTGAACATCAGGAAACACTTTTTTACTGTGAGGATGACTGAGCACTAGCATGGGTTGCCCAGAGAGTTATGGAGTCTCCATCCTCAGAGATATTCAAAAGCTATCTAGACAGTGTCATAGACAACCAGCTCTAGGTGACCCTGCTTGAACAGTGGAGTTGGACAAGATGATCTCCAGGCATCCCTTCCAACTTCAACCATTCTATGATTCTGTGAAGTTATACAAAATCAGGATCTAGATTTGACTGAAATATTTCTTTACAGAACACTAAAGTAGGTCTACAACATAAATACAAGTAATCTTTGCTGATTTTGCTTACATAAAAATAATAAAATCCTAAGTCCCTACAATTTGCTTCCTCTTTTCTTAAGTTTTCCTCCCCTGCCCACTTACCTTTATATTGTGAGTAAGACTGGGTGGAATCCATCTATTGGCATCTTATGACATATTTTTTATCTACGTAAGATGTCAGCCACAATAACTTGCCTGCATCTATATATTAAAACTACATTGTCAGAAGCCATTATTCCTCCTAACTCACGTGAATTACATTTTCCCTAATATTCCCAGCAATAAGGAGCATTACAATTCAAATACATCACCTTGCAAATCGTATAGGTATGGCAGCATTTAATATTCCTCTTTTATACAGTATTGTAGCTACGTTCATGAGAAATTCCAACTATGGTAAAAAACCATAATAAAATTGATAAGTCTGTTCTTACCAGAAAGTTCAAATACATTCTCCACAGCAGTGGACAATGGGTGCCATTTTCACTCTGAACTGCGTGTTCAAATAGAGCTACAATCCGATTTGTTAACCCAGTTTCAGGAATAGTAGAATGTATTTCACCAACATCTGCCCTGAAACACAGGAAAAAAGAAAACACAGTCCCTTAAACCCAAGCTAAAGGACCACATCCAAGTTAAGAGAGAGTAAAGATCAATGTACTGTCTCTGTTCACATAGCACTGTATATAGCCAGGTTTTTGCATTTCATGCTACAAACTGAGTGTTATAAACCAGATTTTTAGCACTAGCTAATCTGATCAACACATTTTCAAATAGGAAAAAAAAAAAAAAAAAAAAAAAAAAAAGAGATGAATGAGGTATTTTTGTGAAAATTCTTTTAGCATGTTGAAAAATTAACCCTGTACAACTGGAGGAGATAATGTCTCTTTGAGTACAATAATCTACTATCATATGATGTTAAAACACTTATCTTAGTCTTCATTCAAGACTGATTAGCATTCCAAGCTTGGCATGGCAGCTTAAACTAAATTCAAGTTTAAGTAAGCATGACTTCTTCTGGTGCCTAGGCACTGTTCAAATTTACCCCATCACCTTTGAAAGACCATATGTTGGTCTTGGATCAAGGCCTAGATTACAGCTCTGGATCTCAACCATGATTACAATAATAATTTTCTTTTTCACCCAGTGATTTAAATCCCCTAGATTCAGGCATAACACAAAAACAGGTACGTATTTTTCACCGAAGCATTGATTTCTACCTACAGCTGATACAGACTGGCTTATTTTTGATGCTTGAGCTTAAAGAAGCCTGTAGCACTCATGGCAATGTTACTCCTGCCTGTGTGGACTCTCTTAGCCCACCAGTTTGTTCCACTCACCCCTAACACTTGCTCATAACTTGCCTCTTTTTTCAAGGGTCTTTGAGGTCATGCTCCATCTTACCTTAACCTTTGCCATGAGGAAAAATGATGTAATCTACTCTGCATGGAGTCAGACATTTGAAGCACTGTACCTCACACTGACTTATATACACTGCTGTTTTACCCTTCATGTTTATTTCTTTAATGAATTCCATGCACTTAAACAAGCAGAAATACAAAACAGAATAGGAAATAGTCACACATAGTACGGACATTTTCCTAGTTTGTCACAACATCATAAAACATTAGTTTTATGCATGACTGACAGGCCATTTATGTCTCTGTTGCAGTATTTCAGCTCTGCTCTTGCAATATCCAACTTGTCCCTATTCAAATATAACCTATAGGAAAGGCTATGCTAGCAGAGAACAATCTGGAAAGAAACTAGAGTCACAGAGAAAATCATCATTCTGGAATTTTAACATCAGTTTCCAGTAACAATAATGAAAACCTATCATATTGTCAGTCTGTAATTAACAGTAAATCAAATTACAATCCTCCTTTACATTTGGTGGCTGTTGAATTCTTATTACAATTCAGGATGACATACACTGACAGCTCAGGAATGTCACTATCATGTATACGTGCCTGTTGCCAGACTGTGGCAATCAAAGTAGTCAGTGTACCGTCATTTTAAAGTACACTGATAATTCTGTAATTTCATCAAGTGTGAATATTGTAAGCTTACAGCTATGTAAAGCTTCCAGATAACATTTTCCTAGAAATCTCTGTTGCTATGAGCAGACACAAAGAACCAAGCTACCAATGTTATTAGAGATATGTAGGTAGCAGCGGATAGGTAGCTCCAAGTAATGGGTAGACAACAGTTAGAGACTAAGATTTAAGAATGAACACACCTCTGTTCCCCACATCTCCTACCCTTTCCTCCTTTCCCAGGAGCAAAAAAAACTGAGCCCAGACCAGACCTGCAAATTCAGGAATTTTCCAGCTTCTTCCACCTAGCAACAGCCCCATATGAAAACTAAAATAAAAAGTACTCACTATGGAAACACATCTGCCACAACTGTATTCTGTGATCCAAGAGCAGTAGGGCAGTGAGCTCAGTCAGAACCTGCAGTGTAGCTCTGTATTAAGCTCCTTATTGCTGTAGTATTAAAATGCAGCAGTTTCTAAGCTCACAGTGTCTACCCTGGCCACCTAAGCAGGCTCTTAGTTATTTAAAAATGACAAAGAAATGTGTACCATATTGATGTCAGTAGTAAATAATCAAACACAAATCAACACACAAGCCAACCCAGTAGAAAGGACGTGAGACTACCACCTAGGTCTTTAATTCTATTCAGGATTCTGCCACTGACTCGCTGTTCAGTCTTGAACAGATAACCTTCCCTAGCTACAGCTTCTTCATCTGCAAAAGGAGAACTATGATAGCATTTTCTTTCCTCTCCTAAGTGATTAGACAGATAAAAAAAAAAAAAAAGCATAATCATAAGGAGCTGCAAGATATTACCTCTGGACATTCTCAATGAGCTTTTTTCTCATCTGCTCTGCTTGGATTGCAAACAGCCATGGCTCTAAAGAGTTAGTAGACCTTGTGACACCATCAAAAAATCTTCGTGCTTTGCTAGCACTGTGAGACTTCCTTTGGATGTGGATATATGACCTCCAAAGAGACTGGTTGCTAGGATACCGTTTCAGAGCCTCCGTTAGTGCCTCTCGCAGAGGATTCAAAGGATAAACACTAATTTTCATGTGGAATCTGAGTAAATTTGTATGCAGCAGTGTGACAGCTTCAAGAGCAGTGGGAAAATTCTGAATGCCAAAATTCGCTCCAGTATTTTCACATTTCCCTGGACCAGGAGCTTCAAGTTTTTCCGAAGTCTGTGCATATATTAATACTGCAGCATCAATCCCAACAGTCAGATACTGGAACAGTGCATAACAACCAACCAAGTTAACCAGCTGATTAGCATCATTGACCTGATCCTGATCAGGAACTGGTGTTTTACTTAGATAATCTTGCAGTGCATGCTCATATGTTTTACGAGCTTTCAAGACATTCACAGATAACACTTGTCCACTATAAGGCACATATGGTCCACTTTCAGCCAATTTGGTCAATATATGAACAGCCCGTGATGTAACAGCTCCTTCTAGACTTTCTAGTAGTTCCACTTCCAGCTGAGCATAAAGCAGACTGAGGCTGCAGAGCTGGGGACTCTTTAGTCCTCCTGTCCCTGTCGTGGAAAGAGCTGTGTCAAATACCTTCCTGGCATCATCAATGTTACCAAGCAGCCATTCTAGGTAGGCATACAGTTTCCAGAGAGAAAGGTGGTTTCGGTTGTCAGGTGCTTTAAGGAGATTCTTGGCCAACTTTTTACTCTTCCTCCCTTGTGCTTTCAGCTTCTTCTTGTTTTTTGTTTGGAGACACTGAAGTACCTGCAGGGGAGAACAAACAGAACAAATTCTGAGAGGGATGGGAGAAGAAAGGAAAAAAAAAAAACCTCACAGCATTTTTTAATTTCATTACTCTGTTTTCTTATTGTTCTATATTTCACCTCCAGCCAGATCTGTGGCTACTGAGGACTGTACGTTGTCATAACTGTCTGTTGTCAGCACCCTCCAACATAGCCAAATTACACAGTCTTATCATTCCTACCGCTGCCACTGCCACTAAGTAGTATCAAATTTCACTCTTTTAAAAGGCCAACTGTTTCAAATAAAGAGCTGCTAACCTACAATGGTTGAGAAAATGAAAATAAATGATCCTGTCTGGCCAGACGCAGTTTATAACTAGCACAATTAAACCTCCAAGTAGATTTTCAGAGTAGCGAATGTGCTGATAGACAAATGTGGAGACTGGATGGGAAGATGACAGGAGATCTTCTGGTCAGGTAGTGTCTGAGCAAGAGACAGGGAACTTCTCCATAGGGAAACACAATACTAAACTTTCTGAAGCATTAGGAAGACAACCTGGACTCTCATCCTTCTGTGGGCATCTATTAGAGCAGTTTTACTTAAATAAATCCATATTCAAGAGATAAGGTGTTATTTCCTTCAATAACACTAAAAACATAACTTGTATAGGAAGTAGTAAGTTTCTTGATAAGGTGCTCATATCATGATATTGGGGATTATGCAGTTTGTAGAACAGTTCGGTAAAAGTACCTGGCTGACTCACTTTGCCTTGTAAAAAATCACTTGCATCCATTTCTGCCTACCATACAACCTACCATGTGATAACAGTTATCCAAGACTGCAAAAAAATACTTTGTTGTATGTATGCCACTGTGTAACATGTACTGAAGGAAAGGGTTTGAGGTTTTTTTTAACCCTCAGCAAAATCTTAACTGGCATTTCCTGATTTGAATACTTAGTCCTACAAGACTTAATTTTCATCAGTATTTACTTTAATTAATATAAACATTAATACACAAGAAAGTCACACATCACAAAAGTGATTATATGCAGATTCCTCATTACCTTAGATATTTCATACTGTAACCAACAAATGGACAGATTAGATTTTTCCTTTCCTGAAAACAGCAAGAATAGAACATGAAAAACATTCTGTATGAACTCCTCTCCTTCTTTATAGTGGCCTATGTGATGTCTCCCTCGTAGCATCGTGTCCATATGACCAATACTGTTGAAGCCAGAAAGTGGAAAATGAACAGAAGTCAGTGGCTTTTCATCAGAAAGCACACTGTCAAAGATGTTATTTTCATCCATGGCAATATAGAGGTTGGAAGGAAAGAGTTTACTTGTACATGGAACTCCCAGGAATTGCAAAAATGAGTACAGCAGTTGACGTTGAAGATCTGGATTAGAAAGCCGGATTAAAGATGGTCCAAGATCATCAAATAATACCTAAAAAGGTCCAAATTAAAACAAACTCCATTAATTTATCCAATCAAATAAAACCAGCATTTATGTAATTTATGTAACTGATAAACCTTTTCAGGTCAATAAAGGCTTGTAATTACTATTAAATGGTAACAGAATGTCATTCAAATTAAAAACAGACAAGTTAAACAAGCCGTGTGTTCTTCCAGTCAGACTATAAATTTCCTATCAAGAGATTTCTTTGCCTTTTTATTTCATTTGTGAAGGTATCAAAGACCTTCACAGAAAACTTACACAATGAAGGTCTGAAAGTTATTATCGCTCAGGCCATTTAAATCATTTTTATCTGAAAATCAATGTCTGACTTGACCTATCTCCCACGAAGGAAAAAAAATACATATCCAACTATCTGACTTGAAGGCAACAAAACCTGTGTTCACTTAATGCACGTATCTTCTTAAACACAGATTTCTGTGACACTTCAACATACAGATGGGAGAAATCACAGAACAGCAAAGACAGACTATTTGCCTACAGCCCTTTCCAAAGTTTACCCTGAGCTTCCCATGGATTTCAGCAGTCTCAGCACGAAACCTCATGTCAATTTTGAATTCCAAACAAATAAAAGATTTTTTTTCCAAACAAAGAAAAGGATTACTCTTCTAAAAGATCCATTGTCAATGAATTCAAATGAAAGGATAATTTGTTTTATTATCTCCCCTTGTTTTATTATATCACAGTGACCTGTCTTTCTGGATCGTCACAATCTTCTTCAGTTTCCTTTTTGGTTTTGTCTGGCCTCCAAGGTAACCAATGCCTTGCTTCACGAGAATATTCAATATCCAACCAAATGTGCCACTTGGGGAGAGTTTTATCCTTTATTTCTTGATCCTCATCTATCTCTTCATCATCGTCATCATCTAAAACCAAATCAAGACACCCACACAAAATTATTACAGAAAAATTAATCCACCAAATCCAAAGACCAGACTTGACATACAATTTAACTACTTCAAAAATGAAAACAAATACAGTGTTAATAAAACAGACACAAGACAGAGCTGAAAATTTCCATGTCACAGTTCTAGATTTTGACACCAACTCTGTAAGAGTAGGAGGTTTCCAAACTTTTTCAACCAGTGAATCAGTGTCAGCACTCAGGCTTTCTCATAGAGGAGAAAATAAAACACTGACAGGCTCTGGACCACTTTTTTCAACAGCAGTTTGCAAGCAACAGCAAGGAGTCAGTCATCTTCTTGTGCAACTTAGGTTCTTCACTTCATACCTGGGCATACAACCTGAAATGTGCTCTATGAATACTCATGTGCATAAAACATTTAGAGAAAACCACTAAGTAACAACTAACACTATAATGTTAAACATTGTAAACCAAGCTTGGCAATGTTGCTTTAAAATATCTGGTATTTTCAACATTTTAGTTAATGTGCCATTCAAACAACCCATGTAGTTAAGCATGCGCAAAAGGAAGTGCTTAACCACATCCCACTTTTATGATGATCTTTCTGGACTGTTAGATACAATTAGCGTAGTTTTCCTGTTACAGCAATATATTAATTGTGTGCTGAAGCTGATAAGCACCCGTAGTCTAAGGGAAAGCTTGCAGAGATTTTTCAAATACCTTTTTCTTTCTTGCTGTTGAGGAAAAAAAAAGTCCTCAACATCTATGGTTACCTGCACTATTTTTTGTTTGTACTAAAATCATGCCATTTCTACACCACCTCCAAATTCTTGTTCCTGACATTTGCCATTAACTAGATGAAACACTCCCACTCCCAATTCTTAACAACAAACAGGTGGTGGCAAGGTTGTTACTCTCTATATACATTTTGTGATGTATAGCTTCCCTTTGAGTCACAAACTCTGCGAAAAATGACACCATTTCCATGATCTAACCAAAGTTTGAAAACAAAAAAAATTGACAGTTTTAGAGATGACACCGATTACAGATTACATTTGAACTTTTGGGCTTGACACAAATGGCGAAAAGCACTGGACCTGCCCAAGACTGGCAGTGGTCCTCTTTATACTGAGTCTTCTCAATTTGCAGGCAAAATGTCTATAGCCATCAGCAGTGGAACTGTTGACCTCAGTTAAGGGGCAAGGAAATTCCATCTTAATCCAGGGACAAGGGAAGCACGGGATCATTTTTCAGTTCCTTTGTTTACTAACAGGAGCGCCAAACTTGCTTCATTAGAGTTGCTACAGCAGCAGGAGCAGCAAAAGCAGAGACAGCTCATCTTTGGTCAGACACATTCCAGCCCCCTGCTTCCCTTCAAGATGTATCTGTTTGAGAAATAGTCCTTGACTTTAAGGGAATCACTGTATACCAGAAAACAAGGTGGGACTAAGCAGCAGGGAGGTGCGTTTTCTGCATCCTTGCTTACCCAGAAGCACTCCAGCCAAGTGAAGATGCAGTTCCTTCATTTTCTGCATCACAAAGAGCAAGGAAAGGTTTTCCTCCTATTTCTACTATATTATTTGTGATAAGAAACTAAAATCTGATTCTAGAAATAAAATCATTAAGCTAGGAATCTTTGAGGCAACTATCATCTAATGCTGTAATTCTACCTGGTCTACCAACATGATGAAAGGGTCTTAAGGGAAGTAGCTTCCTTCCACTTTACATGGGTGTGGGTCTCAACAAAGTACTCACACCTTTAGCCTTTTCAGCTCAGAGTGGAGGATATGCCACCCTCTCCCTCAATTCTCACCCCTAGGATGGATAACAGTATTCTATAAACAATATCATACACAGAACACTCAACACATACTTTCCCCTCTGAAGTGTGATATAGTTTATCTTAATCTTGGTAAGTATTTTTCAAGACTTGTATGCAAAAACATGAGAAGAAACAGCTTGTATCATTCTAACCAAAATGTTTGGAAGAACACATGGACATACAACTACATATATTGACATAGACATACCAGGCTTAAGAGCAATCCAGCCACCCTTTTCTTGTTGGTGCATCCATGCTTTCCAGCCTCTTGCTCCTTTTTCTCCAATTCGTGGTTCTCCACTATCCCAAAAGGGTTCAAAGAATTCCACCTGTTGTTTGGGGCAGGGGGAACCAAAAGAAAACATACAGAAAAATTGTTTTTGCTGTTGTACAGACACTACCTGCGTCAACTTAGGTTTTCCAGACCCTACAATCACCTATCTGGGTGCAACTGCTGTAGCTGAAGACTTTATTAGATACTCCTTAAGAATCAGCAGGAACAACTGAGTACTTCAAGTACACCTGTGGCACAGCAGGACTCTCATCAGCTCTTCTCATGAACACAAAGATTGTTTTTAAAGGTCTTTTTTTAAAGGCTTTAAAGAAAGCAAAAGACTTTTGCGCCAAATGTCCTCTACAGTTCCTTCAAGGATAAGGATCCAAAGTCCCCAGCATGTGGCTTTCAGAAAGAAAATCTCCCCTCCTCCCCATCTTCCATGGGACCATGAAGAATTTGGCTAATGGAATGATAAATCAGACAATCATACACCTATGGTCAAATTGAAATATTACAGTTGGAGATAAATATGACTGCACTGAGGAAAAGAGGAAAAGATCAGTAAGGCCTTTCATGTCTCAGGTTTCAGGGTGGTCAAAACCTTCAGGGCGGTCAACAACTTCAGGGCACTTGCCAGTGAATCAGAAGTCCAGGGTTCTAGTTCTGACTGTCACTGCCTGTATGCAATCTGTCATCTTTAGATTCATCAACTCCTCCCCTGTTTTGTGTATATCTATCTCTAATGACCGTCTCTCTCCTATTATATGCTTCTGCTTTGTACCAAACCTTGGCTTGGACATTGAGATGTGACTGTTAATACAAATATCAACAATAAAATTGACTCTAAGAAAAATACATATCAGAACATGCAGGGCTTACAGCAACTGCAAAATCTAATCCTCATGGATTTATTCTTTGCTTCAAGTGAGAAAGTGAACTGTGAAAACAGTACGGAAACAAGTAATTCAAGATTGAGTCATAATGCTTCTGTGAGAGGGCAGAATGTGCAATCAGCTGCAAATCTGGCATTTTCCTTTTTTGAAGAACTGCACTTTCCAACCTAAACACTGTCCTTTTAACATTGAGGTTCCTTTCCATCCTGCTTTCTTCAAAGTTTTTAAACACTACAGATAATCTTGCAGTTTTTCAAATGATTGGAAGTATAACTTGAGCTTTATCTGTGTAACTATACCAAATCTCCCATCCTGCATGACAAGTACGATTGAACTCTAAACTTCTAGCTCTTTAAAAGGACACCACTATTATTTGAACTACAAGACTGCTCTGTTGGTGGGTAACAGCATTAATCTAGAGAGCAAAAAAAATGGAGTCTCAGCAGTAGCTGCTGGGGAAGGTGGTGAGGTAATAAAAAGAAAAATCAATTTCTGTCCTCTACGGTAGCCCAGCTGCCTAACTAGTGGCCCTCCCTACCACTCATTAAAAAGGAAGCAGCTCCTAGCAATTCGGTGGGATGATGGTACACTGGCAACAGCCCCCTCTGAATATTAACTTACTCATTAATATTGGGGTGCATGCCCAACATTCTCCTGAGCATATCAAAAGAACAAGTAATTTAGTACTTTAACAGAATAAGTTGAATGGAATCTCATGGGTCAAATAAAAGAGACTTTAAAGCATGAAGGTGTTTCTAATGTAGCCATCAAAGAATTAATGAAAACAATAGATAATGGAGAAAGAACTGTCTAGAACAGAAGGAGATTATAGGTCCTATCAGCTTTCTCCATCAACAGTAACAAAACAACAGCAGTTTTGGGGAAAAGAAACAGCAGAAGTGCTAACTAGACACAGACTTTGGTCAGCCAGCTGATTTTTTTCCATCTTTAATTAGTAAAAGAGAGGACATGAAATGACTGGTTATCCCACTTCTGTTATGTACAGCAGAAGCACCCATTTTGCATATAGTTCCAGAGGACCCACAAGCATTTTTCCAATGCAAGTATCACCTTGAAGAACTACAAAGTAAGTTGTGATTAAAAATATTTCCCTATGCGCTTAAAAATTCATCAACATTTTTCTGTTACAGCATTCTCTGCAATGCACATGGACATACACACATTTAAATGGAAATTGCTACCTGTCCTCTTGTTGGCAAATCTTTTACACTGTCAGGTTTAAAGAAGGTGAAGTCAATCAGAGCCTGAAACAAAGACACTGCTTTCTCAGAATGGCCAGCCTGTCTCAGAAAGTGGCACTGCTGAATAAATATAGCTGTAAAGTAAAGAAAAAAAACTATTATTTCAAATAAATTTTGTTGCAAAACATTTTATTACAGCCCACAAAGGACATACATGAAGTGCTGTAGAGAATAATTGTTTTGGAACAGTATCAAAATCCAAAACACAGGGAGTAACTAGCATAAATGCATGTCAAAATTGTTGTAGTTTAACTTTAAACCTCCCACTTTAAATGCAAGAAACAGATTACTTGTATTCATGCCACACATGCACTGTCCTTGATGAATAAAAGTTATACACAATGGTCTCAACTTCAACTTACCTAGCATCTGACAGAGTGGGTCATAGCCCTCTTTGAAGATGCTGGGCATTATTACAATTCACACAGTAAGTGATTACAACAGAAATCCTTCTTGCCTAATTTTCACATGAGATAGTCACATTGGTAATACATTGGTAATATACCATTTTCATTGCAACTTTCATTCCCATTTTCTTTTCTTTTACATAAGAAGTCTCTTAAGAGACATCTAGTCTTTTGGCCAAAGTATTACTGCTTGAAAGTAAAAAGTCCTATTCCTTGCTCTTAAACAAATTGTTTCTGTAATCACTGCCATATCCCTACTACACACTAAGCCTCAAGTCTCAGCATAAAAGGGGAAGCAAAGCCCCAATTTTTCTGTTCATATATTCTCAATGAATCTTAAATGAAAGAGCTGAAGAAATAGCAGGTATTATAAACACCTCTATTACTAGGCAGTTCAAGGACATCTCAAGAGATATTCCATCACTCCAAATTACACTCAAGTCTTAACAAAACAATGGCTGTTCAAAAACCAAATTGCTTTAAGTCATAATCTTAATTGGCTTGCAAAAAACCTCAAGATCCATAAATCAAGACTTAAATAATTCACTGATAGTTTTGAAATAGTTCTTGAAGAACTGTTTGTTTCTTCACTAAATGCTATGTCTTTAGACAGCTTTAAACAATCAAAATATTTAAGTGTCTAGATACACACATGTAACAACATAGGTTAGCATCAATTGCTTCTAACGATCATCTTATCTTTTAATACTAAGTGGCAAATGATTTACTCCTTTTACTTGTATTCAGATTTACATCAGATGTGCGCACGTAAAAATTTGAATTCAGCTAGAATATACAAACTAGGCATTTCATCCGATTTTCCTGCAACGTCAATGATTGTTTCTGATAACAAAGACAGAGATTTCTGAAGATATTTAAACAACAAAAAGTATGTTTAATTATATAATAGAATCTTCCAAAGTATTTTAACCAGTTTAGGCACTTTCCCCATCCAACTGACACTGAAAAAGTTGTCCTTTCCTAGTTTCTCAGCTTCAAACAGATGAGCTTTGATTAAAATAGTCTGAATGTACAGAATATCTCACCAGGACTTGCTGCCAAACTGGAAACAAAAATCAGTTATAAGATTTTCTACATGATAAAAAACTATATATATTTGAAGAAATGCAGAGATCAGCATTTTCTTCCGGTGAAAGCTGAAAACAGCATGAATACATACTTATTTCAGTCCATGATGCCAAGACACTTCTGCAGCTGAACTGACCTAAAAGATAAGGATGTTTCTCCCCAACCAGTAGGTGTAATTTGCAAAATAGGACTCTCTTTCCACAGCAAAATTTCAGAATGCTTACCTCCATTTGCTTTACATTAACAGATCCTAGTAAATTTAAAATATTACAAATTTCTATCTCAAAATTTGAGTAAAAAGTGATCTATAATTTTAAATCAATTTTAACCCGCTTTCTTAAATTTCATGTTTTAAAAAACACCCACTTATTTCCAAGCAGGCAGTACTGTGTACTGAATTTAACACTAGATGGCCTAATCCACCATTATTTAAAATTAGCTCTTACACTTTGTCGTTAGCAAAGGTTGAAGATACAGGCCCACCATACATCTACACTGCTATTCACCTCATAAATATACAAAGAGTTTCACAAATTAATTATCTTAATGAACAACTTGGTAATCTTCCTAATAAGTACAGTGTCAGTTCAAATTCAGCCCAAGAATTAGACAGTTGAGTCACTAAAAAAAAAAAATCTCAGATCAAGAAGTCTCCACTCCTATAATCTGAATCCCAAAAGGGGATGAGGACTAAATCAAAACTCTCAATAGAGTTCATGAACAAATCATTATAGTCTTAATACATTTGTCCTGAGAACGATTCATTGTGGTTTGTGCACAAAGTGACTGAAGTGTTGGAAATCAGAGACAGTAGAAGCAATTAGAAGTTATCGGGCAGTACAATATCCACCTGCCAGTACCGGATTTTTCTGTTACAGCACTTTCTCCAGTGCTTGATCCAAGATGAATTAACTGAAGACTGTAAGAGACCTGAACAACTGAAACTAATTTGTAACCCAAAATCTCAATCTATAAATCCAGACTGGATATTGCATAAACAGATAGCATCATTGCTCAAACAGCAGTTAAGGACTTGGGATAAAAACAGAGGTTCCTTGGACTATGCCACATATGAAGAAATGTGGACTGCTTCATAATAGTGTCCTCTAGATGTAAAAAAGAATTAAAATGAAAAAAGCCCCAAAGATATTCATGGTGACACTAATATTTCCCCCTCCTCAGTGTATTCATAGATTAACAATCATAATGACCCTCAAAGGTGGAGAAGCAAAATTCAAATGGAATAGGTTAAGTCATTTAGCTCCAAATAAATTTAAAGCCCATGCCAGAACTGAGCATGAACTCGTTTCTTCCCTGGATCCAGTCCAGCATCCTAACCATCTGACTAATTTTCCTTCCAGGCATAATTATATAATAAATTATAAGTGCTAGATATGTGCATACAATGAATACAAAAGGCACGATCACACAGTATTACAGTTTATAATTCTCCATCTACAAATTGGGATGCTCAAGAAAATTTCACATCAGACTTCCCATGTCCCTTCTCTTTTCTGGATTAAAGTAATTAACTATAAAACTTTTGAACAAGAGATAAATGTTTCTTTCACAAGCCAATTTCTTTTTTAATAAATATTTTTCAAAGATAAAAGCACATCTCTCAGCTGTTGGCTGCAATTCTCCAGCCTTGACATTTGTACTATAAACCACTCAGCACGTTAGACTTTACTGAATGTTATATCACAAACTCTCCTGGGGAAGAAAAGCATCTGCTTTGTCCATATTTGGTTGGAATATCTGCTTTAATTCTCAGCTAAGAAACCAGGATGCCAGGCATTTTGAAGAGAATAAAAATTTCCTGTAATGCATAGGAAAGTCAATTCTTATAGAGAATGTATTCAACTCCTGTGAAGACCATTCCGACCACAACATGAAACAGAAAGAACCTTACCTAGCATAGCTTCTTCTGTACCAGGCAGTAGAGGATGTGATACCATGCTGCCATCCTGAACAGCTGCTAATGTAGTCAAACATTTTCCATAGAGACTATTGATTTTTGAAACAGAAAAGGTAGTGAACTGACTTTGACAGAACAGGAGATATTTCTTCCACAGCTCCGGATTATTTGGATGTAAGAAAATTAGCTTCTGCCACTCTTTGATCAAAGCTGGTGGTTCCCAGAACTCCGTGCAAAGCTTCAGCCTGGCGAGTTTCAGATCAACGTTACTTGGGTTGCTTTCAATTGCCCTCTCTAAAATAGCCAGTTTCTTTTCTAAGATTAACTTCAGTGATTTTCTTCTTACTTCCTGCTCTCCCTTACTGGCATAAGGGCTAGGTCCTCTCATTAACTCATCCTTAAAACAAAAGAAAAATCATGACAACATTAGGAAGAATCATCACTAGAATCACGAAAAGAACGCTGACATTTGTGAAAATTACTTAACAGCTCATTCTTTACCAAGAGAAGATATATAGTCCTGAACAATGGAAACTACAATATAATGTTCGCGTATTTATTACTTATAGCAAGCAACCAGGTCAGTCAAAACACCTACCTGAAAAGAAACAAATTCCATCCAAGCGTTAATGTCTCTTGGGTTTTCTCTGACTTTCTTGTTATGTTCTTCAACTTTTGTCATCAGAATGGAGTTAATGTTTATCCCAGGTTCTTGAATTGTTTGCTGCGTATTTACAGGCTCATGTTCTGCATCCTTGCACCCTTTCCCTTGTAGCCACACTGTAGTTGATGGATCATAAATCCCAAGAGGATTTACCTCTGTTGTGTCAGAAGGATCATCAGCTTCCACGTGGAAAACTGGTATAAAAGCAGCTGGGTCAGATGGAGAACTTTTATTGCAAACAGGAATCCCATCTGTGTTCAGCATCTTCACATTGTTCTTTGTGAAGTAGCGCTCAGGTCGCCTCTGTAATTGCTTCCTTTTTGATGCAGAACTGTCCCAAGTTATACACTGTTTCTTTGCATCTATGCCAAGACAGGACTCTCCTCTCCTTTTGTATCTTAGAAAGAAAAATACAATTAAACATCTTCTAAAATACACGTTAGAAAAGATACCTCCTTTTATGAAAGAAAGCCTGGAAGAAGTACTTTAATTCAAATTGACCTTCAAAAGTAAGAAATTGGTAACTTTCTCCTAAACTAAGACTTCAATTTCTATATTTTTTTGGTGCCATCACATCTTTTATTATCATACTAAGCTTCCTCTGAGTTCAACAGTATCTTGCATACTAAGCAGAAGAAAAAATATTTTTTTTCCTCCTATCATTTTAAGCCACGTAGACAAATTTGGAGAAAGAACAACAAACAGCTTTATTTAAATCTATTTAGATTAGATTATTTGAAACTGAAAAATCAGAAACCAGTAGTTCAGTGCAGTAATATCTTTCTATATCCCTAAGCCTCTATACATTTCATATGCCAAGAAGTGGGCAGGTACGAGTGGGGGGAAAGAGAGACCAGGTTCATAAAGGCCACAATAATCCTATGGATTAAGAAAGGAAAATACCATCTTAAAATATTACCAAGAATGTAATTTCAGTGGCAGACACAGTGACATGCAATGTTAAAATAACACTTTTCATCTCAAACAATAGCTGAGAATCCAAAGGTGGCAGAAAATTGGAATGGATTGTAACCAGGCAATTTTACTGCAAAAGGTATATACACTACAAAAATAAAACCCATAAATCCTCCCTCCTCCACAAATAATTGCTTTTTATATATAGTAAACAATTTTTCTTGAGAACATCAAGAAGTGCACATACATAATGCATGAGCTCAGTGTTGGCTCCTCTATATAAGCTTCTCCATTAATGTGGGGAAATGTTCTGAAGGGTCATCCCAATACCAGTAACCCACTAAGGACGTTGAATACGCAATTTCATCTATACTCATTTGAAATGTAGCAATGCATAAGATAGATACACTTTGGTACAATGTCTGGGTGATCTAACATAGAATCTGCTAAGGAAATACCTGTACTTTTTTTTTGCAAGGATATCAAACTGTTCAAGTAAATAAACCTCTTGACAAATCTACTACTAAATAATCAGTACCTTCATTTCCCTTTCAGACACAGAAACAGAACAATAGAGATCAAATGGGGCACTCGCCCAAAGATGATCTATAACAGAACCCTGGATTTCTGACCTCAAAACCATGCTTTTGAAACTGCCCCATGCTGCCACCTCCAGATGGCAGTTCTACAAGTTCACATACCTGCAGTCTACCACACAGACAATGTTTTTAGAAAAAATGGAAGTCATGCACTTTTACTCCCATTATTTCATGGCATCCTTTGCCTTTTAAAATATTAACGCCTAATGCAAACTCAAATTTTGAAATAAACTATTCAGTTACCTTATTTTCTCATCTTTTACATAAAAACTTCAGAGCCAGACTCAAGTAAGTGAATCTTGAGATAGTGACTTTGTGACAGCTTGAATACCAATGGAAACCAACATATTGTACCTTGCTATGTCCCCTCGATACAGCGATTTGTAGGCCCAGTTTGCAGGGTCTGATTTCTTGTCTATTCTGAAGGTTTCTGTTGTGGAAGCCTGGATATCATCAAGCCAAACAAAGCGATTGCTGGTAAGATTTGATGTTTTCTTATCTAGACTGAAGAAAAGGAGTAGTATATTCTAAACATTTGTGCACATATTCAGCATTTACAAAACCAAGGAAACATTGCATTTCTGTAGTTCATAATAATTTAATTTACTCAAAGTCATGGTACATGATCCATTATTGCAAAGTCAGTCACATGCTCGGAAAAAAAACAGCTGGAAATACGCTAATAGGACCATCGAAACCAAACACACCTTGCATTTCCAAAAATTGGATTTAGGATTATGGAAGGCAATAACAAGATTTAACCAATTGTTTGGCAAACTATAATCTGAAAGCCATATATTACTACTTTTAAAATTTAGTTTTGTTTTAGTAAGATGCTACAATTAAGAAAAAGAGAAAAATCTGTAAAAGGATTATGTTGATTAGCTGTAATTATACCCACGTATTTGATAAAATGGTGTGCAAAGTGGTTTATGAATGAACTTAACTGGAAATTGCTACATGCTTCCAACTGAAGACAACTATGAACTTCCAATCTGAATTTGTGTTACAAATATGTAACTTAGTAAATGAGTTCTATAGTCTTGAGAAGCTTTCTAAAATTTCACAACATCTATTGCATTTATAGTGATTTTGTGGTTCAGGTTTCAAAAACAATCTCCTGAAAAATCAATATTCTTTCAGTATCGACAATTTATGGAAAGAGGTGAAAAAACTGCAAAAACTTCAGCCCTTTCATTTGGGCAATGCACTGGTTGGTTGGCCCAGTATAGCAAACAGCTGATGAACCAGGTTCAGCACTTAAGTCCACTCCATCCAGCCCAGACACCCTTCCAGCAAAGACAAAAGTGACTGGGCAGAACACAATGGTCTTTGCCTCCCAATGATTTTTATTGTGCTTCCTCACAGCCAAGTAAGCCTTAGCTGCCACAAACCAACAACTGAGTCTTCATACGGGAGGAGGTGAGTGTGGCTAGAGGCATCAGACAAAACCTCCAGCACCACTGCCATTCTTCGACAGCGAAGCAATGTTAAGATCCCATGGCACAAGCACATGCCCACAAGCTTGTGCTCTCAGCTCCTGGTTAATCTGCATTGGGAAAAGTAGTAAACTGGGGGAAGTCAAGGACTGCCTGGACTACGCCCAGCTGTAACAACAATTCCTCAATGTCACCAAATCCTCACTCTGTCCCCAGGAGCAGCTGCAGTGCTGTGAATTAGAGCCAGAGCTGCTGACACTAAAGAAAAAAAACAGGAACTAGGGAATCAGAGACAGGCAAAATGGCTGCTCAGACTAGCAAACATGTTGAGAAACATGGAAAGATGACTTACACAGCCAGTTAGATTGGGCCACTTCGAATGAAATTATCAAAACCCAACTGGCTAAGAAAAGCACAGCTAGGTATGCCAAACTTGAACATTCAGTACGTTCACAGAACCTCTTTTACTGCTTAAAGATCGTGCTAGTCACGAGATAACCTATTTTCTTGTTCCATAAAAAAATGACACCTCCACTAATTACACAGTACTTTAGAGCTCCTGGAATTCACAAAAAAGATCTAGCAAAACAATTTCAATTGTTCAAATACCCATCTAGATGTACCATGAGCAAGAAGTATGAAGCACACAGCACAGAGCAATAAATGGCTGGACATAAAAGAAATGTTAAATCATACAAGAAACTTTGTCTTAATATGAAAAAAAGGAAATGTTAACTCTCTGAGGAGGAAGTCATATTACAAGGCAAACACAGCTGTATATTAAGACTTCTGCACTAGTTAAGAATAATGTTTAATGCAATCCCTCTCCAAACTCTCCCAAAAGAAGATCCATGAAAGGAAACAAGACGCTTACAAAAATTCACCATAAGCCTCTACATGTTCTTAAAAATATATTTCATTACCACCATACCATGCTTTGTTCTGCAGAACAGTACTTCACAGAACATTTTAGTCACAGTTTTTCAGATATGTTTAAACAAGTGGTTCTAATTCTATTTTCATTGCTTTGAATGCAGGTTTAGTCAAATACAGCTTAGACAAAAACGACCCACCAGTGGTAAGAATTTCATTCATAAAGTTGAGACAAATACAAGAATACAATGAATTTACATCTTGCATAGTATTAATAAATACATACTTTGCTGCTGCTTCCTTTTCATGATTTCTGCCACTTCCTGTGGCTTTGTCCTTGATGTGCTTAGTGTCTAGGTCCGATTCACTGCTACTGGAGTCCCCTTTGGTTTTCTTTTTTGTCTTCTTGTAGTGGTGATGCTTTTTCTTTTTCTTTTTCCTTTTCTTACTTGACTGTTTCAGACTCTCATCTGTATCACTTTCCCCTGACAACTCTGATCTTGAAGTAGTCCTGCTTGGAAACAGAGTAGGTTTAGATTGGATATTAGGAAAAAGTTCTTCACAGAAAGGGTTGTCAAGCATCGGAACAGGCTGCCCAGGGAAGCGGTGGAGTCGCCATCCCTGGAGGTATTTAAAAGACGGGCAGATGTGGTGCTGAGGGACATGGTTTAGTGGTGGGTTTTGGCAGTGTTAGGTTGATAATTGGACTTGATCTTAAGGGTCCCTTCCAACCTATGAGATTCTAAGTATGTATCTATATACACCTATATATCTACTGTGAAGAAATATGACCATAAGAAAGCTCAGAATCATTTTACACTTTACATTTATTCTTCCTGTATTTTTGGAGAAGAGAGTTAGCAGCAACACATACAATAAAAGTGATATAAATCTGCATTAAATAACAACTATCTTTATTTTTTCAGCTGCTGGGATTACTGACAACCATTCTTAAAGTTTTAATTGTCAAAGGCATTTTGATGTGTGATCTGTATAAATATCCATCTGTTATCATCGCCAAATTAAAGAAGATGACTGAGCTAATAAAATTTCCTAACTTTGCTAAGACAATTTAGGTCAAGCTAAAGGGACAAGAAATCTTTCAGGGTGACCTACAAAAGAGAAATTCTGCATTTTTTTCCCTTGTTTCTTTATGATTTACATAATAAATATCAAAACCACTTTTAAAATCACTTCCAGATTAGAAATTCAAATCTTACCAATCAAAGAACAATTTCTGATGACTGAATTAATGTTACCATATAATACAACGCAGTAGCAAACACTACATGCAACATACAACTGACTCACTGAGAAATCACACAAAGGACAGATAGTTTTGGTAAACACATGTATATCATTGTACCTACTACATACCCTCCCATATTTAATAATCAACTGAAGTAATGGAGGTGTTCTCTAACCCTTAATTAAAGCACAAGCTTTTTTTAAAGTGTTTTTCTGGAATCTTTCAGTAAGAGAAAGCAGTGACAAGTGTCCGTATTCCTAATATGTCAAGAAAAGAAAATGCAGCATTTCAGAAGCACCTCAAAAAAAAACCCCAAACCCCAAACAAACAACCTTACACAATTTATTTAAGGGCAGTAAGAAAAAAGAAGCCATGGGAGAACCATTAGCTGACCTTTAACACACACACACACACACACTCTCCCCCAAACCAAAGAAACAACCCAAAACCCCCAAAACTCACCAACTATGTTGGAGTAATTAATTCTTACTGAATTGAGAATGTACCCTAGTAATAGGCAAAAAGATCAAACATTTCCCTGTATGCTATTTTTTGAGAAATTCTTTTTCAAAGATTAATTAAATATGGTGGGTTTACTATGTCATTCTATTTGAATGATAATTTGTAAATTCCTTAGCTTTATGACATTACAGTCCTGAAAAAACGTGAAGAAATCTAAGCAGAATATATGACTGATAAACAGAACAGTGATTGCATTTCAACCACACAATACATGTAAATGTAAGAATAAGTATACAAAAAGATATATTTAGCCGTGATTGTTATTATAAAGACATTCTCTATCATAACCACCAACAGTCATTGTAAATACAGGCGTTTGTATCAAATTAAAAGTGACTAAGTTTTTGAACTTGGCAACCGCAACTTGATTCCTTTAATTAAGTTAGTGCTAGTTACAGTGTAGATATGCCAACTATAGCAACTATTCTAGTGAAGCTATTAAAACTAGTTCTTCAGCAAATGTGGCTGCTTAAGGCTCATTTTTTTTAAAGAATATAATCAGCCACTTCAGTGATAAGCATGTTCTACACAGCCGCACAACTTGATACATGTAATGTTTCATTAATTTGCATCTTCAATGAGTTTTTAAAAAGTTAAAAACTCGACTGTGAAATGGCTGATTGAACTGGTTTTCACAGAGAAATCACAAAGATGATGCTTAATCTTTACATTATTTCAAGGGTCACTTAGGACATCCAAAAACTAACGAAGAATCATGATCACTCCATTCCCTTTCCATTCCGAAATAACAATGATTTAAATGCAGCTGTGAGAAAAAGAAAATGGGAATGTAATTGCATAAGTATAATTTCTCATTATTTTAAGTTAAAGGACATGGAAGCATTATTCATACTTTTCTATATGACTCAGTTCAAGCCTTTTTAAATACTGAACAAGCGAATGAAAAGCAGCCCTATAAGCTCCTGATTTTGGTCTCACATAATAAAAGATAAGCAGGACAAAAGAAAGAGGCTATTTTAAAAGATATTGAAGTACATTCTACCTTATTAGTGGTGATTTTTCAGGGATGAGATTTGCAACTTCTGTAGTGCGCTGATGCAGTAATAGTGCATCTTCCGTAGAGAAGCTTGGGTTACTAAGCCAGTCCAATTCTGCAGGTAAAGAAAAGTGTGAGATCAACACAAGTTAGCTTGCTCTGGTTTTTTGAAGTTGGGGGTTAACCTAGTCAGCAGACAGCTAAATTTGCAGCAAATGTCACTAAGTCATGTGTAATAATTGAACATATTGGAAAGCAGTCCATGAAATTTCCATTTAGCAGAACACTAGGTTGTAATGAGGTAAAATATTTAGGAGCTGGAATCTTCCCCTGACATCAATCTAAGCTTCAAAAACCCACTACACAATAATACTTAAAAGTTCATATTGAAAGCAGATAATATGTTTCATATACTTTAAAAAAAAAATCTGTCCAATATTATTTTTTAATATGTAAAAATTCGAACTTTATATATTTACATATTGTATAACTATGTTATATATGCATAATTATATACAATCTTCTAATTTATCTTCATAGATTTTAATATATTAATGATAATTATTATATACAATATATAATATGTATATATACATATTTAACAAGTAAAATTGAAAAAATTACAGAAGGGCATAATTAAATGAAAGGTGTAGTTAATGAATGCAATACAAATTACACAAAATTAGAAAAGCGTACTTTACTCACTGCATGGAAAATATTTTTGACACAATTTTATTGATAGGGACGCCCATTACTGATAAGAATACTCAAGTGTTTTATACAAGGTCAAAACGTGTCACTGGATTCTCAGTTATCTAACCACTGAAAACCATTAGACTTTTAAATAGTGTGAAAAAAAGGCTAATTGATGCTAATTTTGATATATTAGTCAGCATTAAGCATTTTGCTAGACCTCAGCCATTTCACTCATCAGACAAGATCAGATACTGACAGGATGTGGAGGGGGAATTTTTTTGCCATAATTTTACTGGTATTAAGACTTCTGTAACAATTTTCATAGAGATTTCATTTCTGGAATTCTTCTAAATATGTGAAATTTTCTAACATATTAAACAACAAATGTTATTTCACATAAGCACAGAATTTAACATCAGCCTCTCGAGTGCCAGACCACAGGAGATAACAACAAAAGGAACAAATTTGGTCTCCCTGACTGTTCTCCATGCTCTTTACAACCATTTTTGCCTCAGTGTTTTTCCTGTCACACTCTCATCTTTGTGCTTTTGACTACACTGACCTCTAATCCTTAAATAGCATGAACTCATTGTCTGCCAAGCCATACATCTCTCCTCCTTCTAAAGTATTTCTTTCAGAAATAGCTCTTCATACCAAAACTCCTTCTTCCATCTCACATCCCTGAATTGTTGTCCACAAAGGGATTTAAAATGGAGCAGGCTGCAAAACAGGTGGTTAACCTAAGTTAAACTCATCAAGAAGTACATCCAATCAAGCAAAGCTCCAGTTCACATTTCCCAAGAGACTGCCCCTGCTACCAAAGACCAAAAGCTTGTGGGGAGGGCCACCTTCTCTGGTTCATCTTGAACCTCCACCTCTGCACAGAGGAGAACCCGCCATTCACAGCAATGTCAGGACCAAATCACACTTCCCACAAGCGCCCTAACCAGTACGCTGCAGAACACTGCCACACACCATTGCCCAGCTCACCAAAATGTAGGATGTAGACTGGAAAAAATAAAAATTCAGCTGTATAATATATATGCATATTATTGCAACCTTCTGCCTGGCAATGAGAATCAGCAAACCTAAGGCAAATACACTACCCTACTTTGTTGCATATAAACATGACATTTCTTTATCACTTACAGGAAAATACTTAAGATATATTGATGTAAAATTAGAATAAAAAATGAAATATTAAAACCATTATCTTTACTTGCCTAGTTAAAATATTATAAAAATCTACTATTTCATTTAAATTAATCCACCCTGGCACAAACACTTTAAGTATGTGTCTATGACTCTAAAACTGTAAATCTACCACAAAGCATTCTTCCCAAACATTTGGTGAGCTTAAAGGAGAAAGATTTATGCTGGATAATATCCAAGCAACATTCCACTCACCTATCAAAATAATTATTTCCCCTGCTAGGGAATAAAGTTTTATGCAACAATAAGTTAATTTCTTATTTCAATCCTGTAAGAATTACTTCTAAGAAGAATTGTATTTAGTATTTTCCATGAAATATCAAAATGTTTCTCATGGATAATTCTGTAACCATTATATTTAAAACACACAGGAGTTAAATAAATTCATACACCTGATAGCCACATAATCAAATTAGAGTTAATAATTCAATATATGTCACGCAGTATACCAAGTGCTGCTTTATACATGAGATTTTTGAGGTATATTTATTAAATGTGATATTGATTTTAAAAATTATTATCTTCCTTATATTAAATTATTTCTGCTTTTTTGGTAACAAAAATAGGGTGTAAAGAACGCAGAGGCAAACTGCAACCCTACAATGTTTTTCCACTGGTCACACTCTGGTCTTCCTTAAACAGAAAAATTCAGAGAAAATACAATGGTCCAGAGCACTCCAGATTTCAGTAAATGCAACTAATCTGTGGATAAAGCCTTTTATTTATTTACAGAAATAAAGCAGATATTTAATTCCCTTTAAAAAAAATAAATCCATCTTTGTTTTGATTTGCGTTGCATTAACCAGATGCACCTAACAAAACAGAAAAATTTACTGGTTGGCAGTCTCTGATGTAAAGGTGCATCACATAACAGCACAAAACTGTAACTTATTAGACAGATGGATCTCCTTAAAATTATTATAGAAGTTCCAAAGGTATACAAAACATACCTGATTTGTCTTTGGCCAGATCTCAAATAACATACTTCAGGCACAAAGATATTCTTTGTAGTTTTTGAGCTACTCTTCTTTTTAATAAATTATTGTTTCCCTTTGTAATGTGTAATAAATCACGTACTAGTACTATTTTTGGTGGAAATAAATGTATTGTAAGGTAGTTCTGTATTGATTTCAATGAGGAATTATGGTTCAAAAATCACTTGAAATATACTAATACTAATCCTCATGACACTTAATAAAACACTGGGTTATGTTTTTTTTAAAAAGTAAGCTCGAAGGCAGAATGAAGTTAAATAATTTGCCTTCAGTCATACAGTGTTGTTGATGACAAAATTCAGAATTCAAGACTTACAATATTCAGACCATTAGGAAAAAAGTTCAAGATGTTTATCTTTTAAAAGACCTTAGATCAAGATCTTGAAGTGCTGTATGCATCAAAACAGGCTTCTCGTTGATTTCAAGGGCATAATATCAGCTCCTCCAGAGATTAATGCAGAGAATGCATTTTTTAATATTATTCATCAGTGTAAACACTTTAGATACAGACCAGCCCAAACTAGGAAAAAAATGTTTGCATATAACTATGCTAAATTTTATAACCTTGAGCCTTATGGCACTACAGTGCCAAGAAACTTCCAAATGGAGATACAGATCCTTAGCAGCACTAAGAGCTTCAGTCTTAAAAACTGAAAAATATAAAGCAGCTGATACATTTATTTTTAAAATGGCATTATTGACCACATCGACAAAATGAACACAGAAGAAAACAAAGAAAGAAAGCAGTAAATCTCCAGCTGTTTTAGAAAACACAATAAAACATGGGGCTGACAAACCATATACACTTCCCTAAGGCACAAAACACACTTTAAACAAAAGAGGCTACACCTGAGCTGGCAGAAGAGTGGAAAGCAGTTATCTTTATATTTCTGTTTAAAAGGCTGTTGTAAGACCACAACCACATTCTTAAACAAAAAGAGTCAGTTGGCAAAATTTTCATTCCCCTCCTCCTCACAGCAAATTAATCCTGCAGCCCACAAAAGGCTGAAGCTTGGATTTCTGAGTTGTCCCCTCCAACCTCTACAGTCCCCACTGCTGCCACAGCTTCAGGAAATATCTGGGTTCTCTAGACCCTTCTATGGTACTTTGCCACATCCCATAATTATTGGCTGGGCAAGAGGCAGCCTGTACTGTGTCAGATTGTGATCTCCGAAGATGTTTATTAGTTGGCTAACGTACATGTGCTCACTGCCAAGCCCATCTATCCTGGTTAACAGTTCAATTCACATTACAGCCTCTCTCTCAGCAGCAGCACTCTGTCTAGGTTTATCTTTTCTAAGCAAACATAGATTTTCAGAGACCTCCTCTACTGTTGCTATTTCTCTCTCCCACCACAATAAATTTGACTGAAAGGGTTAAAACTCCCGAGGAGAAAAAGAGAGATATTAAGCAGGCTGGCAGACAGATGCACAGCAAGCATTCATGAAATCAATATCCATAGCAAATTTGCCTTAAATATAGCAAAAATAATGTCTATTATTACCATTAACTATTAGAAATGAACTTCCAAGATGTCATTTTGACTTAACTTTACCTGAAAGTATCTGCTATCCCCTTACAGATGTGAAATCATTATCTTGGTGCAATATGATTACAACAGTGAGCACAAGCAGAATGAGGTTTATTTTTTATGTTTTAAATTATTGTTTTAGGGCCTCCAGGGAAAACTCACCTACAGAAATGGAGTCATAAACATTAATCCCCTGACTGTGCCTGTAGCATGGTTCTACCTGAGCAAATGAGATCAGATTGCCTTTTTAAAACATTGAAGAATCACACTGCAAGAACCAACCCCTGTAGCACAGTCAATACGCCTCTGTGGATACACCAGGGAAATATTTAGAATTCTCCAACTACAGTATTTTCTGAACAATTTAATCAAACTGACCTAACACTCTGGAAAGAACGGAACAATTTTTTCCATTACACAACATGCAAGTCCAAACCTCCTTGTAAATAATCTCCAGTGAATCAGTTAGCTGGATACAAGCATTTCAAACATTGAAATGCATTCCAAACTTTAAAACTCTACCTTTTCATTTCTTTGTTATTTTCTCTTGTCAGATATTTAAAAAGTTTATCATTTTCACAGACGAGATTTATGTTCTTAAAGAACATAAAGAATAAAATATATAAGACTTCTTTTGTGATAATATGCATGTACTTGCTATTGTTCTACTCTACCATCCACATTCAAGAGCACAACAGTAGAAGCAATCCAATGGTATTCTTTTTATACCTTTCCAAGAAAAAAAAATTAAAATTTACAGTGCATGTCTACGGAGACAATTTTTAAGAGTTCTGCAAAGCCTTTTGTTGCCTCTCAGAATCCTGAAAATCAATTTTCAGCAAAAATCACTGCATCGTCTTACCTACAGACTAGTTCAGACTGTAAATAATGCTGTGCATAATGCTTAGTACTGTTGCAGGGTTAATTATTACTACTGCTCTGTTCAGTATGGCTACTGATAAATTTCTAATTTATCTTCTACCAAAAACTAATTAAGCTTGACAACATAATTGTAAGAAACCATATACAAAATTACTTTGTACTCTAGAGGTTGCTGCAACTCAGCAATCTAGCAGGGTAGGAAGAGTGTACAGCAATACTTCTGTTTCAGGCAACACTTATTTATAAATGGTTTAGGAAGGTTTGTCAGAGACAGAGGTGGTCAGAGGAATGAAACATGGTCAGCATATTTACATTATTACCTCAATTTTCACAACAAAATTATGAAGCAGTCCTAAATGACTGTAAAGTTTTGCATATCATGTTAAATACAACATGCTCTGATCTCTGTATTATGATGGACTTTGGCCTCATATCAGCTCTGAGGAGAGTCATCTATCAGAGTGATACCAAAGTTGCCCGTCAAGTTCTCAAGTTCTCACAAGCTGAACGTGTGAAATTTGATATATGCCACCACAAACATGGTTCTGAGTTAATACTTAATTTTTATAACTATACTGAAATGTGGTCATTAAAAACAAAGTACAATATTGGCTAAAACATAAAACAAATAAATTATGCTCCCTAAAGTTTTGTCAATAATTCTCATACAAAAAAAGTCCAGTAGACCAAAATGTAACTCATAAACAGTGCTAATAACTGAACTTCAGATCCGAAAGTCACTCTTAACATCTTTTTCTGTGTAATCTGATCTTCCAGACAGGTGGTCTGTGGTGACACAGACTAGGCACAACAAACCTAAAGGCAATTCCCAGAGTTTTAAAATATACGCACGGTCTTACTACTAGAGAATTTTACTGTACCTCTGCCTGGCAGAGCAGCTATTCTCTTCCTAGAAGCTATAATTTGGGATCTTATTATGTCCACTATTCCCTGCACCAAGTGTCATTACCAGAAAGGCTCCTCAATGTGGCTAGAACATCTCTGTACTGGCAGACTGAGTATCAACAGCTCCAATGCCACCAGGGGTAATGCAGAACTGGTTAGAATAAGAAGCTAACCCCAGCCTGTACTGCTAAAAGTTTTCAAAAACTCACCATACTGACTGGAGCAAATATACAGAAAATTTAGCCTAGGTAAACAATTCTCTTAGAGTTTCCCCTTGCTGTGGTGTCTAAATGATGGGCAGACTCAAGGAGTGGCAGAAGCTGGCAAGCAAAAGCATAGTTCAAAACATCTCCCAGTAGAATTAATAAACGTTGTACATATGTCAGAGTCTGGCAATAGACCAGATAGGGTTCTTTACTCATTTAATAAAAGTGTAACTGCTAGACAGCAACCACTACCGTCAAAATGATAAACTGAATCGCAGTCTCACTCATGACCTTCCAAACAATATCGTTTACAACTAAAATGTGGCTTAATAAGCAAGGAAACAAGAAAACACTTTTTAAGTTATCCAAGGCTAGCGGGGGAAAAAACAAAGCCGTTTTCTGCATAAAGCAAGCCTTCCCCACCAATACACACACAAAGTTAATGTAGACGTATTTGTAAAAGATGAGCATTTCTACAGCCACGCCGCCAGCATCTACCAGCAGATAGCTGGACGCAAACCTGAACACACCTGAGAACCCGTCAACGAGACAGCACCGTTTTTACCGGGGTGTCCCTATTTCGGGTCCTCCGCCAAGTTACTTCACGGAAAGTAACTCTGTTCGTTAAGCACGGTAACTTTACTCAGAGCGGCAGCGCCACGCCTTGCGCAGAGGACGGCTGTAAGCTCCGCTCCCACCCTGCACATGAGGGAGGAGCCCGGGCCGAGGGGCACACCGCCCCCTCACACGGCGCGTACCGAGCGCTCTCAGCGGCGGGGCTGGCCGGGCAGGCCGACCCCTCTACCCGGCTCCCAGGCCGCCAGAGGCGGTGGGACACAGACCGTCGCTGCCGGGGTCCCGGGCCCCAGCGGCGACACCGCCCGCGCCCCAGCTCCACGGCGGGCTGGCTGGCAGCCAGAGCGGGCCCGGCAGGGTGCGCGGAAGGGCCGGCACGGTGCAGAAGGCTCCGTGGGGAGGCGAGTGGAAGCGGAAGGGCTTCCCGAGGGCCGGGCCGCGGAGGGCTGTTGCGGGGGAAAAGAGGGTTCTCCCAGGACTTTACCTTTCCTGGAGCCCTCGCTGCTGCCGGTTGGCGGCTCCCCGGGCTCGGCGGCACCGGCAAAAGCCGGGAACAGGGCCATGTCTCAGCTTACCGCCACTACTATCTGCCCGAAGTGCCCCGCGGAGCGGCGGGGCAAGATGGCGCCGCGGCGCCGAGCCTACTGGGAGATGTAGTTCGTACGCCCGACTTCCCAAAATGGCGGCGGGGCCCTGCGGCTGCTGGGGGGAGGAAGGGTTAGCGTTGGGGCTGCTGTGGGCGTCCAGCCTTCTCCAGGCTTCCGTCTATCTTGCGCCTTCCGCTGCTGTCGCTAAGGGGAGTGGAGGAGGGAGCTGCTGTGGGAAGAGGAGTGGATGGCGTTTCCAGGGCCAGCCTTTCCTTCTCCACCACCCTGAAACCCTCGTGGGGTTCACTGGCAGGGAACGCCTCAGAATGTCTCAAGATGGGAATGCTCAGCTGTGTAAAGGAGAATGTTGTAAGAAGCCATGCTTCCTTTCTGTTAGTATCCGCTGTATGTTTGAAGGCTCCTCTCGCCAGACAGCCTGTCTCAAACACCGGCAGCGAGGGCTTGGGGAAGAAATAACCTCTGACCAGGCGGTCACCTGTGATGTTTAATAGCACCCATGAGCCTTCCCTGCATAAAGGAACTGGAAAAATAATTTTTATGCTTTTACACTTTGCACCTTCTTGGGCAGGGTGTTCCACTTTGTAATTACGTATTGTCTGAAACAGTATTTCCTTTTTGTCTCAAGCCCAGTGCCTGACTCATAGAATCACAGAGTGGTTAGAGTTGGAAGGGACCTTAAAGATCATCTAGTTCCAACCCTCCTGCCCCCCATCTTGCATTGTGAGGAAAAATAAGCATTCCTATTCACTTTCTCTGCAAAATTTTATATACTTCACTTAAGTATTCTGCTTTCTGGAGTGACGAGTCTGGGTTTTTTCTTTGTATATTAAAGCCACTCCATAACATTCTCCTTGTTGAATTTCTTTAGTTTTTCTAACTCCTACACGAATACTACTGCACGACCAGAATTTCATGTAGTGATTAAACTATAGGCGTACATTTGATTTAGGGAATATATGGAATTATAATGACTGGTTTGTTTTCTGCTCCCTTCCCAATACCTTCTGAGCATTCTGTTTGCCTTTTGGCCTCTCCTAAGCTACAGTGCTTCTTAAGAGCCCACTCCTGAGTGGCAAAAGATAACAGGTAACTATTGTGTATAGATGTTAGGATTAGCTGCCCTATACACATGGCTTCGCACTTAGCAAGCTGATTTTTTGGGGTCATCTTATAATTTATTACTGAAATACTTCAGCGACCTTTCTGTCAGCTTTCCAGTTGATTATCCTGAATACTTTTACACCGTCTGCAGACTTTGTCAACTCTATGTTCACTGCCATTTGCAGCCTTTTTGTAGATGTTGAGCAGTCAGATCCCAAGGAATCCCACTGGTGACTTCTTCCTTTAGAAAACTATAAAACTATTTCTTAATTTGTGTTTCCTACCTTTAATTTATTATGAATCTATAAAATGCTATTCATTTTTATCAACAGGAGAGAAGAATGTAAGTAGAGAGAGAAGAGGATTCAGAGCAAAATAGTGGTCATGGACACTGATAATCTGGAAGTCATCAAATGAGTGGGGCCTGATTGCCAACTTGGAAAGAATGGGCTTTAAAATGTATGCTCACATATTGATGTGGAGCAATGCTTTTGTTCAAGTCTGTTAAGATCTATCAAGTTTTGTAGTAAAACATTAGAATGTGGAAAATTCAGTACATAATATATAGAAATATATATCTGCCTAGAACTGATACAAAAGATAGTGAAAAAAAATCTAAAAGGTACACTGTACAGCCAGTGATGTCATGCCTCTCGTATCTGTCATATTTTCTCTTGCTTCTCCACACTTTCTACTTCTTCTGTAGTAAATCCTGTAGTTAGTTCTTCCTTCCACTCCAATGACCGAGGAGCCCCTGCTAGGAGTAGGTTCATCTCTCTGTAAGATACTGAGAGACCGTCCTCTTTACAAAGGAGGGTTTGTTCTCGTATGCAAAACCTTACAGAACAAGCCTTATAGTACAGCATTACAAATGGTGTAATTTAAAGCATTCACAGTGGGTACCTTGAATAAAAGCATCAGAAATAAAGGCAACCATTTTGAGTAAGGGCTACATTGCACTCATTTAAAGAAATAAATATCCCTAAAATATGGTAGAATTTTGTAAGACTGTAAGAGCAGAGGTCCTGTAAGTGAGGACACAAAATGGATACTGAGCACAGAGCTAGAGGGACAACTGGATGTATTCACATTCACCACCTCTGGCTCGCCGGAACGACCCCTCCGGGATGGATTAGCAGGTTTCCACCTCTGTGCTCCACCAGCCTTTTCAAACCTCCATGGTGTGCCGAGTGCTGCCGGCATCATGGGGTGATGCACTTGTATCATCCTAAGAATGCTTCTGCAGCTTACTCTAATAAGAAAATATGTGGTTTTAATATGACACATTTAGCATGTTCAGGCAGTGAGAGGAACTGGGCAAATGTAAACAGAGGGTGCTGTAGCTCTATCTCCCTGCAGTGAGGCCTATGGAGCACAACGGGGTTTCCGATAATGCAGGTTCCCAATTTGATGGTGTGCCAAGTTTCCAGCCTTCCTCTACATTTTCCCAGCCCCTTCTCAGGTTTCTTTCACTGAGAATTCCTTTTGTCTATGCCAACGCTACTCAGATGTGTTGAGCTCCACTGAGTAATTTTACCAAGGGCTAATTTTTGATTGAGACCCGCTTGGCAGGCAGAAACACAAGAGCTGCGGTTTGAGCTCTGCCCAGTGCAGCGCACTGCCGACGGGCTGTAACCTCACCACCGTCCCATGGCTGGCCTCACCAGGGGAAGAGATGATCTCCTGCAGGAGCATCACTGTTTGGGACTTTAATGTTGCCCCATAACGTCCCTGTAGCTATTTTATTTCCTCTTTCAACCCTTCTGTCAGGGTGCTGTGTGGGCTGGCAGCTCCCAGGGGGCCAGGAGCAGGGCACCAGGGGCAGCCCCAGCCCTGGGCATCGGGCACCTCCCTGGGGACAAGGCCAGGCTGAGGCTAGGCTAGGACATGGGCCCACAGGTGTGCCTGGTCCAGCAGGGCCCATGGCCGGGCAGGGCAGGGCTGTGGGCAGCTGGAGACCAGCCGTGCTGTGGCATTGCTGGGGCAGGGGCTGGTGGCCCGGGGGGCTGACGTGGGGTCCTGGGCCATGGGCAGGGTTGGGGAGGCCCTGGGGAAAGCTGGGCAGGGGCTGTCAGGCCTGTCTGTGTCCGCAGGGCCCTGACAATTTCACCCCGCTCCATTCTCCTTAGAAGCTGCTATTGTACTTCCCACCCCTTCACCCTTCCCACCTCTGCTGTTCACCGGAAGAGGGAGAAGACTGGCCTCAGCCCTGAGTCTGGATGTGGCCTGGCAGCTACTGCTGCTGCTGTCTTTCCCAGCTAACCATATTCATGCTGTGAGCATCAGGCTGGGACATTTCACAGAGGAAAGGATGCAGAGTTCTCCATCACCTCATGCTTTGCTGTTGTTTGAGAGAGGCAGCTCAAGAAGATGTCTTCTAAGAAAAAATTCTTCTTAAATGTCAAGATATTATTCTTTGAATCCTCAAAACTGATGGATCAAAACTGGACATAGTTTAACACAAACATATAATAATTTTACATCCATCTTTCAAAAACACTCCTATTATATTTCTAGAGGGAAATGAGCTGACTCATATTTAGCAACAAATCCCAATTACTAACTTCCTGTTCAGTTTTTAATTATATATTGTATTACACATACAGTAAGTATCCTAGGTGAGGAGATTGCATAATACTGCTATTAAATTTGATATATCATATTTTGACCTCAAAGTACCCATTTTGTGTCAGTATGTATATACTTTCTAAAGTCTTTTATATACAGATTTTGAAAATTGTGTTATTGCTTATTGAAAATATACAATTCTAACACCTTTTTCTCCTTACAATGTATAAAATAATACCTGAATAAATTCTTAGCAGTTTAAATTATTAATAAAATTATTATAAATTAAATTATTAATAAAACAGGGATATAAAATCACACAGAACATTGTTCCTTCAACAGACAAAATTATATAGAAAATAAGCATATATAAGTTGATCTTATTCCCAGATGCACTATTGTTAATGTTTTTACAAAGGCTGTCAGGCCATCTTTCTAATGCTTTAATGAATCTGGTGATTTATTTACTGATCCAAGTTCTATCTGTAAAATCTTGTTATGATAAGCATTGTATCAAGTGCTTGCTGGGTAGATCAGCTATTACAGGTATGTTTGTGATGGACATATGTAATAATGATAACTGGTCCAGTTCAGATATGCATTCTGATTCTACGCCTTAAAAACCTAAAGGAGATTTTTGTACTTAATTATTCAATTATTTCATTAGCCCTTTATAGTCAGATAGGGGTGGCATCACATTCGCAGACCCTGGTGCTCATGGGTGACTTCAACCACCCTGACATCTGTTGGAAAGGCAACACAGCCAAGCATAGGCAATCCAGGAGGTTCTTGGATTGCATTGAGGACAACTTCCTTCTCCAAATGGTTGAGGAACCAACGAGGAAAGGAGCTATGCTGGACCTTGTGCTTACCAACAAGGAGGGTCTGGTAGACAGTGTCAAACTCATGGGCAGCCTGGGCTGTAGCGACCATGAAATGGTCGAGTTCAAAATCCTCGAAGCAGCGAGGAAGGTACACAGCAGGCTAGCGACCCTGGACTTTGGGAGAGCTGACTTTGGCCTCTTGAAGAATCTGATTGGTATGGTGCCATGGGATGAAGCGCTGGAGGGAAGAGGGGCCCAAGAAAGTTGGTTAATATTCAAGGACCACCTCCTCCAAGCCCAGAACCAGTGCATCCCTACAAAGAGGAAGGCAGGCAGAAAAGCCAGGAGGCCTGCATGGATGAATAAGGAACTCCTGGACATGACCAAAAGGAAAAAGGAGGCCTACAGGGAGTGGAAACAGGGGCGGGTAGCCTGGGAGGAATACAGGGGAATGGTCCGAGCAGCCAGGGATCGGGTTAGACAAGCCAAAGCCCAGATGGAACTGGATCTGGCAAGGGATATTAAGACAAACAAGAAATCTTTCTTTAAATACGTCAGCGAGAAAAGAAACACTAGGGAAACTGTGGGCCCTCTCCGGAAGGTAACACAAGAACTGGTTACCCGGGATAGAGACAAGGCTGAGGTACTCAATGACTTTTTTGCCTCAGTCTTCACTGGCAAGGACTGCAGCCACACTGCCCGTGATGCAGAATGCAAAAGCCAGGATTGGGAAAATGGAGAACCGCCCACTGTAGAAGAAGATCAAGTGCGGGACCACCTGAGGAACCTGAAGGTGCACAAGTCCATGGGACCTGATGAGATACATCCGCGGGTCCTGAGGGAACTGGCAGATGAAGTCGCTAAGCCACTAGCCATCATATTTGAGAAGTCGTGGCAGTCTGGCGAGGTTCCTGATGACTGGAAAAGGGGAAACATAACCCCCATTTTCAAAAAGGGAAATAAGGAAGACCCGGGGAACTACAGGCCAGTCAGTCTCACCTCTGTGCCTGGCAAGATCATGGAGCAGATCCTCCTGGAAACTCTGCTGAGGCACACAGAAATCAAAGAGGTGATTGGTGACAGCCAGCATGGCTTCACCAAGGGCAGATCATGCCTGACTAATTTGGTGGCCTTCTACGAAGGGGTCATAACGGCGGTGGACAAAGGAAGATCGACTGATGTCATCTACTTGGACTTGTGCAAGGCATTTGACACTGTCCCACACGATATCCTGGTCTCTAAATTGGAGAGACATGGATTTGACAAATGGACCATTCGATGGATAAAGAACTGGCTGGACGGTCGCACTCAAAGAGTTGCGGTCAACGGCTCGATGTCCAAGTGGAGACCAGTGACAAGTGGCGTTCCTCAGGGGTCGGTGCTGGGACCTGTACTGTTCAACATCTTTGTAGGAGATATGGACAGTGGGGTCGAGAGCACCCTCAGCAAGTTTGCCGATGATACCAAGCTGTTTGGCGAGGTAGACACGCTGGAAGGGAGGGATGCCATCCAGAGGGACCTGGACAGGCTGGAGAGGTGGGCCCAAGCCAACCTCATGCAGTTCAATAAGGCCAAATGCAAGGTCTTACATCTAGGTCGGGGCAATCCCAAGCACAATTACAGGTTGGGCGGGGAATGGCTGGAGAGCAGCACTGAGGAGAAGGACCTGGGTGTGCTGATCGACGAGAAGCTCAACATGAGCCAGCAATGTGCGATCGCAGCCCAGAAGGCCAACCGCATCCTGGGCTGCATCAAAAGAAGTGTGGCCAGCAGGGCGAGGGAGGTGATTCTGCCCCTCTACTCCACTCTCGTGAGACCCCACCTGGAGTACTGCGTCCAGCTCTGGAGTCCCCAACATAAGAAGGACATGGACCTGTTGGAGCGTGTCCAGAGGAGGGCCACGAGGATGATCCGAGGGCTGGAGCACCTCTCCTATGAGGAGAGGCTGAAGGAGTTGGGGCTGTTCAGCCTGGAGAAGAGAAGGCTCCGGGGAGATCTTATTGCGGCCTTTCAGTACCTAAAGGGGGCCTACAGGAGAGCTGGGGAAGGACTTTTTACTAGGGCATGTAGTGACAGGACAAGGGGGAATGGCTTCAAACTGGAAGAGGGCAGGTTTAGATTGAACATTAGGAAGAAGTTTTTCACTTTGAGGGTGGTGAGGCACTGGAACAGGTTGCCCAGAGAGGTTGTTGAGTCCCCATCCCTGGAGGTGTTCAAGGCCAGGCTGGACGTGGCCTTGGGCAACCTGGTCTAGTGGGAGGTGTCCCTGCCTATGGCAGGGGGGTTGGAACTCAATGATCTTCAAGGTCCTTTCCAACCTAAACCATTCTATGATTCTATGATTCTATGATTCAAGCTGCATGGCAGCGCTGGCCTTGAACTCTGAACTAAAGCCATGGTCAGACTGACCCTGTATGCGTATATGAAATATGTATATACTGTTCCATAATATGAAACAGAAACAGCAACCAAATTAATGTGAAAAACCTTTGTTTCAAAGACATATTCTAGAAAGGCCTATTAGGTTTTTAGACATAAACCTCAGACTTTGAAAGTATTTTAAATTCTGCTGTACATTCATGTATGCATATGTAAATATAAATCTGTATTTCTATATAGATTACAAAAAAATGAGGGTCTTGATATTGTTCCCAGAACATTTACTGAGAATTTTGCTCTGAATAAAACTACACCCAGAAGAGGAAGGACGTATTTTGGAAACATAAGCACAGCATTCTGTTTGCTATAAGTGCCCAGTAGCATTTTATACATGCTTTCTCAGGATGAAGACAAGAGAATTTTAATAAATTCTGAGTGATCAGAACTTCCTATCTATCCAAACCCATGGAATTTTATCCAGTTTCTTTTTGTAGAGAAACAAAGGTAAGGAGTTGGATTC
Organism: Anarhynchus alexandrinus; assembly: GCA_008711295.1. Classification (NCBI taxonomy): domain Eukaryota; kingdom Metazoa; phylum Chordata; class Aves; order Charadriiformes; family Charadriidae; genus Anarhynchus; species Anarhynchus alexandrinus. The sequence continues at coordinate 298,864 of VUYV01000120.1, forward strand.
CTGAAAAAAACAAACCAAACCAGCCAACCAAAAAAAACCACCTCACCCCGCAACCCTTATTTTTGGCCTATATGTCTATCTTCTGCCCTGGAGGCCCACCATGTTTCTTTTTAAAACAACACAGAAATAGACCTTCCTGTAAGAAAAATGCATTTGTCATTACTTCTTTTATTCGCAAATCAAAACAAGTGAGTGTTACATGCCATTCCAACTGAAAACATTCAACTTACTGCATTTTGAGGTAGCTTTGTGGCTTGATCCTGCAGCCAGCAGGCTTCCAGTTACCCCCCCCAAAAAAACACCCTATTACAGTATCTTGGGGTCATAGGATCAGATATTTTAATGTGGGGGAGAGGTAACATCCCTGATGAGTCTTTCCAAATGCAGCCCATGAAACACAGTAGCATGCTTAAATAATCAGTACTTAAAAATACATAGGCTACACTGTCTAATAGATGGGATTTTCCATGTTCCATTATTCAATCCTTTGGAAGCAGTTAGTAAGTCTTCTGCCTTTCCCCTAGGTTTCATGATTTCCTATGTAAAACCCATGCTAATTTCTCATTAGAATTTTCCCCTAAATAAAGTTTATCTAGCCATTTTTCCCTAGTCTCTAACCTTGTGTGAACATAGGTCTGGAAGGGATCGTTTGAGACTGAGTTTGTGCTTCTCTGCAGAAAACCTTACCCCATAAGTTCATTCATATATTCTGTTTTGAAATTTGTTGGGCTTTTCTACCCACAAGTCCTGTTGCAAGGCAGTTCCAGAACCTTGATTTTCCGACGCTTGGAAGCATCCTGACTTCCTTCTTAATTTCATTCATGCTCTGTTTATATCCATCTGTTTCTGGGCCAGCATTTTCCTATGGCTTAAAATAGCTTTTCGCTTCACCAGGGTGCTAACCTGGTGTAATCTATGCACAAACAGTAATCATATGCCACTCAGCCTTTCTTCCATTAAGCAATTTTAGAATTTTGTAAGATTGGTTGCTCAGTCCACTGAATTTTTTGCACTTTTCTCAGTTCATATTCTGAACAGGAATTGTACACAGTATTCCAGATGCAGTGGTACTCTACAGAATGGCCTACTTCTCACTCTCTACTGAAAATACTCTACAGCCCTGCATTTATCGTTTAGTTGGCTGAATCATACTAGTGGCTCATAATGACCATGATCAATTCTTACACTTGGGCATTTCCAATCTATCGCTTCCCCTGGATGAATCCCCCTATTATACCAGTAAATCTTGTCATTAGTCCCGAAGGACATGGCCTCTGTATTTTGTATTAAATTTAACTTTACTTCTGTTACTCCAGTCTGCTAGGTCACCTGTTTTCTAGGAATGAAATTCTTGATATGGCTCATTGTGAGCAAGGCCTCTCAGTTTTTGCCATCATCAAGTTTAATTATCACACTCTTATTTTTGTGCCATTGCCTTTATTAAATAAGATTGGGCCAATTGCAGGTATAAGGAGCCCCATTTGAAATCCCTCTCTGGTCTCATAGTGCCCTTTCCAGCACAGGCCTATTGTCATCCCTCTTTTAGTTAGTTCTTTATCTAACTTATATTTCTTGTGCTATTTCTCATTTCAACTAATAATCTCACAAGTACGACATTGTCAAGTGCTTTACTGAGATAAAAATCAATTGGATTTACTAGGTTTCCATCCATAAAAACTCTGCCGCCATTAAAGTACACTCATGACCTACCTTTAGTAAACTTGGACTGCATTTTATCCCATCTTTCATACTGTTCATTATTTTCAAAATTTGTTTTAAAACTTCGTGTGTTATTGTAGACTAACAGAATAATTGCAAATACATTAAATGTTAATAAAAAGAAAAGTGAAGCTTGCTCTATAGCACCACCACAATACAACAGATGGATTAAAGTCTCTACCACAAGCCATAAAACTTCATGCCCTTGTTCTTTCATTAGTCAGTAATGCTTCCCCCTTTGAGGAAGTTGAGCTCTCTTAGTTTAGCTTCTATGCCATGGTTCTTTTGACTTTGTGTATATTCTCTTCCAAGAGCAAACTTAGCTTTGTCTTTCCTTTCTACATATTTGTCTGTTCTGAAAGCTGCAAAAATTACTCATTAGGCTGGGGAATGTAGCTAGATTATATATAACCTCAGTGCTTTGGGACTCCCCCTTCTTTTTGTGCTAGTTGCACGTGCTACCTATGTCACTAAATAGTCTTTTGCTTTTTGTTTTACTCTTTTGCAAGATCTAGCTCTGGGTTAGGTTTGGCAAATCTTCCTTGATTCCTGCACCTCCAGGTCTTCAAGTCATAGCTTTCTTCATTCATTCATTTCCCTTCACCATTCCATACAGACCTTTTCCTTGTTTTTACTCTGACTGCTGAGGTTACTCATCCCGCTTCCATACTTGGAATGTAAATTCCAGACGGTTTTTGCATCTCTGAGTTAGATAAATTCCAGATCTCTGTCATGTTTAAGCCTCTGATTTATTCAGTCTATTCAAATACCTCAGTTACTATGTCTAATCTATTAACACTTGTTCTTACGGTATTAAAAAAGCCCTCCAAAACTTTAATTGTTGAAACAGCTTTGTTTATTCTTCCATTTAATTTGGATTTTTCAACCAGGTGAGGATGGAGAGGAGACTGCTCTGTTCTTACTTTAAACACAACCAGCTCTCTCTGCATCATTACTGCCTACCTAAAATTAGCCTAAAATAGCATCAGTTTGTGCCCAGTAAAAAAAAAAAAAAAAGCTTTAGTTCTCACTTGCACAAATATCTGAGCTCTACTGGTATTAGTAACTCATGTTTTCCACTGTACATCTGCATTTTTCATCTCTCTTCAACCTCATCAGAAATATCCCTCATCCCCATGTTTCACCAGCAACTGAGTTGTGATGCTTGCAGGAGATTTTCCTTTCTACAATCTCCCTTTGTGCTGCAAAATCCCATTAATTTAGCTGCTATCAAGGTCACAAACTTTCCTCCAGAGTTTTCTAGAAAATTTAAATTTGTAAATAACATCACATAGGTATACATTATTGGTATTGAAAAGCTTTATTACCAGACAATTTGTATAATGCTTGAGTTGTATGCAATGTCACCTCTGACAGAATGCTGATGGCTGTCACCAGACCACTGATACGACAGGCATTGAAACTAGCTGACAAATACACAATAAATAAAAAAACCCCCAAAACTACAACATAATTAACTGGAATCCTGCTGTCCTGAACTATTACACTGTTCTTTCAGCACACTGAAATTATTACGCCTATAAAAACACAAACCTAACATACCTAAATTATAGATGGCATCACTAAGTCACAATAATATATCAACTGGGACTAATCAACTATATATTTATTAAAATGAAATCCTCTATCTTATTAGCAGTGAAAGTCCTTTTATACAAACTGCAATTATTCTACTGAAGTGCTGTTACTTTTGACCTGAAGAGCAGCAATATGCTGCACAACCTTGAGAAGAGGAGAATGCATAGGCAAGTACACTTGGTAAGCACTATAATAGCTTTAGGAAATTTAATTTTCATGTAGAGAAGAACAGACATTAATTTTATTTTTATGGTCCTTCCTCAAAGGTACGACCGTGCTTCTTCCATGGACTTCTTTTTCACCTTACCTGTCCCTCAGTGTTTTCCTACACCCATTAAATTGCATAAAAAAGCAGTTCTTTTGCCTCAGAAGGCTGGAAAAAAACAGCTGTACATGCATTAAATGTATTAGGAGGAAAAGTAAGGGTGATGGTAATTCCAATCTAGTTCTTAGTGCAATAAAATAGCCTAAGCCAGAATAATTGGAATGTCCATGTACCTTCATCAGGGTATGAGTGAAAATATATATATGTCTATACAGTTTTATATTTCATAGCTTATTTTATACACATATACAGGAGCGGAGCAGTTTGAAATTTACTGATTTCCAAGAAAACTGAGTATGTCAAAAATCTGCTACTCATTCTGTACCACAAACATGAATATGCACAACTTCGTCAAAACATTTGCAGCAATCTTTCCCACCTAAGCAAGAGGCTGGACTAGAAGACCTTCTGAAAGCACTTCCAAGCTAACCCATGCTATGATGCTGTATGAATTCTCCGTCCCTCTAGAATTCTGTCTCTCACAACCACTATTCCACATCCACACATGCACAAAAACAGATGACAGCCCTTTGCCAAACAGCTCTTAGCCTAAATCTGTCTCCCATAGAATCATAGAATGGTTTAGTTTGGAAGGGACCTTGAAGATCATCGAGTTCCAACCCCCCCTGCCATGGGCAGGGGCACATCCCACTAGACCAGGTTGCTCAAAGCCCCATCCAACCTGGCCTTGAACACCTCCAGGGATGGGGCATCCACAACTTCTCTGGGCAACCTGTTCCAGTGCCTCACCACCCTCATAGTGAAAAATCTCTTCCTAATATCTAATCTAAACCTACCTTCTTCCAGTTTGAAGCCATTCCCCCTTGTCCTATCACTACATGTCCTTGTAAAAAGTCCTTCCCCAGCTCTCCTGTAGGTCCCCTTTAGGTACTGGCAGGCCGCCATAAGGTCTCTCCAGAGCCTTCTCTTCTCTAGGCTGAACAACCCCAACTCTCTCAGCCTGTCCTTGTAGGAGAGGTGCTCAATCCATCTGATCATCTTTGTGGCCCTCCTCTGGACCCGCTCCAACAGGTTTCTCCATCTTTCCTATGTTGGGGACTCCAGAGCTGGATGCAGTACTCCAGGTGGGGTCTCACCAGAGCAGAATAGAGGGGAAGAATCACCTCCCTTGACCTGCTGGCCACACTTCTTCTGACGCAGCCCAGGATACGGTTGGCCATATATACATATTTCCTTTTTGGTACCCAAATTGAGGATGATCATCACCACACATGACCATTTGCTCACAAATGGACAGTCAGATATTGTTCCTTTTCTTTTTCTACTCACTCAGCATTGTATAACACTCATTTATCTCACTATCTATCCCGAATACTCTTTCTCACCCTTAATGTTACTTTCTTTTTTAATTTCCCTCAGATTCTTCATCACTTTCTCTAAGATCATCAGTTTTGTGCAAAGCTGTTGGGCTTTCATGAACCCTGAGCCCATTTTCACAACTGCAGCCATTATCTGAAATACTCTCTACCCATCTGGCTATAAGTAAGTCCTTTTTGGTCAGAGGATTTCTCACCTGTTTTTATGACTTCACTTTTGGCAGCACATGAAATCCACCCTCAGAAGTACACACTTGGACCTATCAATGGGATGGAACCGAGGCATTACTAAGACAAATGAACAACAACCATCGCATCAGATGGGTGAGGGAAGGTGATAAATTTATGGAATGTGAAAGATTATCTTCTCCTTTTTCACTCATATCTGTCAGTCTGCCTGTGGTAACACTCTGCTTCCCAAATACTGTGCACATCTCTGCGAAACAGCAAGGTGCGAGGCAGCCGTAGTGGCCTTGAGAGATAAGACCTCTCTAATTACCTAATCATTCTTGAGAGGTCAAGCAGTGGAAACCAAAGCCCATAGCCAACAAAAAAAAGTGTTCCAGAGCTTGTAATGAGTGACTCCATGAACAAAGAAGCCCCAGAAGATTGATTTCTATAGCGAGCGTTGTTTGCTTGAAAAATATTTTACATTATGATTAAAATCATGTGGAATATTCTTCCTCAAATTCTTCTAAGTCAATGTGCCAATACATTGTCAACAAATACATCAATACATCAAGCACTCTGCTTCTAATAACACAGTCTCAGTTACCTTTTTGAGGTAACTGGAGTAGTTCTACCTTTTCTTTTGCCACTGTAGATTGAAACACTACAGATCTTTCCTCTTCAATTTATTGTGCTAATTATTAACAAATTTAGGATAAAAAGTGGTATAGCCAACCTAATGCATTTCTTATTCACTTAGGTGGAAAAGGAGCGCAAACGAAAAGCTCCATTTCTCATTTACAGGTCATATTAACAAACAAAATGTAGCAACAATCTTTCTTCTATAAAACGTAATCCCAGTGTGACCTGCTGTAGTTTTCTCTCAGCACATAGCTCACAGGCACCGCATTCCCCGCAAGACTCTCTGACATTGCTCAAGGCCTTAGAAAACTACTGCTGTAACTATGGTCCAGGTTGATACAGAATGTAACAAGTGTTTCCCCTAGAATATTGATTGTTCATGGAAAACAATACTTAGATAACAAAGCTTAGGCACACAGTCCATATTATGTTGTCTATCAATCTTGCATTGTTGATTTTCCCATTTCCCAAAGAAGCATTTCCAACCTTCAACTACTGCCAGGTTGGGGATTGGATTCTTTTCCACTGTCCATTGTTAGAGGAATTAGGAATTTGCAGAGAAAAAAAACCAACCTTATTTACCAGTCCAAACCACAAACCAATTAGCCAGAAGCTGGGGAGTTTCTGAGAGATTAAACATCAGACAAGGTAAGCCAATGTGTCTAGCTCAAAGCAAAAATTAGGCATGCTTGATCTGCAGCAAAAGTCCAGAGCTAGATCTGTATAGGACGTATAGGACCACTATAGATACTTCTCAACACGTTTTGTTGCTGAACTTCTGAATACAGAGAGTCCTTCCATTAGACTAAAAGGAGAACAATGGCATTTACGACTCATATAAACATATCTTAACATCTGCTTAGCCATTTGATAGAGTATTGGTGAGGTATAGGTTCTGGTTCTATTTCTAACAAATGAAGCCACAGTTCCCCTTCCATTGAAATGAATGTGAGCTTCCCTGCACCTCGATTCAAACAGATGAATTTCTCACATGCACCTGATGGATGTTGTTTTCATAGGTTATCTTGCTTCTGACTATGGATTTGAAGAAAAATAGTTCATTTTGCTATTTGAGATCTTTTGTGGAGGCAGTTTAAAATACAAAAGGAAGGAAACATTAACCTCTGTCCTACTAAAGGGTAAATACCTCTTGAAACATATAAAGGCTTGATCGCAGAACTTTATAGGACCAAGGTTGCTCATGATTTAAAATACTAGACTGTAAAAATAATTAAAAGCTCCATTTAGTATTGTCTCCTTTCCTCTTCAAACAAGTGAAAAGCTTTGCTTTGTTGAGGGAAAAGTATTGAGAAAATTACCCAATAAAATTTCGGTATCCCAAATGTATTATTTCCTCTTGATCAAAAGCCACCAGAGAAAGAATAGTGAGGAGCATGTAGAAATGGGAATAAAATCTTTCTCTAGTGCAACATGAGATCATGTGAAAAATAATTACAAGAGAGAAAAGGGTAAATGAGTGAGAAAAATGTAAAAATCTACTGAATTTGTATACTATACTGTTATTTGTACAAAATTTCTTGTACAAGTGGAAGACCATCATTTAAATATGGAAAACCTCTAAAATGCTTCAGTGATGGTTTATTAGTCCATACACTTTACTCTGATAAACAGCCTTAGTCCATTAATTTCTGTCTACTCTTTTCATTATTATCTGTATTAGATATGAGCTGTTCTCTGTATAATCTTGCCTAGCAATTACATTAGGTTATTATTCCAAACTAGAAAACATATATATATATAAACCCACCAGAAAATCCATATAGAAGTAAATAGAAATGCAGCTAACACAGAAATACGTACCTGGCCATATTTACACAATTTATTAATGACTACAGAATTATTATTAGAGTTCATCAATATATCCAGAACAACTTCATTAATCTTTAAAGTATAGCCAACCATGGTAGACAATCTTGTACTGGAAGCAGTAAAACACTGCAGCTGTATTTCCCAGGAATTATAACCATTAATTCCTGATATTTAAGACCGTTCCAACTCCTAAAATCAAAAAAAAAAATGAAATGGTACTCTACCACCTTTGCTACCAAAAGGGTGCGAGTGAGTTTTAGAATGAAGTATTTCTTTTGAGCTAAGCATATTGCTGTTTTAATGAAGAAAGCACACCATATGCTTAAATCAAACACTTCTGGCACATACACACTGAAAGGGGAAGCTGCATTCCACCCCAAACTATGTTACGGCCTTTGGCAGAAGCATGCAGTAGCCTCATATGAACTGTGGAATCTCTAAACACTGTCAAAGCAGCCTTCATTTAGGAAGAGCTGCATAAAGCAGGCTCTGCTAGGTCCGTCCAAGTTCATTTCTACAACACTGAGTTGCTATCCCAAATTTGTTAGCAAAAAAATCGGTAACAATATACTGGAAAGGAAAAAAACTCAAATGTTGACATTAAAGAAGTGCTTGAACAGCCATAATCATTAATAGAGGCCCTGTACTAGAGTACCACTACTGAAATATGAACCCTGAAGACTTCAAGACCTAGTCTAGAAAGCACCCTATTTTAAAATGCTAAGATCAGGGTTTTTCTTTGACTGCTGGAAGTAATTACTTTTTATTGCTATTCAGTAAATAAGTATTTGAGAAAGGTAAATTAATAGGACTAGCAGTTGCAGACAAGCCCGGAGATAAGCACATTCAGATAATTAGCACAATACGTTCAGTGAGTTGTCAGGAGCACAGAGAAGTTGGGGAGGGGTGCAAGGAGAGACTAAAGAGGAAAGGAGGCAGGAAAGCAATAAGAAAGGCTAAAGTTAGAAGATGAGATCTGCTGAATGCCATTTGTAAATCAATAGCTGTAGCCAGGGAGTTTCCTGGTAATAGAATTTGTTCGTCTCAAGTCAGGAGAAATATAGTATTTTCAGGTGATCTCTGTTGTTCAAGGATCTCTTTCCCTGGGGTTACCGGCTATGTTTGGATGGCCAGATTGGGTGGGAGATTTGTCCAGTGGCAGATTCTGACATCTTTCTTCCCTGTCAAGGAAACAGCTCGACAGCCATCAGTTCCTTTGCTTGTCAAGGGGATATTTTTGCTCCTTGACAAAGTGCCTGCTCTGTATTTATTCCCTTTGTCTGGATTTCTTTTCCTTTCCAATGACGTTTTCTGCACACAAGGATTCACACCCTCTCAAGGAAAACCATAGTTAGACCTATCATATGCCACTCCTAGAAGTGAATTCTGAATGATCGTCTGTCTCCCCCCACCCCATACCATTTTCCATCCCCACAAGTGGGGTGGAGCACGAGGCAGTAGCAGCAAGGACAAACAGGGATTTACTTCTCTGCAATTTCTGGCCCTGTGACACCATGTCTGTGGGGCAGAGAGTGCCCTGCGGCCACTTTATTTGTAGCCTTTTCCTCATTGAAGTTGCTGACAAAGATGACTGGGAAACCTGAGGCTCTATTGTTTTTCATTCCCAACAAGCCATGACGTGCACAGTGGTACGCGGCTCGGTGAAGCCATCTAGTTTTTCACAGAGTACTGTGTGTGGTTTGTAATTTTGCAACACTGTCAAAGTGGTGGTTCAGTACTAAAACAAAGAGAATACCATTTTCATGTGCTAAAATTAAATAATTCTATTTATTAATGCCATTCCCAAATTATTTTATTTGCAGAGGAGAAAAAGCCTTCCCTCAAATCTCCAGCTACCTACCACCATTTTTCATTTTTTAATATTTCACCTTCTCAGAGCAAATATGCTTGGTGATCTTGGAAGCATTGTTTTATTTGAGATTACTCCTAATTTACAATGGTACAGCTGTTAAATTTAGTGGAATTACAGGAGTATAGCTGCCCTGTGGCTACTGTTTCACAGTAAAAAATGGTAATAGAAGCTTAAAGTCTTCTAATACCCCCTCTGTCCCTCAGCTGTGGCAACACAACTGCTTGTAGGGCTTCTTAAATAAGGCTCATTAAAAGGTTGTCAGCACTGAGTCAAGGCACCGGTTGGATTAAAAAAAAACCACTTACTGAGTTTGAAAAGTTGTGCTAGCACAACTGAATGGTGGCATGCCACAGATAGAGGAGGGAACATAAAAGGGAAGCGGGAATACCTCAAGCTGGTACTGCCGCTTGGACAGCAGCAGAGTAACAGCCTACACAAGATCAAAAGTGAGAGCAGGCTTGTAACACCCATTGAGGCAATTCTCAGTTATTATGATTAGATTATCTATGTTGCAGATTATCGGTGACAGAAATGTAAAACCACCTTGCATCCGGTGTAGTTATTAGCTGAGGCTGACCACTGTACAGATGTCTCTCGCAAGATGGTACCTGACCTGGAAACAACACGTGCACCTTCATGCAGAGCCAGAGATCACAAATTCTGTCAAACCAAAGCTGCCACTGTGAAGAAACAGCTGAGGCTTCTCCTCTCCGTGTTGCCAGAAGCAGGAGTGACAGGCAGCGTGCTGCAGTCACACCTCACCGCTTCCCCTCGGGGACAGCTCAAACCCAGCTGGGCTTCAGGCCAACTGTGGCCGACTTCAGGCGGAGACAGCTGAAATGATCCCCAGCACGCGGGATTGTGGGAGGCCTTTTAGGTCAGGTGAATATGATACACACACAGGGATCCAATTTGGATATCTGACCCAACAAACTCTCCTGCAGGGAACCAAGGAGATAGCATTGAAACAGTGGCAGCAAGAAGCCGGCCCGCTTTCTTGGAGGAAAGTATGGCGGCAGAATGAAAAGGCCAAAATGTCATAGGCAACACCACCAGTGAGGCATTTACACTATAAAGTATTACTTGCAAAAGAAAACAGGAAACATTACAATTAGGAGTAGGATGTTGAGAGGCATTCCGCCTTTGGCTCAGCTCCAGCCCGAGGGAGCCGGATGACCCAGAGGACCCAGCTGAGGTTATAAGGCGGCTGTTGCTTGGTTGTCTGTTACAGTGCTAACACAAAGCGTACAAGCACAGCAGTCTCCTACAAACCATGATAAGACAATTGCCTCTCAGTGTGGAAGCACATTTCAGCACTAGATAGGAGCTGCACAGCTGATTATTCTGTATTATTTCTATCGCACCATAAATGTGTTTACCGTTTTGGATTATTTTAGAAGAATATAGAAAAGCAAGCCAACATCCACATGAACACAAGTATTTTTCCTCTACTGTAATAGCTATCACTTTGCCTCTAACGGATCAACAAAAATTAAAAAACTAATTATTTTAATTCTTGGCAAATATTCAGATAAGGTACACAATTTCATTAAATCAGTTAGCTTCGGGACTTTCATTTTTGTGTGTTTTGTCTGCCCCATATAAGCAATACCAACAGCGCCAAACAGCCTGTTGGCCTGTTCCTATGTTGCAATCTTGTGTAATATTATATTCTCTAGTAATGCCAATTCTTTTTGGCCCAAAGAGTCAGCCAGCTTTCCACATCTTTAAGCTTGTTTCCATTAGGAAAAGAAATTGATGAAATCTGATATGATCCCCTTTATTTAGGAAGAATGGGCATAATATCCTGATTTATGGAGCACAAAGAAATTCAGATGAGTAGGAGCAATTTATTTACCTGTAGTTCCCAGACTGCCTGTAGGCAGCTATATTCTAAAAATCTTCCTTCCAGCATTTCTAATGCCACTCAGACAGAATTACAGCAGCTTCCAGATCACTTCCTCAGTTCTGAAATTATTTCTAAGTCCTCAGAAAACCAGCTGGATTGCCTGACCCTCCTATTGTCTGTACCTGCATGTGACCCAGTGTGAGCACAACATTTTCTACTGCCTGTTATCTAAATCAAAGTAAATTTTAATTGTTTCTTGTGGTTTCTGAATGGAAAGTGGCTCTCATAGCCACTACTTTGAACAAAACAGTTGAACTGTCCAACGCCCAACACAGTAGCGTACACTTCAGACTTCATTTTTTTGTATTGTCAAACAAATCCCTTTGGAATTGCACGGAATCTCTTAGCTTAGCCAGATATCACAGGCAATCCCATGTGGCCATCCACTGAAGCCAAGAGAATTACTGCAGGGATGGATTTGGCAGTACAGCATTCTGAACTGAGTTCCCTTAAGCAAGAAATCAGCACAAATGTACAAATCTGGCTGTGTTTGAAGGTTCTGTTTTGCAGCCATCTGTGCAGGCTTTTATTGTTAAACAGGAGTAAAACAAATTCTGGACTAAATGATACTCATTTATATATGCATTTAGGTAAAAAAAAAATATGCAGAATTAGGAAAGCTGAAAATAACTAGAAAAAGTTGTTTTGAATTATTAGAAAATGCCGAAAACATTATGTTTGAGTAAAACACTAAGCATCCAGCTTAAGACATGTTGACATTGCAAATTAACATCAGAATTCCAGTATGATTTCTTAAGCTAAAAAGATACAGTCCGCTGAAGACAATTTACTGTGTGTTGATTTCTCAGACAAAACACGAGACTTGAAATGTTGCCTCCTTTGTAATGGTACATAAAATCTTGTATCATTTTTGTAGAAGTAATGTACTTGATTACTGTTTGCCAAATCAATGAGTAATTACATGGTGAAACATATTGCTACAGAAACCCACTGAGGTCAAGAACCAAGTAAATTCTAAAAATGCATTTGAATAACAAAGTACCCAGAGCTGTGGTTGTTCACAATAATTCTGGAAGCCTTATTACATGCCATGCTTCAAATTTAAGAAAATCTCTTACTGTTACAGTTTAGAATACAATCTTTTGTGGGGACAGACTGTCTCCTGTTACCAGCAGTGAGTACTTTGCTCAAGGACCTGATCTTGCCATAGGTGTAGAAAGATACTGACCCAGGGAATCTCAAGTCTGATCCAGAATAGTATTTTCTATGTATCAACCTCTGAGCTGTCTGTGACATCCCTGCTGTTTGGGAGCTGAAGAAAGCAGGGTGGATGCCAATTTCAGTTACTTTTTTGCCATTTTGCTTTATTGGGAATAACAATTTTAAGGATGAAGCATGTAAATAACGACACCAAAATATAGATTTTTTTTCTCAACATACCAACTCAACTATTTTAATCTCTGCAGTCTGAGGGTTTTTTTTAAATGCAGCTTTGCACAAAAATTTGATCCACATTCTGCTTTCACTCCTATTTGGGACCAAATTCCGATCAATTTAAGCAGGGGAACACAATGAGGGATTAAGCACTGAAGTGCTCTCAGACTCAGACAAGATCAATAAGCCTGTTAATTAGCAACATTATTTTTGCTTTTTAAACACTCTTTAAATTTCAAGGAATGACACAAGTGGCAGATACATACTCACCTGAGCTGTGGAGCAATCACCACCACAAAAGTAGTTCCAAGCAGCCACTAACCATTCGCACTGCAAAGTCTCCTTGTGATATGTGATGCATGGACACAGGTACAGAAGTGGCATAAGAGGGCAGGTATGGAAGCACGGACCTTCCCACACATCCATGCAGACCACTCTGGGGACAGAAGTTTGATGCTACCAGTTGCACCAAGGCTTGCCCCTATCCAATGGATTAAACCGGGGAGCCCCTGCTCTGTATCAGTCTGTTTTGCTGTCATGGAATCTATGCTAGGATAGATAACAACCAAGTTAAAATTTACACCCAGGGAGGTTAATCACAAGTTGTGACCGATCAACACACCCCCACAATGGAAGAAGGCTCAGAGCCATAAACGCCTGCCATAAAACCTGTGACAGAATTAGTCAAACAATTGGAGCAGTGGGGTGCTATAGAAAAAATTCACCCACCATATAAAGCCCAGTATGGCCTTTTAAGAAACCAGACAAGATATGGCACATGACTATTGACTGTAGGGCTTTAAATAAAGCAACTGGCCCTTTAACAGCCCCTGTTCCCAGCATAGGAGATACGAACATGCTCTTCTTTGGGTAGGAGTGTTAGCTACAAAAGGTATGGTCTTTATGATCTTGATAGAAGAGCAAGACAAACCACATTGGGGTGGAAGACAATATAGTTTTATCACCTACCCCAAGGTTTTAAACCTGGCCCCACCATTGCCCATGCCATGTTAGCTAAAGAGCTAGAATCAATCATCCTCCCACCTGAAGTAACAATTTTGCAATATACAGATGATACTCTAATTGGAGGACATGATGAGGAAATGGTTCACCAAAGTATGAATGCTATCATCCAGCATTTACAAGAATTAAATATTAGTGTTCCTGACTTGAAACGGCAAGGACCAAGTCAAGAAGCTGCATTTTTGGGTACATGAAGGATAGGACGACAGAAAACTGGTACAGTATTAGCGGAGATACAAAGCATTCAAGCACCTTTTGATAAAAAGGAGTTAAAAGCATTATTAGGAACTTTTGGTCTTTGGAGGTCAGGAATTCCTGAATTCAGTATTTTAGGGGTATCTCCACAATTTGCTGAAGAAAAATGCAATATGGAATCAGGAACAAAATCATCATGAAATATTAAATGCTTTAAATCATGAAATTTTACTAACTAATCTATAGGATCCATTAACCCTGCACACTCAAGTACACTTCATATAGGCCAAGGTTATGAGGGATATCAATGGGGATTATGGCACAAGATGTGCATGGTAAAAAAGCTTACCTGTTATGTTTTGCTTTAAATCATGGCGAGGCTCCCAGCTACACTCCATTTGAGAAAGTGCTGTTAGCTGCATATGAAGGGCTGCTAACTACTGAGCCATTAATTCAAGAAACAGAAAACAAGTTATGTGCGTCCATTCCTATTTTAAAACCAATTTTATCTTGTAAGCCATTACCCTTAATGGTAGTGCAGGAAACTGCTGTGCAGTGTTGGGCTTTGTATATACTTCACCAGGTGACAAGTGATGGGATGAATAAAGAAAACAAATGATCAGAGAGTGTAGAGCGAATTGGGATGCCTATTGAATACTACCATCTGCCCTCTCTCCAAGAACTGATGCACCTCCATGGGAAGGTGAGACAAAAGAAGTTTGGTTCCCAGTGGCTAGAGAACTGGGTGAAAAGCAATCAGCAAGTATATGGTACAGACATATGGGGAAAAACACACTGGAAAAAGATTTGCAATACAGACCAATCTAAGTGCATATCCATAGGACATGTATCTGCCCACCAAAAACTAAAAACCCCGAGGCAAAGTGGAATCAGATGGCTGATCATTTGGCTAAAATAAATGTATTGCAATAGTCAAGGCAGAAAGGCTAGTAAGTGGTTACAGGAATGGTTAGGACACACTGGGAATTATGATTTATTTCAACAAGCTGCAAGGAGAGGGTGGCCTGACACAAGGTTTGGCAATACATATTGTAGATGTGGACCTTTTTTTTTTCTTCCCCAAAACCAGTGGTACAGTACCTGTCAAAAGGACAACAGTTTGCTGATCTCACAGAAGGTAAACTACTCTGAGAAACTTGTCAAGTACATTATATTGGTCATTTAAAGTAAACACCTGAAGGCTGGAAATACATCCGCACAGGAGTAGAAACAGTGGTGTAGGAAAGTGCACAGAGAAATACAATCTGATAATGGATCACATTTTAAAAAGAAAGTTTTACAAAGGAAAAGGAGTATGGGATTCTATAGACACTACAGGGAGTAAGTTAACAATAACTGGGGGCTTGGATTATGTCCGAGACCTAGATGTCTTCTTTTGCAGGAAAATATGGGGTTAGCTCATCACCATGGGAATGCTGACAATGAGAATCTATGCTTGAGACCTGTCTCTAACAGGTTCTGCCTTTTCACATTATCTTTGGAACAGCTCAGATGTTGAACATCAGTTGCAACCCAACTTTGAAACCAGTTACAGGAAGAATACTGTCTGCATTAGCATGGGGTGAAGGACTGATAGTAGGTGATAATGTTACAGTAATCCTAAGATCTAAAATTAACCTGACTTTAACTGTATGTAATACTGGATGGGAAATTGCAAATGATATTAACAATAAAATGAAGTGGCTACTACAAAGCTATAAGGCAACTAATTGTAACTTAATGGCTTATAAGAATTACACTTGAATTGTAAACAATGAAAACAACATAATAACATACAGCAATTTTTTCCATAAATACTGCTAATAATCAATAGGGAGTCAATGTGAATTAACAAAATTAAGATACCACTTGTTCCTGATTGCGCATTTTATAAAGCAACTAAAGCAACCTCTTAACAAAGGTACTCCTTTACTTAATGCAATTGCATGATGGATGAGAGCCCATGATTGTGGCTCCAAAATTAATGATGATGAACACACATTTGAACTTAACCAAGTACTAGTACAAGACTTGTGATTCAAAGCTACAAAATCATACACCAACAGGCAAAGAACTAAAAGAAGTATCATGCAAATTTTGCTGGGTGGAATTGGTACAAGACCAGGAATATTGAACTCATTTGATACTGAGACCGTAGCAAACAAATTATCAGTATTGGAAGAAATGAAAGCTGGTGTAACCAGAATGACTGCAAGCTGGCTACCAACAGCTTTACAAACTTCCATATGAGACTGGCAAGGTACTTGGCACCTTTAGCGACAAACTAATATATCACTGTGGTCCCCGTTACTAACAACCAAAACCATACCACAAGAAGCCAGCTCTGCTGTATCCTGTATTTTACCTCAACTAACTAGTATATATAAGGTTAATCATATTTGGGTAGTCATTGAAAGTAGTCAAAGACAAACCTTAGAACCAATGTTCCCTGACTTGGTGAAAGACAAATTCAAAGGAGGATGGCTTAAAACTATTGAGGGCTCTTATGATAATGCAGCTACAAGGGAGTTAATATTCCAGTTGCTAGGAATTGGACAGATGAGAGCCACTCATACAAAAATACTCTTATGCCAATTTGCTGTCTTGTATAAAAAGATATGGATACCTATAGTAGCAGGAGATTGTTTGCATTGGAATACACATGGCATTTATGAAATTAGTAAACCCTACACCTACTGGTTATCAAGCTGAGGATGGACCTGCCCCACCATGCCTAGAGCTCCAGAATTATGCAGTGTGAAACATTTCTCTGGTATCTGCATCTGACAGCATGTCTACAGTAATGAGATACCGGTATATGGCAATGGTTTGGGATATGTGTGTGTATCCATCTTCAATACTATCCACTTTGAAGATGATGTAAATTTTGGACCTAGCAACATTTGTGTCTTTAATATGACATATATTTTTGACCAAATAGCCACTCAGATTTACAGGCTAACTTCTTGTTGACTGAACAAAAGATGTCTTATTTCGCACCATCTAAGATATCGGTAACATGTGGAGTGACCTTTGATCCACAAGACAACTTTCTCAAACAAAATGCCAAGGTTACCCAACATCTGTCTGAAATTGGAAAATGTTTAGACAAAAGACAAATAAAAATGGTATGCGATAATAATGAACTGATTCAATTAGTGAAAGTGGAAACCAGCCTTACTGAACATCATTTGTGTACCTTTAAAGGTTTGTCACCAAAAGCTACCAATGTACTGAAACTAGTGTTACATCTATGCTTGTATTGTTAATAATCATTGTATTGTTATTTGTTGTAACCTTGATATTGACCTGTTCCCTGAAAAATCAAATAGTACATGATATTAACTGAAGTTAAATCACATACTAAACCTGTAAAGAATTGGTTTCCCATATGTTCTCACGCTCAGCATCCACAGGCAAGAGGGCTGGTAATTCATATGACAAATGTATTAAGCTCACTGTGCAGCACCAATAATTATTGAATGCTGGGCTGAGCCAAAGGGCAGAATGAGGCCAGTCTACACCCCCCTATGACAGATCAAGGCTCAGAGCAGATGAGCAAAAAAAATTTATTATTCAAGGAAGACTGTAAAGAATGACCCCCCAATTATCCTAAAGCTGAACTTAACCCAAAGGGGACTGGAGGGTAACCTTTGTTTTAGAGACGGCTGTACCAGTGGGTCATCACACTGTATAAATAGCCTTCCCTGAGATAACTAGTAGAGAATAATGTCTTCCTGAGCTAGCCAGACCAACATGGCAGGAGAAGTGTATACATGCCTCAGCCAAAAACAGAGTATAGAAACTGAGCAACCAACAACATGCACTTTGGAGAGAGCCAGGCTTCAGCTGGCTTCAACCCACGTCCTCCTTCCTGGCGACTGGGGATGCCCAGCATCATGACGGTGAGTATACAGAGCCCCATAACAAGAATTCTGTTTTTATTGTGGTTGCAATTGCTATTTTATTGTGTTGTGATTAAATCATTGCTGTATCACTCTTCTAAACCAAAATCCCATATAATACCCAATTTATCAAATAAGTAAATTTGATATGAAATATTAAACCCTCATGTGCAGTATCTAAAAGAACATGGTCAAAGAGTATTGGACTCTGAAACATATGAAAATATGATATTACAATCAAGCAACATCAAATAGGGGAAAAAAACCTTCTTATAAGTGGGAAATAACTGAAAAGGCGAAGACTCCGTTTGTTCTTACACAAAACCAATTATGCTAAGACTTCTATTGTGGTGGTAAGTAGTATTTCACATCATCAAATTCAGTTGACAGTAATCTAAACGGCAGTTTGTGCTCAGTGCCTTTTCCGAGCAAGAGTACCAAGGTAAATATGACTATTTGCAAATGACACTAAATGGAGAAAATATAATGTATTTTCTAGTACAGGTACAACTCAGTGAAATCAGACACCCTCCTAAGTGTTTAGATTCCAGGCGCTACTGGATTTTCCAGCAACTGGTAAAACTCTGCAAAACTTCATTGAATGCTGGACAATTTGCTTATCTTAAGTGCTCCACTACAATATCTGACAAGTATCACAACCACTTAGACCAACCACTTTCCTAACAACCTAACTCACCTCAAACTTTTCAAAAGTAATACGGTCTTCTTGAGGAATCCTTTTCAACAGAAAATAAATTTGCACCAGTTAAAGAGAAAATAATGTATAATAATACTTGATGTACTAATTATAACACTGTTGTGTTCTTGTGCATTGGTTCTTGGATGATCCAAAAGTCACTTATCAAGTTTATCTGACATCAGCTTTTATTAAAATAGAAAATAAAAACAAACAAAAGAGCATCATTTTAGCAACTAATAGCTTTGCCAAACTTTAATCACTTGGGCTGAAAATTTCCATGATGATTGTCTGCTTTGGCCTGTACAAACTTCATTGAAAATTGTTCAGAGTACTCCTCTAATAATAACAGCTACAGAACAGCACATATAGAAATTAATAATTTTGGTTTTAGAATAGGGCTTGACTAGCTTGCAGCAAATACAGCATAGTCACACTCCAAACAAGAAGGCTAAAGCAAAATTCTGAACAGCTATTCACTATATAGCACCATCTAACCTGAACCCTGAATCAGACAGCAGCCACGAAGAAAAAAATAGCACGTGATGGTGTTGTTCAAGGATGCCATATAATGTAAAAAACCAACTTCAACTTTAACACTTCCCAGCTTTTCCATCCTTGAACTTGCAACTTTGATGGCGTGTTTACATGTGTACACTTGCATACATACATAAACGCAATAAATATACATATCAAATAGAAACAATGAGTCAAAATGGTGCAAGTTTTAGAAGAAAGAGCACATTACCTGAAAAGGAAAAATTCAAACTATTCTTCTAATCTGAACATGTAGTTCCATATTCTGTTATTTGGTAGTACCATTCAGGCTCCATAAGATGGCAGACCTGCATATATTTAACAGATGTTAGTGTAATGACATTGCTGTAAATACATCGCTTTTAAAATGGTTGGTTTAAATGGATGGCGCATGTTTTTAGTCAGAATGTTTTGAATGTGATATATTTAGAACCATAACGAACTCTGCTTACTACTCTGTATTACCTTTCCCATACTCACTGATGGCTTTGGACATGGCCTACATAAAGTAGCCTGAAAAAATAAAATGTAGCATTATCACTCAGAGCTGATTGATTTTGAACTACCTGAACTTGATCAATGTAACTCTTTCTAATAAACATGTAATTGGTGTTTTCTCCCATTGATTCATTCTAGCAACTTGTGCTCAAAGTAAGCTAATTCTTAGAATATAACTGCTGTCCTGAACACATTAAAGCTCTTGAGTGTATCTTTTAAACAGTCTGCTTTACAGGGGACTATTTGGGGCAACAATGATTTACTTGCTAACCCTGAAATTGGTATATTTATTTCCCATTGAATGATGATGTCACTTGTAAAAGCTTTTTTCAGGTTCTCTGAAATTAATGTAGTTCTATTATTTGTACAGTCATTATAGTAAACTAATACAGCAAATTGGCTTTACAACTAATATGCAATGTCTAAGGTTGTTCTGGAGGATATTGTGTGATGCTTTTACCAGTGCTTTATACCCATTTCCTCCCCATTTGTTAAGACCTCAAGCTGATTTAGACCTAAGATTTTCAAATGTGAATTTTTTGAAAACGCTATCATACTTTAAATGATCAAGTAAGAAATTGAATGAGCTTGCAATCTCGCTTTTATGTTTCACTTTAGCAAACCCTCACTCATAAACGTTATAATTATAATTACACAGGCATATAATTTTCCCATAAAGGTTTCATTGCACTTGTTCCACTTGGCTAGGACTACAAGGAAAAGTGGCTAGATTGTTTTTAATATTTTGAAATAATTCTTTGGAAAAAAGACAGTAAGAAGTGCTCATGCCAGCAGGAAAGCAGTTTGTACTCAGTAAGGCTGTGAAAAGGAAATCACGATAATTTTACAATAAAAAGTGTTTTACTTCCTAGTGAGCAAACGGAATAAAGGAAACAAATTACCATGGAATTTAACCCAAAATCCTTCCAACAGCACATCAGGAATGTTATCCTGAAAACTGTAGTTAGAGAGAAAACTTTCACTAGAGTCAAGAAATTGAGTCGTTATGTTCATATGCAAATTTGCAATTTTTTTCATATGTAAACATGCTCTTTAATAATTGCTTAGCAGTGAAACCTTATTTAAAATACTGCTCCCTGACACATTCACAGACTTCTTGCTGACTCACCCTTCAAGAATGGGATTTTGAAAAAGAGCAACGAAAACACTCCAATAACAGAAATACTGAAGAATTTCGATATTATGAATGTCTGTAACGTACTTCTATGTTCAGACGGTTATCGTACCCAGCTTCGCAGATGTGCCAGGAAGTTTTTGCTGGTTTGAAACTCTCATAGTTTTTAAAGCCGTACTGTAAGCCTCTTACTGGTGCAGAGAAGGCTTTGTTATTTGTTTGCTTCTGGTTTATCTATGCTTATTTCAATTAGAGGCATATAAAAAACCCCACACGAGTGGTTACGGCATGTCTGCGGCTCCTTATGCAACAGGGTTGCAGTGGCTTTTGGCCGGGCCCAAGGGGCCTGAGACACCCAACAATGTCCAGAAGTCCCAGATGGAAGCAGGCCAACCTTGCGCGCCTCTGCACCGCTCTGCAGTTCGGGGCTCATTCTGCAGAAGCATCTCTTTTTGTGTCGAAAGATTTCGCAGCGTTTCTGCAAGATATTTAAGAGATCACTCATCACTTTATCGTGCATATCCTCCTCCAACTGTCACTCAAACTGTCACTTCGAGCAGCAGTCCAAGGAATGCTTCTCACACCGATAGCGGAAGGGCAGAATAAGCAAATCTGTACTGCCACGTTCTGTACCGCTGGCACCCTGTGTGCACGGAGAAGGAATGAGAAAAGAGGCTTTGCCTTTCTGCTGCTTTTTGCTACAGAAGCCCGGCTCTAAAGAGATAACTGACTGAGGAAAAGCTTCTTCCTGCCAGTTCTGGCTCGTGAGCCAAGCAAACTGCTATTGCTGCAAGCTGCAGCAGCACGAAGAGGCGGGAAACCTGGCGCTACGGCTGCCGACGCTGCCAGGAAGGGCCGAGAGCACTGCGGACCTTGCAAGCCTCTGCGGGCGCGGTCAAGGCCAGGGCCAGAGCCAGGGCCAGGGCCAGGGCCAGGCCCCCGGCGGCAGCCACCGCCGCCATGCCCGCCGCCAGCCGCGGCCGTCCCCACAGAAGCCCTCCAGTACACGCACTCCAGCATCTCCACTTGACGCATTGCAGGTACAACGCAACCAATCAGCGGGCTTGACTCTTACCAGCTAACCATTGCAGAGTCCCTTCAGCCAATCAGGCGCTCCTTCACAAAGTGCTGCCTCAGACGCTTCAGCACCGCTTCCGTCGGGTGTCTCCGTGCCAGGCAGCGGTAACCTTCCGCGAGAGGATATAGGCCCTGCCGCCCGCGAAGGCGCCGGCGAGCGGCCCGCTGCAGCCGGCTGCCCGCCGAGGGAGGCCGGCGCGGCTGCCTCAGCGTCGCTCCCGACGTCTCAGCCGCTGCTTCTCCCCGGCTGGCGCTCCGGGACCCGGCAGGGCGCGGCGGCCGCCTTCCCTCGGGCAGCTAACGGCCGCCGCCCCGGCCGAGCGCAGCACAGAGCCCTCCCGCCCCGGCACCGCTGCCTGCGGGAAAAGGGGGGGAAAAAACCCCGCAGTTTCCCTGGGGAGGCTGTGGGAAAGCAAAGCGTTTTGTGCTGTGCCCGCCGGGCCCCTAATGCTGGTTGCGATGTTAATGGCCATCAGCAGTCCCTGCGTGGAGACCGGGAGCCTGGAGGGGCACCGGAGCCCCGCCGCAGCCTCCACTCGGGCAGAGTTTGGAGTGACTCCACAGGAGCTGCCGGTGCCGAGCCGGCAAATGGCGTTTGCCGGAGCCACAGCTGAGAGCCCTGCAATGGCTTTCAGTCACTTGTGAATGTCAGCCACGGCACCGCTGAGAGCGAGGAGCAGCGCCCAGCACCAGGGGGAAGCACGAGGTCCCTAACCAGGGACAGGTGATGAGGGAGGCCTGGTGTTCTACCAAATGACCGAGATCTCCTGTAAGTCCCCAGCATATCGACAATTATTCCTCTACATCCTTCCTTTGGAGTGCCTGGTTAAAAATCCACCTCCTTCCCCATACCCACAGACCAAGTGATAAATACAGTTTACTTTGCCGTGCAGGTTCAGACATAGCTGTTTCTTCACGCCAAGGCACCGCTGCAGTTGCTGCCCTGGGACAGTGGTGCGACATCCCTTATCGAACATCCAGCTGGAACAACCTGCACGACGGCCTGGCAGGGGTACCTAAAAAGGTTCACCTTCTAAAGGATGCTCCCTGGCCCCACTGGAGGCCGAGGGATTGATGTGAGGATCTCAGGAGAGCTGAAATTCTAACAACAACATTTTTTGCAAGAATTAAGTTAGATGACTACTTGGCACCCATGGACCCATCACAGAACACAGTTTTGGTTTTTTTTTGCAGAAGCTTGTGGGCCAGCAGTACGTCCCTGAGGAGAGAACAAGATGAGACAAACTAAAGAAAGAAGTGGGAGGAGGAGTAGGAAGATAGCTATGTTTAAGTGATTTAACCCCATAATAATAATAACAAAACAGTCTATTTTGAGGTTTTTGCTTTTTGCTTATTTGATGCTGAATATCTTGTTTCAGTTATATTTTAGTTAAGGAGATTGGTGCTCTGTAAGCACCTAAAATAGAATATGGAGATAGAGACAGCAGAAGCAGAATGGATGCCAAAGTGAAATGATCTGGAGTGCTGAGCACTGCATCAGCCCACACACAGGCCCACCCCAAGGATAGTGATGCAGAGAAGTCTTAGATGGTGCTCCCTGCTTGGAAAAATGATGTCAGTATTGGCAGACCCGAAACTAAACTGAAGGCTAACCAAAATAAACTCATTAAATGTACTTCCCTTCTATATAGCATAAAAATCCCATTCTCGGTGCAGTGCACCTTTGTGTTAGGCTTGTGCTCTTTAACAACGCTGCTGACAGCTTCACAGCCAGCACATAACAGTGCACTTGCTAAATACAAGTACTTCATTAGCGTCTAGCATACTTCTGCTACCACAAAAATAATAACAAATAGCCATACTGTGGGGAAGGTCAATGCTGCTTGCCAGGAAAGGTGTGCACAAAGTGCTAGATGCCTGGGACAGACCAGATTTTAGGCATATTCTTATTTCACAGAAGCTGACAGCCTCAGAATAAGGCAGGCAGAACAGAGATTTAATTAGGTAGCTGATGTGAACTGTACCCTCACAAAAACGTTGAGAAGAATAGCAGGCCCCATGGGACAGCTCTATTTTCCAGGTTTACAAAGAAAGACGTGTTTTCTTGGTACCATTTCTGAAATTTCAACAATGATGTGAGGTGCTTTAGCATGGAGGCACATGCATACTCTGAGGGTCAGACATTTTAAGAGGCTGGACTTCACACGTGCTAGCATCCCCAAAGGTAAGAACTTAAAGTTCTAGGCAAAAAACTTGATCAAAGAGAAACCTTAAGGGGGATATCAGAACCTATATTCTGGAGGCATCAGACGTTCCTGTTGTTTCACTAAAAGACTTTAAAAAAAGATGAGCCCTCAGTAGAGGATTTCCTAGGTACAGCCATGCCAGGTTCCCAGGGGAGAGGCAGTCTGTTGGCTCCCCGGCAATAGGAGATTGGAATTTATTTTTACAGTTTCTCAGAACTGATACTAGAAATGCATCTTTTCTTCAAGGTTGTTGAAAACCTTGGGCTTCCCCCCCCCCCCCCCCCCCCCCAAATGGTGATCAGGCAGTTGGAGAAGTTATTTCGTTATCAGGTGAGTTTATTTTCGATGCAGGCACAAACAACATAAAATAGCTGTCCAAAGAAGTGTCACAATTCCATAGCTTTCTTTGTGTACTTAACGACAAATGAAGAAGAGTACCGCCTGGCAATGATTCTGGATTCCAGCCTCTGTGATTTGGCATGTATGTATAATACTTCTCACCTCAGGCCAGCCCCATAGTATGGGGGATTAGAATACTGGATGTCTCTTGGACAGCAGTATTTGAGATCCATTAACTCAGGTGGTTTTGGTTTTGTAGCTTCTTATTCCAAGGAATCTGACAAATGGATAGAAACTCCTTGTTTCGGGTGTGGGAGAGAAAGGAAGGGAAGAATAAATCCCTAACTGATGCAAATTAACATGGATTTATTGACTTCAGGGCATGTTTACAGTTGCTGAAAATCTGTACCAGAAACTATGATTCTGATTTAAAATTATGATCACCCTTGAACTGCGTATGTGGAGTTGTTGAATTTTTCACCTCCAGCTGTAGCATGAAGACTTATGACAGCCCTACCTGACCCAAAGAAATTTTTTTTAACATAGACCTACTACAAAATTACAATTTGGGGTTAAGTAATTGAGACTTGGCCAGTAGAGGATTGTGGATCTGTGAATCTGTGGATTTCACATACCTGCCTGCCTATGTCATATATATTCTCATATATATATTTTCGTTAATTTAGCTGGGACTTTTATTGCAAAATTAATGTCCCAGTTTGCCCCACAGACATATTCAGATGAAAATAAATTACTCATGGCCAAAGGAGAGGTGTAAAAAGCAATGCAAATGGCTCATTTAATAATTTCCGTTATGTAAAAAAGAAATCCTGAGTATCTTTGAAGATTGTTTTTTTTTCTGTGTTAAATAGGACAAACTGAAATGAGAAACAATGGTACTGCAGTTGCATGAACTGATTTCCAACCTTTCTTCAGGACTTAAATTCTGAAGCATATTTGTTTACTATTGTTTATTATACCATTATAAGCTATATATCAGTTCAAAATCTGTAGGGAATATAGTTTATATACATGTATCCAATAGTGAAGAAGCATGACCTAGGTATGCTTGGAAATGTTATGTAAAAATATGAAATACTTAGCAAACACATACATAAATATCTTGTCCTCTTCTGCATTTAATTCTTGAAAAATAGTGGATACAATTTGCCTTTATCTGTAAAAACACTAACGATAACAAAACATAAACAATAGAAAAAAGGAACGAGTAACTTCTGTTTAAATCATGAATCATCCAGTGTTTACCTTCCTATGAAGCTGGCAATTACAAAAACTGAGAAGGAAAATCCTGTTTTCACATACTCTTGTGTTTCTAGAGAACTCTTCATAGGACTATGAAGAAAGTTTTTTTTTAAGACTGTGTGTAAAAGTTTTGTTCTTTTTTTCACGTATTTTACATTTCAGTTGTAAAAAAGTAGGCAAAAGTACTTTGGCTTAAAATAATGATTTTATAATGTTTAATCTGCAATATGTATGGCTGAGTTTATGTATGGGAGCAAGTCTGTAATCCGCATCTGTGCATGTCTTTTTAAGATAGGATCTTTAATGTTCCCAACTCAAACTGCCCGAAGTTTAAACCACAAAACTTTTCAAATTATTGGGCCCCAAGGATGCCAATTTACATAGCTACGTAGAAAAGGATTCATTAATTTAATTGCAATATGTAAATAATTTAGTTCTATCCAATGGCTAAATCAGTTTTACATCATCATCTAAAACTTTACAAGACAACGGACGCTCAACGTAGGTAGCAACTAATATTACTCAATTACATAGATGGCCTTCTAACACCTAATGCTCAGGGAAAATCCGAAATTGTAGGTAATTTTGATACACACCAGTGGGAATGAAGCAAATAGAAAGAAATCATGAGCGTATAAAAGACTGGGGAGTTTGGGCTTTTTTGTCTCTCTCTCTCTCAAAAAAGAAACAGTAAATTACAGGAAGATGTACGTTCCCATTTAAAAGAGCTACCAGGTCTGGAAATTTAAATGTTAAGATTAAAGCAATTTTTATTTTCACATCTTGTATAAATGTGGTCAAATTCAATTCTGTTCTAGCTTTTTATTTCAATGAAGTTCCACCCACTTATTTGCAATCCTAGTGAAGCGCATGGAGTATTTTTATAAGGATACTGGCTTAGATTTTCACAGCTGCCAATGGCATTTAGAAACATGAATTTTGTGGAAAACGGCCTCCCCAAAAAACATTGCCTATATGAACAGAATTTTATAGAGAGGGTAAAAAACTATCTTCTGATATACCAACAGAATTCTAATTGACTTGAAAAACAGTACAACAAATTCAAACCCAGTTTGGGTAGCTCACACATATAACTGGCAATATTATAGCCATGAAAACTAATTACGAATTTGTTCCAGTTGCACAGATGTTGCACGCACGTATATACTTGATTTTGGCTTCTTATACTTCTAACTTATTATATACTGGTTATCTATGCTTATCGCCATAATACCAGCCTCCCAGCTGTGCATTAAATGATATAACAAACTTCTGTCCATCTGTTCTCACATCCATTCTCCCAGGGCAGATGTCTGTAAAATGTTTTGATTTTTTTAAAACTTATGTATATATAATATGAGAAAACAATTGATATGTGTGAGGCCATGTTCTTCAGTGCTTCTGTTAACAAAGCCAAGGTTGAAGAGCACACCTTGCATGTAAGTAGTAAGGTTTATTATTTTTCCGAGTTCTTAACAGTTCTCCTTATATCTTAGGCTGCTCCCAAAGAATGGACATGCTAGGTGTCTGCAGAAAGAGAGACCAACATTGTAGCCTTACTACTATTAAGGCAAAATTTAGAAATGTGATACAGGTAAGAATGGTTCCAAGTCCTTCACTGCAACTCATGAATTTATAAAATAATCTTTTGTTAATATTACAGCTTAAACACAAGTCAACAAAAGGGTGCTTAGTGACAGAGAGTAAAATAATTTAGAACAGTAAATCCATCCAGAAATTCATCTTAATAGCTATCACATAGCCCTCTTCATAAAAAAAAAAGCTCTGTAGCAATGGGGTGACCAAGTTCTATGATTTTAGGCACAAATACTGAGTGATTCCATGGCCCAGTCCAGCTCCCACTGAGATGCAGGAGATTTTGAATGAGACTGTAGAAGATCCTGGCAAATCATTTGACATTGTATGTCATTGGAATGACAGGAGCATTTTTTGCCTGCCCACAACTGAATGTAAATTTTAAGTGAACAAAGAATACTGATCAAAATCTAGCTGAGTGAAAGCAAATTTACAAGGAGCAGGCAGATGCCAGTTTAGATGAGGGTTTTTCTACATTAAATAAGATGCAAAACATTAGTATTCTCTTTTGTTTACATTTATCACTGCCATATGTCAAATTAAGAAAAAAAAATTCCCCTTAGTCAGAATGTTATTTTGGAGCATTAGCTGTGAAATATTTTCAAATACAGAATGATGCAATTTAACAGAAACTACTGCAGAACCTAACTGTGGCACCTTAATTGATCATCCTGAAATTTTTCTGAAATAAAGCAGGATAACTATATTCCCGGCTACTTTAAAAGTAACTTCCATTCCATTTTTAATATAAATGAATTATTGGCCTGAACCATCAAGAGATAGCAAAAGTAGAAACAAAAAGTTAAAGAAAAAAAAGAAATAGGAATAAATGCGCAGCAATCCTTCCACTCAAAGGCCCTGTTAATCTTTGGCAACATTCACTGAATGTGACTGAGTGGCTTTTTACTTCACATTTGTAAGCTTCTTCACGTATGTCCAAACGCTGTAATACTGATAGTTTGTACGAGAATCTACATAAATTTTAATTACTTGTCTCATAGTCTCTCCTCAACAGATAAATCTAATCCCTTCACTTTTTAACAAGTGAAGGTTTGGATCAATGGAAGAACATATTATATGCACTTAAAATGAACTTTAAAGAGACTGAAATAAGGCACCCACATTCTAAACCGTCACATTTAAACATTGGTAAGATTATTCTCCTGATAATGCATTCTGGCTTCTACTTTAGAAACATTTTGGCCAAAGACCATGAGACTGCATTAGCTATTTATCTTTGCAAGATAATTGTACAAATTTCTTAGCCCAATACGTATACAGAATTCAACGTTTCAATAATGAGATGTTCACCTGTGTAGGACCAGCACAATGAGGTGAATGATTTGTACATGAACATTGTTCTTCACACATCCCTGTGAAACTCAGGGAGTTCCAGGATTCACTTATCGAAGCCAAAGCTCTTGTAGCCCACATCAATCAGACATTGTGCCATGTTTTCCAGAAAGAAATTAAGCTGGGAAAATAAGAGCTTAAAATTGTTGGTCTGGTTTGAAAACAAAAGATCAATTTGTGTGTTCTTCCATAGCAAAAAAAAAAAAAAAAAAAAAAAAAATCCAACATCACTGCTTAGTAGTTAAAAAAAAAGTATATTAAAAATAGGAGAGCGGGCATTCTGCATCTAAAATGGAAGCTGTCTATAAACCTATCATTTGCAGACTAGCCAGCTGCAAATCGGTTTTCTGACACCATTTCATATACTAGTTCCTATACAAATGTTAGAATGATTTGGGCACCACACTACGACACATTAAATATGCTATTTTGTTTGCTATGAGAAACCCTTATAGACTGTAAACCGGTAACTGTTGTGTTTGCCAATCTGTGTTCCAGAAAGGCAAGCAAATAAATTGTAACTTCACTGGTAGAGCTATTGAAATTGTTAAGCAAACAGAACCCAACTGATTTTGTCTTTATTTCAAACACTGAAAGCATGCACGATTTTTCAAAAACAGAAAAATAGAATCTATTTTAAAAGATTTAGTGCTATACTGCAAGCAGATCATCAGAATTATGATCACACTGGAAATACTGCCAGCCTCCCAATCCAGAGAGAGGCCCAAACTAAAACCTTAACTAAAAATACCCTGAACTACAAGCTCAAAATCTAAGGGTAGTTGTCATAAATGGAACCAAAATCCATGATTCCAGTGTGGCTCCACGTTTGTTTGTGCTTCCATACCTATTAAAGAAGGTACAGTGTGAATGCTACAGTATTTACCTGGGTTGTTATCAACTGGTGGACAAAATTCTCAAACCCAGAGCAGAGAGAGGGGAAATGAAGGAAACGTTTGACATCAGGACATGCTTTTGCTGCCTCTCACTTTTCACTACAGCCGTTCAGCTGAGAAGGGGCTGACGTGACAAGTCAGTTGCAGACCATCTCATTCTGGATTGAATTTTACCATCATCTAGATTTTGGTGCTTGACAAAAGCCCTACGATAAAAAAAAAAAAAACAAAACAAACAAGGCAGCTGTGCTCGCTTCAACATACCAGCTGTGCAGCCTCTGTCGTAGCCCCCTTGTTCTAATTTCCCCCAAGAATGTGCTTTATTAACGCCCTCCCTCTCCCCCCCGCCCGGTGCCATCCTCCTCTCCCAGGTGCCGCTCCGGGCTCCCCGGGGGAGTTCAGACCACCGCACCGCCCGCGGGAACGCTGTCTCGAAAAAAAAATCCCACCCCACCAATGACTCGGCCGAGGTTCCCCTCAGCCCCGCGGGTCCCAGCCTAGGGACCGAGGAGAAGGCCATGGGGAAAGGCCTCGACGCGGGACCGGTGGGGACCTGCCGGGGTCCCCGCCGTGAGGCAGCCCGGTGGCGGGCAGCTCTTTCCCCGCCGGCCCGGTCGACCCCCCGCGGGCTCCGCCGGCACCAGCGCTCGGCGGAAAATGGCCACTGCCGGGGCCACTCGCCCCTCGCCGCCCGGGCTTTGGCCGGTGTGTGTGTGGGAGGGGGGGGACCGCGCAGCCCGCGGCGGGCTGCAGCCGCGTCGCCCCGGGAGCAGGGCCTCTCCCTGGACCGGGGGGGGGGAAGGTCACCAGCCTGTCCCTGCGTGGCTCTTACCTCAGGGGGCGAGGAGACAGGGGAAGGGGAGAGGAGGAGGGCAGGGGGAGGGCATGGCTGGGCTGCAGCCCGCCGCAGGCCCAGCTCCCGCAGCGGGCAGGCGGCCGCCGGCCGCGCCTCTGGAGGCGAACGGTCGCGGGGCTGGGGAGGAGGGGGGAACGGTGAGGGGGAGAGCGGGCCCGCCGGGGGAGGGGCTGGGCCGCGGAGGGGGCAGGGCTGCTCGCCGCAGTCACCCTCACACATACCGCGCCGGGGAGGAGAGAAAAAAGGCCCCGCTCCGGCGGAGGGATACAGCCCTACATATATATAGCGGTGCGGCGCAGGCTCACAGCCCCAGCACTTCTCCGAGCCGCGCCGGGGAGGAGGCAGCAGCCGCCGCCGCTCGTGGTCGCGCAGTTCCTGCAGCCGCCGCCGGGCCCGCCGCCGCCGCGCCATGGTAGGTAGCTCGACCGACCGTGGCGCCGGGTGCCCGGGCTGCCGCGGGGGTTGGCTGGAGGCGCGTTGCGGGGCCAGGGACGGTCGGGTCGGGGGAGCCGGGCTCTCCCCGGAGAGGAGTGTGTGTGCGCGTTTGTGTGTGTGTCGGGGGGGGAGGGGGAAGGAAGCCCCGCGGGAAGGGGGCGGCGGCAGCGGGAGGCCGCAGCTCTTCCCGCCCGTGTCCCCGCGGGGTGAGCGGGCTTGTGGCTGCGGACGCCCCCCCGCCGCGCTGCGCGGGATCGCCGCGGAACTGCGGCCCTTCCTCTTCCGCCGCTTCCTTCCCCTTTCCCCCGGGGCCTGCCGTGTAGGCGCCCCGGCCCCGCGCCCTCCCGCCGCGGCCCCGCCTCGCCTTCCCCTGCATGCGGCGCTCGCTCGCCTCCGGAAAGGGCCGGGCGCGTCTCCCCGGGGCCGCGGCCCCACCGCCGGGCAGGGCGCGTTGCGGGGTGGGGGCCGTGCCGGGTGGGGCGCGGGGCTGCGGGCGAGGATCCCGCTGGGCTCCGGCACCAGCTGCACTGCGCAGGGAGCGGGGTGGNCACCCCCCGGTTGGGGGGGGAACCGGGGCGCAGTGCGCGTTGCTCGGTTGGAAACGGCCCAACGCCCGCATGGGGGGCTCGGGAAGGGGGGGATCGTAGTCTTCTCTCTCCCCCGGGGGGCTGCGGGGGAAGGCTGGCTACGGAGCCGAGCCGCCCTCCCGGCTGCTGAAAGGATGAGGACGCGCGGCGTGGCCGGCGGCTGGAGAGGGAGGGGACGGGGCGGGGGGGGGGACGACGACGACGGGGACGCACTGCAGCAGTGGGCGGCTGCCGGCCGGGAAGGGCGCCTGTTGCGCTGGGCGGGCTGCGAACCTCCCGCTGCCCGGCCGGGCGATGCCAGCTCCTGCCTCGCCTTCCCGAAGGCATCGCTGGTGGGCTCCGGGAGCGCCGCACATCATCCCCTCCC
This sequence comes from Anarhynchus alexandrinus, assembly GCA_008711295.1. Taxonomy (NCBI): domain Eukaryota; kingdom Metazoa; phylum Chordata; class Aves; order Charadriiformes; family Charadriidae; genus Anarhynchus; species Anarhynchus alexandrinus. The sequence goes on from VUYV01000120.1 coordinate 330,627, forward strand.
TGCCTTGGGCCATCGGGCGGTGCGGTGCCGTCCGGGGTTCCTCACAAAAGCGGGCAAGAGGAAGGGCTGGGATTTTCCCGGCCGTTTTCCGCTTCCGACGAGAGTGGCGAAACAGTTGCAGGCTGACCCTCTAATCGCGTCCTGGCGATCTGGGTGTTCCTCGGCTCTGTCTCTCCATCTCCCCTTCCCGTCGGGGAAGGCTGACATCACCCGGGCAGGATTTGATGACTTGGCTGGGTGGGGTGGTGGCTCCAGCCATGGGTACCTTTGTCCTGTGGCTCGGGCGAGCGGGCAGTGGGGGTGCCTGTTGCTCGGGAAGGTGAACCCCATGGCGGTTTCGGGTCAGGTTGCGTGTTTCTGGCACTGCGGTTGTGTACCAGGTTGGGTTTGTTTTTTTTGTTTTTTTTTTAATTCGAAATCGGGTTTTTAGAAACATCCAGTGAGCTCTGACTAATGGGGCACTGAGCCTGTGCTGTGGGTTGGAGGTTTTTGCCGAGGTGTGGCTCTGTTTCCTCTTCTGCAGGGCATTGAGTCTGTTATGTAAATTCCTTAGATAATCTCTGAGTAAAACCTCGTATATTCTGGAAAATCACAAGAAGAGTGTGGAAAGTCGAACTGGATTTTGAACACAAGTTTTCTGCTGTTATTAAGGAAGATGTATTAAATTTGAACCCTGTCTTTAGCTGTTAGCACTTGTACCCTTTCTCCTCACAACCCACTGTGCATGTGGGGAATTGTTTAATCATTACATGTGGACACTAAAACATTAAAAAAAAAACCCACAACAACTATTTACGGGTGAAATCTATGTATGTCACTTAACATATACAGCAGGCTTTCAACCCTACCCTCTTCCCCTGTGCAAGAGCTTAACAGATTGTATAGCCTGTTAATTCTCCATTGTATTTGTTGCTCTTTACTGCAGTTAAGTGGTTTTTATACTTGAATAATGGTATTTCAGGGCAGAAGGGTTACAAGATGCCTGCTTTCTCTGACCTACAAAATTCTCTTTTCCATTAGTGAAAGTTGTCTAATAGAATTAGTTTAAAAGGAGCTAGTACCCTGTAGTCTCCAGTATCTATGACCAGGTGTGTAAAATCCAGATGTTTTTTTTCTTTTTAATGACTAGGGAAGTGCATATTTTTCCATAAAGATCTGGTTAGCTTCTTTAAGTCCAAACAGCAGAGCTTTTTGTGGTACTCTACCCATGCAGAAAGGAGAGGCTTCTGGAAGGATGCAGTTAGCACAGTTAAGGTCTGGGGAAGCACGTATAATTACCCACTGAGCTGTATACCTTTGGATGCAGCAGTGGCTGTTTGATGTACAGAAGGTCACAGGCAAACACTTTAAATCTTGCCACTTAAAATTATGTATAGAACAGCCTGCATGTCAGTGGGAGGCACTTTAAACTGCTTGGCTGAATGGAAAAATAACGTGATGCTTGAAAACTGACGTTTTCTTTGTCAGAGATGACAAAAATCTCCATAATACCGAGTAGTAATTCCTCCTAATATCACAGCATAGACCTTTCTATTAAGCTTACAGCAGGCTAATACTTGGTGCAATGTAGTGGGGGAGGGCAGACTTCAGTAGTGTTAGATCACTAGGTGGCACACTTGTCATTAGCCCACTAATATGCAAATACCCCCACGCAGTATTAGGGTCACTGTACTGCTGGAAACGACATCTGATGTGATGTGAAACCCCAAACACATGTGATTAAGGATTTCGTGCCTCTCTGACCAATTGCAAGGAGCCTGCCCTGTGTCCTTCATTTGACCAAATTGGATCTTCAGAGTTGAAGGATGGCGTGTCTGGTTCTTCATGTGCAATTTCAAAACAAGTTAGCTTGTATGCTTTTAGAAACAGCTGCATGGTGTTCGTGAGTGGAATCTCCTTGCAGAGGCACAATTCCCGGGGTTGAAAGTGGCTTTGTAAAAGTAGTGACAAATCTAGAGGAAGAGTCTTGTGGCTTGACATAGCTAGAGGTAAACAATATTCTAAAATGTTCTATTCTTCGTGTAGGCTGATCAGCTGACTGAAGAACAGATTGCTGGTAAGTGTCTTGATGAGAAATTATTATTTTTTTCTTGCTAACTCCTCGTGACTAAAAAAATATATTATTCAAATCTGTACTAACACTTTTTAAAAAAGCACTTCTTAAAAAAATTCTGGAAGATTACTGGTTCATTGCCTCTTAACTTAGACTGTTTGCTCCTTGGACTACAGATAATGATTTTTTTTTTAGGCTTTCAGGCTTGAGCTAAGTTCTTCTAGATTTCTTGCAAACAAATAATTGCTAGACTCAGTTGAACTTCTTGGAGTCAAATCAAAACTAGGTACTATTTTCTTTTTAATAGTGAAGATAAATTTGAAATGAAATTATAATAAAGTGAAGATAAACTTGAAATGGCAAAAAATAAACCTAAAATTGATTTATTACACATTGTTAGAAGTTATTTAAAAGACATTTGCTTATATTAGAGTGCCTATAATTCAAACTGGTTAGGAGAAGGAGTATTTGACCTTCTGAAGATCAGCCACCCACTTGTGGCTGACATTAATTCTCATTGTCTGCAGCCTTAAAAATAAGTGGTAAATGATAGCACTTATTGTTTCTGTATGTTTATTAATGGTGAAGGGAACCCAGTGGGTTCCTTCACTTGTGCCAGGCAGTTGCTGTTTGTGGTGCAACTGTGCCTCAAGCAAGATGATATTGAAATATATTATAGAGTTGTAATGCAGATAGTAGCCACATGAAATAAGTTTGAATATATTATGCAAATTATGTGTTGGTACTGTAAGTAATTTTTTTATTTGAGAGGGTTAATTCTTTCAATACATGGGCAGATAGGTAAAATAGACCTTAAAAATCATATCGGGCATTGTCAGTGGAGTGCATTTTTAGTATGCAGATTTGTCATGCTGGTGATGTTACTAAACACTGGGACTGTTTCTGCCTCTAGAATTCAAGGAAGCCTTTTCCCTATTTGACAAAGATGGTGATGGTACTATCACAACAAAAGAACTGGGAACTGTCATGAGATCATTGGGTCAAAATCCAACAGAAGCAGAATTGCAGGATATGATCAACGAGGTAGATGCTGATGGTAAGTGTTGGAAAGGTAGTTATTAGCGCTGTGATCATCTTAAGCATGTATGACCTCTACACCTGGGCTTGGACTGCATAGAGAAGACTCTGTGACATTGATCTCCTGAAGTAGTATCAAAATACTCTGTAGAATTTAAACTCGGAGGGGTGTCAATTTTTTGATTGCTCTCTGTACAGCAAAGATCCTAGTGGTACTAGTGAGAATCTAAAAAAGGAGATGGGCAGAGACAAAGTTATGCTGTTTGTCTTTAATATTTTATGGGTCACAGGCTTCCTCTTGCTATCTGACTTGCCCTGACCTGCTGTTAACCTGCATTTCCACCCAGCTTTTCTATACATGTTGCGTCAGCCCATGTTGGTCTTAATACCTGTACTAATGTCTGTGGTTTTGTCAAAGGCCAAAAATGTAGGAGTGGAATAGTGCTAAACTTCCAAGAACTGAAAACATAACAGGGAAAGACTGTATAGTCGAATGTAGTGTATTAGATCACTAATAGATGGGGGGGGGACGGGGGGGATTGGAGGCAAAAGCAGAAAGCCCTTCCCTTATCAAGTCTATCAGAATTGCTTTAAATGGATGCCAGAAAGAGTAACTGCACATCTTGTTTCTGAGACTCCAGGTGGGCTAGCAGTTACAAAAAGGAAAAACGCTTTCCCCCGTTCAGTGGTGTCAAGGCTTTGAACTTGTATGTTGGTTGTCATAGTGATTTTTCCTTAATATTGCTTTAAAAGAAGAGTGAAAGTATATTGGCAAGAGTATAGAGGATCTGATTATCAGACTACATTAATTACAGCTACTTTCCTAAAAGTGTAAGTTGACTGTAATTGCAAACTCTTGAATGCACGTACTGAAAAACTTTGGGGTTTTCAGTGCTATGTTGAGTTTGTGCATAGTGGCTTCTCTAGGTTGCGGGCCCCAATGCTGCACTGGTAGATTGAGTGAAAGGAGACTGAGGACTTCAGATAAGTATGCCTGCCCATCTGGTTAAACTTGTTTTATGGCAGAATGCTTTGCTGTTCATTGAGGATTTTTCAAAGCTGAGCACAAGACCTGTATTCAGATTTAGCTGGTAGATAAAGCTGGCCACAATGATAAATAGCTGCCTATGTCTCAGTGTGGAATCCCTAAGATGCAAAGGTTTTCTTAAACTGCATTTGTTTAGCTTCTTTGCTATACTTGCCCAATGAGTTTGTACGTTTCCCTCAAGCAATGGGTAGATCTTAGTTGCACAGTGAACTACTTAATGTGGGTTTTTTTGCCATATAGGGCTCATTACTGACTATACAAATCTAGGTTCTGCTGTTTTAAAGAACTTGTTTCGTCACCATACCACTTGTCTCGTAGCTTTGAGCTCGCTGAAGTTTGAATCCTTGCTTTGAATGAAGAACTTGAAAAATCTTAGGGCTGAGACCTGAATGTTACCAGGGATTTCCAGTTTTGCAGTGAAATACCTGTAAGAATACCTACTGCTAAGCTTATCAGAAATGCCAAATAATGGCAGCGTTTCTCATGTCACTGGAATTTACGGATCCTTGTTGCCCCTTAAAATGGTGCATTCCTTCTGTGGTGTACAACATATGTTAAGGAAGTTGATTTTTAACAAGGAACAAATATTTATGAGCAGCTTAGTGAAGTGTAGTTTTCTCAAATTTTAAGTATCCTGGATTTGTAGTGCCAGCTTTATAATACATTCCCTTCTGGAATCTCCCACAGCAATTGGTGAGATTCTAAAGAAACTAAAGGATTAATTTGGGGGTGTGACTTGAAATTAAGGCAAGTCTTGGTATCGGTTAACCTTGAAGCATCAGAGCGATGTTCTGCTTGCAGCTTGGGTGGCAAATGGTATGGCTTGACCTGGTGAGAAGGCAACGGTTGATTTTTTTGTTGTGCTGAAACGCTGCAGTGACAGTAGTTACTGCATATTGTAATAGCAAAAAGGCAGTGTTAGCCATTGAGGGACAAGATACAGTTCTTCTGTAAGAATGGTTTACAGAGGATCTGTCAGTCTTGTCCCTGGCTAAATTAAATGCCAGATTTTATTTTTTTTTGTATAAAGAAAAGCATGGAAGTTTAATTTTTGGAAGTTTCTTTTCATTAAGGCAATGGAACTATTGACTTCCCTGAGTTTTTAACCATGATGGCCAGAAAAATGAAGGACACAGACAGCGAGGAAGAAATCCGTGAGGCATTCCGAGTCTTTGACAAGGTATTAATAAAAGAACAAATATTTGTTGGAAGCAGTTATGGTGTCCATTTTTTTTCCACAGTGTTTTCTCTCTTCTTGTTTAGAAGGAAAACCAACTGCTCTAGTAGAAGCAGAGGGATTGGAAACAGAACCAGGACTGTTGCAGGCTGGTTCTACCTGCTTTACACAGCAGGTATAACCTTTAGGCACATCCACAAGAGGCAGACTTTTTGGCCTTTCCTTAGGAGCAGAGATGAGCAGAACTTGCTTGGGGGTCGTTTTATTTTGGGGGGGGTAGGGGTTGCAGGGGTTGTTTTGTTTTTTTTTTTTTCTGTATCTTCTGTCTTTGGGGGAGTGGGGGAATGTTTGCATGGATACACAAGGTTTTATACTATATGGAAGCTTTTGAAGCTAAGATGATATCATCAGTATTTAGAGGGGTGTGTAGTATTGCATGTTCTGTTTTCAAGATGTGGTCTTTGAGGTTGCTTCAAGGAAAATGTAAGAGCTCAACTCCTTCCATCTTCTTACGGATACCTGGGCATACATGATGAAGGTCAATTATTTCTAGAACAGGGGTTCCCCTCTTTGGATTGCTTGGCTATGACAGATATTACAAGAAAATTGTGTTGAGCAATGACTGGTGCAGCTGCTAAGCTGGTGCACACACATGTGTGGAAGAAAGCCTTACTACTTCTCCTTTTATGGAAAAAAGTGGCAGTTTCTAGTACTTTGCTGGGAAATGTGCTAAAGGAAATGATCGATTGTTTGGTTAGTACTTCATCTACCCTATAGGGTTATTTCTGCAGAGTAGATTTGTGTTTAAAGCCACTGAGGTAGCTTATCTACTGGTGATGGCTGTATGAACTCTTGCTCTAAGCTAGCGTATTCTTCCTGTAGATGGAAGAGGACAACTTCTGAAATGGCAAAGGGATGAGCTCTAGGTTTGTGTGTTACTATTGGGAATACTGACTTAGAAGTGTCATTCTCNTTCTTTGAAGGTTTGTTCTAGATCATCTTATGTGAGAAACTTAACCTAGCCACTTGGAGTCTGGTTATAGAGGTGGTATTACACAGGAGAGAAAGCTGACTTGCTGGTGGGGAAATTCTTTGGGGGGGGGCGGCTTGCTTATGCAGCAGAGACTAAAAGAAAACCATTGTGGTTTTGTGTTTATTTTTGAAAGCTCTAAAAGTGTTAAATACCTTATTGCAGCTACAAATCGGGCATGCAGTTACTCTTACAGTATAGTAATTGTATAGAAGGATATGGTGGCGTGCATGCTTAGTAAGGCAATGGGACTAACTATATACATACTGTAGGGTTATACAGTGTAACATGTCTGTATATCTGTCCCAAGTGCAGTAAGGCTAGTTCAGAAGCAGTTACTGGAAAGCTAGGTGTAATTTCAGAGTTTATCAATGTCAGGCTTGCTGATCGTGATGTTGTGCAACTCTTTACTCACAGGATGGCAATGGCTATATCAGTGCAGCAGAACTACGTCACGTTATGACAAACTTAGGAGAAAAGCTAACAGATGAAGAAGTAGACGAAATGATCAGAGAAGCAGACATTGATGGGGATGGGCAAGTCAACTATGAAGGTAAAGAGATGCTTGTCTTGACTCAAAACCATTACTCGGATTGAGTGAAAGCCTGTTGCATAGGGCATTAATGTCTAGTACTTGACACCAGTTTATTTAGTTGTCCACTTCTGTGGACTTTGCAGTGAAAGGGATTTTTTTTTTTTATGCCAAGTGCGTTTAAGGGACTTATCAGTTAAAGTACTCTAAAGACAGTAAATCACAGTGACTTTTTATCTTTTCAGAATTCGTACAGATGATGACTGCAAAGTGAAGAGACCTCCTTTACACCTTTTTTCCTCTAGAAGAATCAAATTGAATCTTTTACTTACCTCTTGCAAAAAAAAATGTTCATTTATTCATTCTGTTTCTGTATAGCAAAACTGAATGTCAAAATACCTTCTGTCCACAAACTGCATGTAATGGTTGGTGGTCCTGTCCCCAAAAGATAAAGTTAAACATCAGTTTTACAATATAAATAATTGTACTACCTTGAAAATAATAAAAAAAAGGAAGCACTTAGTGAACTCAAAAGTTCCATTTGCTAATGACTATTACACTGTTTGGGCTGGCCAGTTTTTCATGCATGCAGCTTGACAATTGAGCACAGTCAGACATTTGTATTAAAAGGAAAAAAAAAAAACAACCTAAAGGATCCACTCTTTTGTTCAACAGTGGATTCTAGTTCAATTTGTAGTATAAATTGTCATAGCTGGTTTACTTTAAAATTGGTTTATACCTCAGGATGGTATGCAGCAAAATGGTTGAAGGATGCAAAACTTAAAGAAAATGCCCTAAAGGTTGAATGGTTCTCCTGTACGTAGCAGTGTGCTCCAAAAATATGATGATCTTAACTATGGATGGCATGTCTGTGTTAAAATACTGGTTTAACATTGTCTGCATTGCACTATAGTGAAACGGGTGTCGGGCTGTTACCGTTCACAAAATTTTTAAAAGAAACCTTCACCAAGGGAGCATCTTTGGACTCTCATATTTTTAAAACCTTCTGTACCATGACTTGGAGCTGGCGGAGTAGCCTGTGGACTTCAGCACAACTATCAACATCGCTGTTCAAGATACTACAATTTATGTCCATTCCAAGTTGTAAATGCTAGTCTTTTTTTCCAATAAAAGACCATTAACTTAAAGGTGGTGTTAAATGCTTTGTAAAGCTAAAATATATATATAATTGAGATAATAAACCAAAAAAGCAGTAGGAGGGAAGTGTTTCTATGAATGACTTGCTGCTAAATTATAATGCACATGTATGCAATAAGTTATCCCCTATCTTTTCAAGATGGCAAGAACTGACCTCCTGTAACCCAAGACCTTTGCTATAAATAAATGAACTTGTGCTTGCCTTTCATATTACGACAATGTTAATTTAGTTGGTCTTAAAGTCGTGCAATGCTGACTCGTCAACTATCAGCACAGAAGTAACACCTCATTTCACTAAAGTGGAGAGCTCTGAGCATGCATGTCAATACTGGGGAGACATGTATAGGTTGCTTATGTTTTTTTGACAGGTTATAGAAACTAGTTGGAGAATTTAAATAGCATGAACTTCATAGATATCTATGATTCTCAAACATGCCAAAAATGCATTTCTCTACCCACAGAAAGAAAACAAAAGGACATTTCTCTTACAATATGTTAAAAAAAAAAAAAAAGAACAAAATAACCCAAGCCTTTTTGGAAACTGGGGCTATTATGTCTTGACTATCTTCTCAAACACTTGCATGAATTTTGTGGGGTGGAGAAGAGGACTAGGGTTAATTTAAAAACCATCTTGTTACTTCTGCTTTGCATGCACTAGCAGTGCTTAGTCATTCCAGGTCTCTGAGTAAGTGTTCTCTGATCCTTCAGCTTCCCCATGAATGAGTGGCAAAGCAGCCATGTCCACTCTTCTTTGTTTGAAAGAAGACTGCTTTTTTGTGTTTTTTTCTTTTTTCTTTTTTTTTTTTNTTTTATGCTTGGGAGGGAGGGACTACAGCTTAATTACTTGACTGTAAGTTTGTTTCCAAACGTAACTGGAGTTGCAAACCTTAATTGCTTAATTGCCTTTGGTTTTGGAGAGTATTGATACTATCTCTTGAAAGAGATGCAAGTCTCCATTCATCCTGTCTAACTGAGGTGCCTGTGTTAAGAACTTGGTTGCTTGAAATGCAGCTTTGCTCAGTGAGGGTCAAGAGACACCTCCAGAAGGCAATTGAGACTATGCCTTCAGTGATTTTTTTTAAATTTTATTTTATTTTTTCCTTGGGGGGGTGGGGGGAGTTCTGGGTGACTAGAGACCCAGACACCTTAACCAAGTGCCTAAAAGTTAGATGGGCTGAATGCAGGCAATTGTTTAGTTGTAAAGGCTTTTGGTATGGCTGCGTATGCTGTCTGAGCAAACCGGCCACGATGATGGGAATGTCTGACTACTGTTTGAAAGTAGAGTCTTGCATGGCAGCTGCAAACTGCTACTTTGGTAGTGCTTGAGAGGCTGCACTGATTCTGTAGACCAGCTTCTAAAGAGAACGTACTCAAGAGACAGGCAAGGTAGGAGCAATGGTTGCTGCTCTGAACTAATTACTTCTTCTGCCTGAGTGTGCAGAGAGATCTTGTCTAGTAGGTAAATGCTTCTTACCATCTATCTGTCATTCACTCACGGTTGGTAGGGTAGTTCATTTAAGAACAGCTGCTTTTAGCTTATTCAGTGTGCTCTGTGCTTGCTAGCAAAGAGACCTCGTTCCTGCAAGAGGTTCTTGGCTTGATAGAAATTGTCTGGCAGTGTGCAGTGTTGGTATGCCCTGTAACTGAATCTGCCTGGAGGTATCTAATTATTAACTGACTTCAGTACCACATCAACCTCGAGTAAATGTATCCTCTGTACAGGACTTTAGCTATGTTCCCTTCTGCATAGTGAATATCTAGAGAAATGAAATGGTGTCATCAAGGATTTTTTTTTTAATTTTTTTTTTTTCTGTGAGTGTGTGTGTGTGGCTTTGGCTTTTTCCAAATGTGAAAGTGTGGGCTGGATACACTTGGTGCATGGCTTAGAAACATGGGACTGGAAAGAACTTCCTGGGTCATCAGATCCAGTCCCCTGCTATTGCAGGCAACCGTGTCATATAATCCTTTTAATAAACTGATCAAGCTTAACCACCTGCTTGTAAGTGGCTTGTTTTCATGGAAGTTCTGTAACTCATGTTGCTCTCAACTGATGCAAGTAATATATGAAATATGAAGTTAATCAAAAGGTCCTCCAGCTTAGCTTTAGGTTTATCATTACACTTATTTAACTGACTTTCTCGAACCTGTTATTCTTTGCACAACACTCAGGAAAGTGTTGAATCTTTACACCCCCTTGCTATGAATAAGAGTTGGTGTGCTTGCTTATTTTTTTTAATGGAAAAGATGGATGTCTGGCTTGTTGAAATTTATTAGATATGTTAATTGTCAAGGCAAGAAACAATTGAGTTACTTGTATTTGATACATAAATTTAAGGCTAGAGTATACATAACCATTTTTAAAATACATCAACTTGCAGTGTAGTTTTATATTTAATACTGAAATTGTACTGCTAAAGTTTAAACTGCTGTTAATCATATTCCTCTTCTGATCATAATGAAAAAATAAAGGGTAAGAAAATGCTTAACATAGATTATTCATTATCATGCTTATTTTATTAATAATCCAGGCACTGAAACATCTCCAGGTACGGGGCATTTATTTTTTTTGCTGGGATGGGGTGAAGGGGTGGGGAGGGTGGGGTTACTGGTGTGGTAGAAGGCTCTTATCCCCCAACCATTTGTCAAACGTGCACAGCTTCAGAAACACAGATGCTGTCCAAAACTGATCAAGAAATTACCCTACACGTTATTCACGCATTAAATGCACGCGTGGGCGCAGATCTGATCCGTGGGGAGTGTACAGTGCTGCAGCTGCCAGCCCTGCTCCCTGCCCAGCTGGGGGGGGGGGAGGGCCACACGAGGCTGTATCTTGGTCCCTATATTGCAGTACGTGTGTGATGTGAATGCAGATCCTTGTTCCCAGGACACACCCTCCTAAACTAAAAGCACAGTCTTGAGTTTACAAATAACCGAGTTAATACAGCTTGCTTTTCCCCTGCTGTGAAACTAACTGGAACACTTGTCTTACTGCGATCCAATTAGGTTTTTTCTTTTTGTTCGGTGGGGTTTTTTGGTTTGTTTTTAAGATTTAATGACTAATGAAATCTGACAGAAGGGACTGTGGCAGGACCATGGCGTGTCTTCTGACCACAGACATCTAGCCATCAATTGAAGATAAGGGATGAAGGTTGATGCCATGTTTCTCCCGACTGACATTTAGGAAAGCAAATGGTACACTTGCAAAGAGAGTGGGTGGGCCTTTAAAATCAGTAAGACAAATGCATATAAATTTGTGGGGGGATTTTTTACATACAAGCATTGCAATTCCGAAATATTAAAGGGAAGTTTTATTTTAAATCCAAACACAGGATTTGCAAGTAGATGATGAATTGTGTATGGATTTGGAGTTTCAAGGATTCCTGATGTTATTTGCCTTATAAAATTTGTATGAAGGCCCAAGTAATTAAAGGGTTGATATTTTATATTTTTTAAGAACCCTTATCCGTGAGTATCCTAGGGAGGCATTCAGAGGACATTTGTAATAGTTGATAATTTGTTTTAAGTTTGATATTAATAAATCTGGTTTTGAACTGAAGTGGCCAAATATCCCAATAAATGATAGAGCTGCTGATTAGGTAGTCCTGAAGAGAATCTCTTATAGTCCCATGGATGATTAAGTACAGCTGGTATGTAGCAATAAAAGAGTGCTTCTGTTGCCTTCTGTCCTACTGGTGATGGCAACCAGGAGCAGAGTAGATCAGACCTGTCATGCTCTCCTCCCCATAGCTCTGACAAGGACCCTCTTCTTATTTCCCTGTGTAGTGCTTTGCCCTGCAAAGGCAAGAGCGTGCTTCAGGGCGCAGCACAGCCCTTTCGGCCATCAAACTACTAAACCAGGAGGAAAAAAAAAACAAAAACAAAACCACATTTGATAAAAAAAAAAAAAAAGAGTGTATTGCAGCAGGGGGTTGAATTTCTCCCAGATCCCTTTGGATTCTGAGATGCTGAGTGACACCAGCCCCATATAGCGATGCTGCAGAAACAAAGTTGAGAAGCAGGTCTCCTGGCGTTGCCACCAGAAACCCTACTAAAGAGGTTGCAAGTTGCCCTTTCCAGCATCCCTATAGGTGTCGGGCAAAGCTGGCTGAAGCTGGCCATGAGTACCGCAGCCTTGCATGTGGTGACTTCTTGTTCTGATCTTTCATAGAAGCTTCATTGACTGGGAAATCTTGTACAGATCTCCTCTGAAGAGCCACTTTCATTTCAGTTGCCTCAGAAGTCAGCATCTGCAGAGATACTGAAAGAATTATTCATAGTGCAGCCTTTTCCTGGCAAAAACATCTCCTAAGATAATTAGTGGTTGAAGTACAATATGAAAACTGGGCTAATCACCTAAAAATGAATCAAGATGTTTTCTGAATAGTTTTTTTTTATTATTTCTAGACCTCTAAATTTGACGTATTTGAAAAACAGATTCTTGAACAAAAGTCCTACTTGCCCTTCCAGTTGCATCATTTAAAATGAACACGATATTTGAATAGGAACTAAGTGGATCAACTGAGAAATCCATAAAAAAGGCATTAAATAGCATTGCCCATTTTGCTTCTTTGCAGTGGGGTTGGCAATAACAATGCTGACAGTGTAGTAAGTATTCCGAAAAAGGATATGGTGAAAGAAATGGATAGGGTGAGAGCAAAAAGAATACCTGAGCATGGGACTGCTTTGTAGTCTTGTCTCACTGAGTATTTGTTGCCCATAAAGCTATAAATATTTGATTGTGAGCTCCCTGGGCATTAAGTTTTTCTAGCAGCAGTGCTGTCACTCAGTTTGTCTGCTTTTCCTAACCCACCCTCCAAAGCCCCTCCATGCTAATTCTACGTATACCTGAAAATATACAACCTGGAAGAGTTAGTTGAAAGCCTGCAGTGGTTCAGAACTTGCCAAACATCCTCTGCTTATTCTGAGCTTTCTTTACAAACACATGAAAAAGAATAATTTCCTCCAGACATTGTGGTAGGAGACAAAATATAACCACAATTTCAGATAGGTTTTTACTGAATCTCTTTTGTTAAGTAAAATATTTTAACCCAGAGTATTTAACTCCCTAGGAATCTGTGTGCAACATCATCAAAACTAGTTTCTCAAGGATTTAGACATAAAATTTGATGGATGTTTTCTAATAACTTATTTTTTTATTTAGATATTAACAGAGTAAAAATTCCTACGCACATAGACCAGATGCCCTGACAATTGATCAGTGCGCATGATGCTGTCCACCCTATGTAGCTGAATTAAAGAGAAGCAGATTCAATCAGTAAATCAAGTCATCAAGTAAAACATCTTTTCACTGCCAAAGAAGGTACCTTGCTCTACAGCACAGTTACAAAAGCATAGCTAAATTGTGAAAATTGCCTTGCTGATTTATTTTCCATCAAATTAGTTTGTAGAGGAAGGTAAGTAATTTCTTCACTAGCTCAGGTTATTATTGTTTTCTATATTGAACACTTGCACACCCGGAAAATATTATGGCAAAAGAATGGTCTTAGGGCTACAAAACTGAGCACTCAAAAAATACCCAATTAAGGTTATCCATGAAACTCCAGTTTGGCCTATTGCAAATGTGATTGCAAAACATTATGACACTGTCTTGTCTCATACTATATTGCCCACAGCATCTTTGCATCAGTGTATTAAATATTGCAACTTTCTTTTTGAACGCATTATTCCATACCGTAGTCACTACCCACTACCCAGCTCTTGTTCCAAAGGCAGAAGTAATAGTTTCTTCAATTTTTCCTATAGCACTTAAGTATCTGAGTGCTTCACAAACACTACTTTCTTTTTTGGACACGCAGTGAAGTAGGGGCATGCTTTATTCTCATCGAACAGAAAGAGCTGAGGTGCAGTCACTGAAGTCCAAGGCAGTATTTCCGAGAGCCCCATCTGAGATATTTTCATTTGTCAGAATCATAATCGTGCCTTATGTGTGGTACAAAGAAACCCTGTTGGTAACAGTTAGTGTCCTTTGGGTCTGAAAATCAGTCTAAGCCTCTGGGTCAGGCACTTGTCGACTGATGTGCTTAGAGGAAGCGACCGCCCGTAGACAGTCAAGTCTGAGTGGTCCACCCACCCCACGCAAGAGCTCCACGTGGAGACCACAAGCACTTGTTTTCGGGAGCAGCAATAGCCTGCCTCATCCAGCAGATCAGCTTTTCTCTTCTTCCAGCCCCTGTATCATTCACTATGCATTGTGTGATTGCTGCAACACAAGAAAATAGATCGACTACACAACATTTTTCATTGCACCACCCTGATTCATGCCTAGAGCAGCTCCCCTTGTGCCAGGGAAGAGAAGAAGCCGAAACAATGATTTCACTCTGGGGCCACAAAATAGGGGGGTGGAAGGGAAGTAGGGGAATAAAAGAGGCAAAGAAACTCAATTCTGGCACTTCCTAACTTTGAGGCATAACTTTGTGCTTTCGCTGCTGTTGCAATCCTGTAATTTACTACTGCGAGAGTGAAAGCAGAGCCACACTGCCAGCACAGGAAACTCTATCATGTGGCATCATGGTGACACCCCCGTGAGTCACCATCCGAGCCGCTGCCTTTGGGTTTGGCACAAACTGTGACCTCTCGAGGTAACAGAGGGACTGCAAGCAAAGCTCTGCCGCTTCTCAGCCAACCTGAAATGGGGAGGGAGCTCTTTGCTCATGGGTTTTCAGAGGAAAGGTAGATTCAGGGACTGTGCGAGCAGCTCAGGGCTCTGCAGGAGTCTGTGCTTTAACGGTGGTAGGTTCTTCCACCCACCCACTGTAACTATGACATTCTTGTCCTCTGCCTGTCCTGCCCCCTCCCTTCCTCTCCGTTTTATTTTCTACCCTTATCAGGCCCAGTTGTGTCTCTTGGACTTTTCTAGGTTTCCTTGTCCCATGGTCCCTGCCCCTTTTTCATCTTCTCCGCTGTTGTGGGTTAACCCCAGTGGGAAGCTCAGGCTAGTGGAGCTCACCAGCCACCCACTCACTCCCCTCCCTGGTGGTTTAGGGAGAGAATTGGATGGATAAAAGTGCAAAAACTCATGGGTTGAGAGAAAGACAGTTTAATTGGGAAAGTAAAGGCCATGTGCGCAAGCAAAACAAAATCAGGAATTCCTTCACCAACCCCATGAGCAAGCAGGTGTTCAGCCACCCCCAGGACAGCGGGGCTCCATCACACATAACGGTTATTTGGGAAGACAAACTCCATAACTCCAAATGTCCCCCCTTCCTCCTTCTTCTTCCAGCTTTTACTGCTTTATATCCCTTTGGTCAGTTGGGGTCAGCTGTCCTGGCTGTATCGCCTCCCAGCCTCTTGTGCACCCCCAGCCTGCTCGCTGGTGAGGAGCACAAAAGGCCTTGATGCTGTGTAAGCTCTGCTCAGCGATAGCTAAAACATCCTTGTGTTATCAACATTTGTTTGGGTCACAAATTCAAAACCCAGCTGCATATGAGCTACTATGAAGAAAAGGAACTCTATCCCAGCTCAAAACAGTACATGAGGCCATCTATTTCTCTCACTGATCAGGGTTGCCAATGACACGTCTTCTTCCAGATCTCCATTCCCACAAGCACTCACCAACTTTTTGTCCTAACCTGCTGGTTTCTCACCAAGCAACTTTCTCCTCTCTGGTGCCTGAGATGGGGCGATCACTCAAGTCAGAGCACAGAAGAAAGTCTTCCTGTGGTCTGTCCAGGCTCTGGGCTGTGGTCGTGGATCCAAGCCCCACTTGGCTTGCAGCAGCAGAGAGCTGGGATTGTAAAAAAAAAAGATACTGAGCAGGTTGCCCTGAGCTTTGAGCTGGGGGTACCTGGTCTGGAGGGACGTAAGCTGTTGGAAGTCCACCTTGGCCATGAGTGTGGCTGTGAGGGTGCACTGTGCTACCTTGCTGCTTTCCTGAATGCTGCTTTCGTCTCAGACGAGTTACTACTTGTGAAAACACGAAGTGCACCACTTTGTCCCATATGTATATATGTACACACATACCTCTTGTTGCATTCAAGAAGAGTTTTGCTGTCCACTTCTGAGCAGAATCAGATTAGGTGTAAGCTTAAGCAGTCACTTCACCCACCACTGACATACAGCCATCTTGAGCCTAAAATGTGGTAGATTTTTAAGGGATCGTCTTTGCTCATGGGTTGTTCCCAGTGGAGATCAATGCACCAAGTTTTGAAGTTGGGGCCGTAACGTGGTGCAGGATGTGTGTAAGTCTGAGGCAGCAAGGAAAGTGGGACCAGGGACAGAATCTCCCAAGACACTGGGATCCCTTCCCAGCTCTCTTCTCCCACACACTCTTCTCTCCCTCTCTCTTCCCTTCTAACCTAATCTCCACTTCTTCTTAGGCTTCATGAGCCACAATTTACCTGTTCTACAAAGAGCACCTAACTCAACTTAATTCTTTTAATAGGCAGCTTTACATTAGGAGATCTGTTACTATTTGCTAAACTACTGCAGGAGTACCCCCACACAAAAAGTACAAGTAGGAAGCTCTCAATCGCAGAAGTATGCCTGCAGAAAAAGTCACATAAACTCTGATTGCACTGATATTAAATTATTATGGTAGTTTGAAGTTTTATGAAGCAATAGTTATAATAACGCCATTTTAGTACTCTGTACTTAGACACATTAGACCTGCTTCCATACGGTAGGTAGTTACTATCTGGGGAAAAATAACCTTCCTTCTTTGATGTGGCAAAAAGCTTCTTCATATCAAAGCTATTGCCATTAGTGAATATGTATAAATGAAAAGGTAAAATCTAATAAAATATATATGGCTAGGTACTTTTCTCCAGACTTTTGCAGTACATTGCTTACTATGAAATAATGGAACGTAGTTTAGTGCTTCTTGTTTTAACAGGATAGAGAAGAATTTAGATTCTTATTCATAATTAATATCCATCACATGCAAGTGACTTCACACTGCCAGTCAAATTATGATATTACTTCAAAGATGAAGTACGAAACTAATCTGTTCACGAATTGTTAATTACTAAAGCCATACTGAATCTCATATGCAGCTTTAGTTCCTAAGCTACTACCCAGAGGTTATGGAATCTACTTGTCTGGCAACCTCGGTATTTTTAGTGATTTACAACTTGTAAGGCATTGTCTTGGCCAAACTCCAGATTAAATTAATTTGAGCAGCTAATACAGTAACAATTGCAGTAGGCATTAAGGTCCTGTGGCTGAATTGGTGAGAAAACTGAACATTTTTTAGGGCTATTACTGCTGAATTCTAGTTTTGGTATTTATTCCATCTCTTCCATCTTACTCTATTGGATTGGTAAGGTCTTTTTACATACATATTTTCTAATTAATTGAGTATATTTCCTTTTGAGTGAATAGGTTGCTGTTAAATATTTCCGTCTGGGATTTGGCTCATTTTGCAAATTTATCAGAAAATTTTATCCCAATTCTATGTTTCCAAATATGAAAACTCCATCAGTCTTTTCAATGAAAACCAGCAAAAGCATCACTCTTAGTTCATAGTGTTCTGTTTGTGCACTACCAGCTCAGTGCCCATGAACTCTGGCAATTAGGCAGGATTAGCGGAACAAGGCAGATTCATCATTAGCTCAGAATTTCTTTGATTCTGGAGATGTAGGTCAGACCAAGTTTTACAAAATGAGGTTTTGTGGTTTCATTTAATTTTTTATTGTACCCTCTATAAAAAAGAAAAAAGGTTTAAAAGGAAAAAGGTGTTACTGGTATAAACGAGGGCAGGAAAGCCGGACTGATGGACTTAGGGAGGAATAAAATATGAGGGTGTTTGGCAAAGCAATCACACAGAAGAGCTCTGCTAGGCACGATGAGAGATTTCTGTAGAGCCAGCTCCGGGAGAATCCCTGCAGAGAAGAGAGGCGAGTGGGGGAAGAAGTGTCGGAGGGAAGATCTGAAATAGATGAAAAAAAGTGAAACATGCAAATGGCCTTGGGAATGCAACCTGCTGCAAATTATAGCAGCCCTGCTGCATAAGCAGAGCCACCACTGCCCACATTAAGCTCCCAGGCTCCCTGCAGAGGTTAGAGGGGAAGAACCAATGCATGGGAGAAGATTCAGGGAGTGCTCAGCAGCGACCTGCTTCACGTGCACGTTGGGGAAAAAGTATGAAGAGGTGACAGCCAGACTGGCAGCTGGGAAAGCTGTTCACCTGCACAAGGTTTGTCCAGTGCCATGCCTGTTCCCACTTGTCTGGAAGGCAAGCAGCTGAGGACCACATGGTCACTGTCACCAGACATCGCTGTGGTCAACCCTGAGATCATGCCCTGCCAGTCTCCAGGGTTTAACTACTTCATTCTGGGATGCAAAAAGGCATCTCCATTGAGAGGGAAGTCAGTGCTCCGAGCCTGCCTGCAACAAGAGCTGTGTCAGCAGGGCCATCCATGATGGTCAAGCTGTCCTTTGTGATACAGGGGACAGCTTCTCTCCATCCCTGCACAGCTTCCCACCTTCCACACAACGAGCGACCACCACTTGGTGCAGAGGAAAACAACATGCACGAGCAAGAGTGGCTCTCATCTCTTACTCTCCCCAGAGAGAGGAAAGCTCCATCCCAAATCTTTGTGCCAGCAATACTGGGTTCAGGGTAGCGAAGTTGTCAAGGCACCTAAGGCTGGTGCCTAGGCTCACGCACCCCAGCCCGCAGGAAACAGACTTGGGACCCTCCTGCACAGGTCCCAAGGGGGCAGGGGCTATACTGGATGTAAGTGTTGAAGCCAAGGAGCTTAGTGGCACGTCCAAGAGCTCAGGAAACCTCACTGTAATAAGTAGAGTTGCCCATAGTCTTTAGGCAGCAGCCAAGCGTGGGTTTAGGAGGCTGTGACTTGGGAGGAGTGGGACACAATCCTTTTGTGTTTCCAGTTCCAGCAATGGCTCTAGTGATGGCTTGGCTTTCTGCCTGGTCTTTAAAGCTGACCTTGTCTCCTGTCACGCAGTCCATGTTACCAAGCTGGCTACTGTTTGTTTTTTTTTTTTTTAGGGTGTTTTCTCTATCCAGTTATTGCCCACATGTAGTTCTCCTCAACTTTTAAAATAATAGCAGACTTCAGTTTAGGACTGAAGCCTTACACAGGACTAAGCTTGAATATGGACTGTTTTACTGCAAACTGTCAGACGAGAGCTTTAAAATGTACCTGGAACAGTTGTGAATGGCTTAAAATACAGTGCGATATTTTCTAGCTCCTTTCTTTAGCCTCTAGCCCTAATTTTTTATCTCATCACACCAGTTTTAAAACTAGTGAAATAGAGACTACAGGGAAGGTATAACAGGTCCCAAATTAACACTTAGTGGCAAAATCAAATGTGAACACTTTCATCACTTTGAACAGGTTAGCAAATGGTCTAGAAAAAGGAATATGGCGCAGAGTGATCCAGCCCAAGTTCATCAGTTTGGATGCGACCTGCAAGATGTTAACAGAAGCTCTTGCCAGCAAATGCCTGCCTGGCAGTCCGCAGAGGAGCGCTGCTTGTAACTTCACCCTATGTAAGTACTTGCGGCTGCTGATTTCCCCGTCACAGGTGGTGCTATGGCAGGGGACAATACTCAGTCTCCCAGCCTGGTGGTACTCCAGCTGCTAAATAGACGTCCTCGTTTTCAGCGGGCTGAGCGCACACAGCTCCGAACTTTAAATACACACACCCTGCAAGCGGAGGCCAAGGCTCCGTGTGTCGCAGCGGTGACTGGAGGCTGCTCGACCGCCAAGGGCTGTGGGGCCGCCAGGCGTCCTTGTCATCATCCTTTGCAGGGGGCTGGGGCTTGTTGCTGCAGCAGACACCCGTGCCGGCCTGGCTGAGACGGGGGCTTGGGTACCTGCTGGGTGCCTGTCGCTTTCCAGGCAGGTTTGGCAGCCGGTGCCGAGGCCTCTGCCGCTCCCGTCAGCGCTGGTGGTTGATGAATCCAGCTGAAACCAGCCGGGAGAGCCCCACACAATGCTCCGGCTGCTGGGGATTACATCCTCAAAGTCCACTCCGGCTGCTCCACAGGGCTGGGCTGGAAAAAGGGATTTGTTGTTATTATTGATAACATTATTGGAGCCAACGGGCTGGCATGAGCTCCCCGCTCGCTGCTTTTTATTGCCCTGCAGAAGGGAGTCAGCCATGGGGCCAGTTCCTTCCCGTCCTGCCGAAACCTCCCTGTGCCCACGGAAGCAGAGCAGCTGCCAGACTGGATCCTGTGTGGCCAGCTGGGAGCTCACCTGGATCCGGCACTTGGGGCTCATTGGCACATGCTGCCCCGGCCACCTGGCCCAGGGAAATGTGATGGGACACAGGAGAGCTGGGGAAGGACTTTTTACTGGGGCATGTAGTGATAAGATGAGGGGGAATGGCTTCAAACTGGAAGAAGGTAGATTTAGATTAGATATTAGGAAGAAATTTTTCACTTTGAGGGTGGTGAGACACTGGAACAGGTTGCCCGGAGAAGTTGTGGAAGCTCCATTCCTGGAGGTGTTCAAGGCCAGGTTGGATGGTGTTTTGAGCAACCTGGTCTAGTGCGATGTGCCCCTGCCCATGGCAGGGGGATTGGAACTAGATGATCTTCAAGGTCCTTTCCAACCTAAACCATTCTATGATTCACATGTTGGCAGGCTGGAGGGACTGGAGGAAACTGGTCTTGGGTCAGCAGCTCCCACCACTGCTACCCGGGTTATAAACACAGGGAAGGAAACATCTTACAAATAGATTCAGGCTGTATGCAGAGATTTGCATTAAACATTGGCAGCTGAACCCCCCAAAACTTTTGGCAAATTCAGATTTAAACTTTGTAAGCGGCCTCTATCTTGTTAATCAAACGAAATACCCCCATTCCCCTCCTCACCCCTAAATGCAACATCTTTGAAATTCAGATGCAGAGAGAAATTTCACACCTTTAAAACACCCCACCCCACATTTCCTTACAACATGCTGGACATGCTGTTCTTTTCTTTGTTCCTTTCTGGATCAGTACACGCACCTTTAATACTTTTATAGTTACTCTCTATATATATTATCAGGCAAATAAACACCAGAAAAGAAGGGTCATTTAAGTCAAGGGACAATTCTAGAAGGACAAATGGGTAGGAAGGGGCCCAGGGTAAAGCTACATCGGAAATTAAAGGTTTCCTGGCATCAGAGGAGTGTAGTTCTGGAGCCACCATTCTGTAAGTAGACATGAGAGAAAAAGAATTGGCTAATTTTTCTCAAGCCTTACCAAAGGGAATAGACGATGTGATTTCCCGAATCTCCCAAAAGCCAACCCCAAGGGTCCTGGCACTTGCAGTGGGGCTAAATAGCCAGGACTTGTTATTATAGTATATTTCAGGAAGAGTTTTGTGGCAGAATTGGTGGTTTCCCAGCATCCAGTCAGTCTCCCTGTTCCTAACTGAAAAGTTCCCTTATTTTTTGGTTTGCATTTTGCTGTAGTTTTTTAATATTGTTTAGCAATTACAGATCCTGCTCATTATGCCCACAGCAAACTAAGCAGAAGAGGAGCTTTCAATCAAATCCATTGAATTCTGGGTATCTTTTGCGGATCCCTTGTTTTTTTTTTCTAGTTAAAAACCACTGAGTGTTTTGCAGCGATGTTATTAGTGAACTGCCTGCCTGCATATAAACAGCATCACCACATTATTTCCGTATGTCCATATGATTAACTCAGCTTCTGCTTGTCTTCATTTTATCTTTTTTTAGATAACTAACAAAGTTTCTGAAGTGTGTTCTCAGGTCAATGAGCTCAAGAGCTAATGCTCAAAGAGAAGGACTTATTGGGAAATCAGAGGAGCTCTATAAGGATTTATAAGCCTCTTTTTTGGTGAGGCTGAAGCCCAGTCTGAGGCAATAGTGACAGGTACGTTATTACCATATGCCAAATATTTAATTTTTTTGCTGGAACAAGTTTGATAGTGACAGTTGACTTCCCCCAGGGCAAGTGGCCCCTTATGAACATTATCTTCACTGTCAGCCTTGTTGGATGTCTTGAAGGACAAGCTGAGAACTAACTGGGAGCTGGATAGTGAAGGGCTCATGCATAGGGATGAGCCCTGGGCCACAGATAGGTGGGGTAAGGAAACCTGGTGTTACCACTTCCAAGCTGTATCTGTTACTGGGTAATTAGAAGATTTCGATCTTCAGGGGTGCACAAACTCTGTTATCCACCCAGCCACTCTCTGAATTATTCACAATGCATTTAAAAAGATAAGGGAATGAAATATAAGATGTATGCACATAAATCGTAGTGAGATCTTGCCAGTACCTGCTACGGTCAAGAATGAAACCAGCTTCCATTACAATCTCTTTTTCTCATGCGTTCCTAACTTAGAAAATAAAATAAAAATAGAAACAACTCTGAAGCAAATATATTTGGTTTGGTCGCTCCCCAAGATTAATATTTAGAGGAAGTTTGACTATCACCTTTTTGCCTTCACCCTGAACTTTTTTTTCCCATTAAAATGAAAACAAACAAAGAAATAAAATGCAAAGTGTTCAAGTCAACAAATGCCAGGATATGCAAAAGTTTCTAATCACCTCACTGTCTGACACTGCATTTCATATTTATCTTTGTTAGGTTTAATATAAAGTTAAATAAAACCCATACCTCGCAGACTATTCAGGAGGCCAGGTTTTCAAAGTCAGCAATAGTTTGGTTGAAAAGAGAATAGGAACTGCAGAGTGGCGAATATTTTAGAAAAAATCTGGCCTCTTTCTTAGGTTGTCAAGACTTCCCCTGGTGAATAGAGGAGGCATCACTCTCCCACCAGTTTGCCCCTCCAAATAAAGTTGCTGAGATGGCATTGTGCAGCTTGAGTTTTAAAAATTTTCTACAGTGCACAATTTTGAAGTTGTGCATGTTTTCTCAATGTGATTAGGTAATATACCATGCTATGCTGAAAAAAAGGGGACTGTGCACTCACAGAGAATGAAATGATCCATTAGAACAATACATGTATTAATGCAAAATTTCAATGAATATTTAATATTACAAGAATGTCATTTTGAGTTACAGTTGACTTACACATGCAATCCCATTGACTTTAATTGATGGCAAAATTTGTTACTTCTCTTTTCTTTAACAAATTGTTCATTAAATGTTTGTGAGTTCTCTATTGAACCATGTGGCACTCGAAAAGACCAGTACCTTCATTGCTCATTTATGATTTCTGCTGAAAGCCTCCACTAGAGTTGCAATTTTGCCTTACATTAGCGAATGTACTAATGGAGTTACACTCTTTTGGGCCACTTTTTAATTTGCAACAACAGTTTCCATGTTTTGCTTTAATTTTATTTCCGCTCCTTCAGGCCGGTTTTCTAATGAGTTTCTCTGTGTGAGGTGCGAGGGCTTAGGTGTCTGGATGCTGCAGGCAATACCGTGCTATTCTGTAAATCCAGTGCCTACTTAGATGGTGTTAGAGGACACAAGGTCACAGACCAAATGAATTTAACAAACTTACTGTGTAATAATCTCCTCACAGTGAAATGCATACAGCGCCTTGTTGCTATTAAGAAATTGGTTAATTAAAATAAGAGAAACAATTGGAATTGTGTGCTATAAAAGTGGCCATAACATCAAAGAAGGGTCGGGGTCTGGGATTTGGCTCAGGTCCTAAAGATAGTTCACAAAGCTCTGTGGATAGTTCAGTAAATTCCTAGGCATCAACACTATTTGTAGGCAACAAGACTGGCAGCTTTAACGTCTGTACATATTGTACGATATGAAAATATTGCAAAAATCATTTTACATGGTTTGATCTTCATGGCACTGATGATGATACTATCATTGATGGCTTGTGTGGGTGCACCTTCTTTAACCTGGTAAAATAGTGAAGGTGTTTACCGGTGTTTGGACCAGCTCTTACAAATACTGTATCCCCTTGACTATAATTTATGTTAACAGGTGATGCGGACACTGAGTACTTGGAACTGTGCTGGTGGGGTCGATATTACCAGATGCTCAGCGATCCTACGAGATGCTGAGAGATTTCTAGTGAAGCCAGTGAGAGGCAGAGCGTCAGCTCCTGGCTGGCTTGAGCCTTTGCAGAACACAAATTACATCCTATCTGCTTCTCTGCACTTTTGCTGAAAATGCTTGCTCTTTCGTGCTGGCTAGTCATTGCTCTGCTTTATTATTGTTTATGACAAAGTAACAGAGTAATCAAAATCAATCTTTTTATAATCATACAGAAGTAGCGCTTTAGTGGGACATGATATTTTTCTGAGGGGATTTTGCAAAGCTTGTTTTAGTCATCTGGAATGGAAACACAGAGTGGTGCAGTCCCAGTACCCAGTTAAATATCGTTGGAACAAATACGCAACATCATATATAATAGATTTGGACAGTTTATTTATTTGGAATAAAATACTGAAGAATTGCTTCAATTAGAATGATGTTTGTTCAGACCATCTTTGTTGGACTTGAAAAGAAAATATTGTGCTCTTCTTGCTGCTCTTTTCTGGGTTTTTCTTTCTCTCCTCAGACTTCCTTAATCTCCTGGCTTGCTTGCTTTCACAGCTACTGCAAGCCATGCAATTTAAGAAAAGACCAAAAATTGGACTGCTGTGTTTGTTACTATACATCTGTATTCAAACAAAATAAAAGGCAACGTTTGAAGATAGGCAGAGCCTGCTGACATCACCACAGACGTCCTTCTGAGGGCCTGGAAACCCATCTAGTGTAGAGAGGGAAACAGGAGGATGCTCACCTTTTTTCTCCACTCTTCGTTCACACAGAAAAAATTGGGGCTTGAGCTCTGTGTCTGGCAATCTCCTTCTGGACATGAACATTGTGTGAAAGACCACAACAGGAAAACATGGCATGATCTTGAAACTGAAGACAGGTCTTTAAGAAGATAACAGTCCATGGAGATGCTGCCCTGCCAGCAGCCAGTCTAGTCCTGAGCACACAGACCTGGTTCTTGGTGCCTCTTCCAGATTCCTCCTGCCTGCAGCGCTCGCTTCTGCTGCCGATTTCCTGGCGTGGGGCTTTATGCGCTGCAGCTGCAGTGGAAGTCCTCGCTCTGTTTCTCAGCGTGGATTACAGATTTTCAGCAATGCAGGGAGAGCAATCCCAGAAGTTTCCTCGGTGGTGCACAAACTTAGGGGCTGGTAGCTTTGGTCAGGAGAGGGCATGAGCCTGGGAGGTGCCCCACGGGTGCTTCGTCCCTCAGGACCTGCCCGTTCCCATGTAAATCATGGCAGAGTTCAGACTTAATTTTGTTTTCTTCACATAAATCATACTTAAATTTAAAGCTTGTAGCTAAACTCTACCTCTTTCTGTTATGCAGAATACAGGGTGAACTTAACGTGTTCTCTAAAACATCAGATGATGTTCTGGAGGGCTGCAAAAAGCCATGAGCTGCACAAATAATAACTGTAAACCTCCTGAGACTCTTGGTAATATTTTAACCTGTCGTCCTTCTTCAGGCTAGAGAAAAAAACCTGTCTCACTCTGTGTCTGCACACATAGCACTAGTATGATTCATCACGCTTCCCTTCTTTCTCAGAAGCTGCCTTCACAGCCGTTTGGTCCTCATATGTTCCTTCACAGAACTGAATTGGGCATCCTTTCAGAATTACAGAGCAAAATGTTCACACCATAATCACAAGATGGAAGAAGTTGTGTTTTTTTCAGGCACTTGGACATATGCATTTGTTCCCTGCAACATATTTCCAGTTTCAGTGGTGGATATGGTACTCACAAAAGGGTTAATGACTTCTCTGCAGTTGCTAGGTAATGCTGTCTTGTCATTGGGACCACTTACTAGTTAGTGACAGCCTTTCTGATGATGTAATGCTTAAATAGTAACTGTGGAGTGCATTAAATTACCTTTTTTATTTTTCTTGTTTCCTTTAGAAAGCTAGGAAATGAAACATAAAAGCCTGCAGCATTGTGATATTATGGCTGCATGGATAAATCAACCAAAAGCCAGAAAATACAGAAGCTGAACATTAGTCTAAGGAGACATCTTCAGCTCTGAGAGAGCTAATGTATTGTAATACAGCTTTTGGTAGAAAGCACTGTTGCTTCACAGTTCTTGGACCAATGTAGATTGAAATCATGGGTCCAAGTGATGGATCACTACAATAATAAATATATATATACACACAATAATAAATACAGAAATGTCAAACGGGCTATATTGAAGTTAAAAATTCAATTGCTTACTTTAATTTTATTTTTCTTATTTCTGTTTAATTCATCAATTAGAGCCACTCTTATAAAACAACAAGCACTGTTCGGATTCAAATAATTTTTGGACACAGACCAAACTGCTCAAACCCACATGCAGACTGAGGTGCAGCCAGAACGCATGCGGTCAGGTCAGTTCCAGAGGTGCGTTCTTTGGATATCAGATCTGAAGTAATTGCTAATTTGTTCCTAGGTAACAGGAAAACACATTAAAGTGAATAAAACTATTGAACAAACATTTCATTCTCACTTCTGTTCCTTTCATTCAGCCAAGTGGTCCAACCCCGGATCCCTATTCTCCTAGCTTGGGAAATACCGGAGGAGGGAGCTGAGACTCAGTGGGGTTTTACAGCCTTAAAATCCTCAGAGCTCGAGAAAGCCCTTGATCCCTGGTTGTGGCACACCCCCACCTGCGTTTGCTTTCTCAGCCTCCTGGGACCATCTCCTCCAAACCCCCTTCCCATCCCCAGCATCGTGTGGACCCCGGCTGCGTTGCTGTTACCTGCCCTAAGGTTGCCCAACCCCAGACAGGGCTGCTTTAAAGTGAGCACAGCGCAAGCTCAGTGAGCGCTGCTAGAGCAGCATGCCAATGCCTTCTTTCACGTGGCCGCCTTCTTTTTCTCCACGAACATCTCAGACCGTGAAATAGCATTGGGAGTCTGGGGACTCGGGGAGATTATGAAGTGTCTGACTGACTTTCCATGCAAGCAGGGCAAATTCACTTGCGGATGCCATCCCCGAGGCAGGATCTTACCCTAGATTAGAAAATAATCACATAATGGAGAAGTGGGTATTTACGTAGCTGGCACCATACAAATGGAGAGAGAAAGGTATGGGTAAACACCAGATTCTTTTTTTAATCTCTTTGCATGATAATTTTGAACCCTTTGGTGACTAGGAGAAACTGCACGCTCACTCAAACCTATATAATTGTGCTGAGCTCAGCTCGTGTGCCTGGATGCTGCTGAGAGTAGCTGTCTTAACCAGCAACAGCAGCAACCTAGCATCTTTGTACTTCCCATTTGTCAAATTAAAAGGTCCTATTTCAGGCTTTCCCTTATGTATACTCCTACAGTGCCGCGTTCAGTGGACACATGAAAGGAGACCAATTGCTCTCTGAGACGCGTGTGTGGGATTTAGTGCAAGGAAAGAACAAGAAGGCTTCAGCACCCAGCTTTTTTATGCCGCCAACAAAACTAGCGAGAATAAAATATGCAGGCTGAAAGGAATAGGGAAATAATTGTACCCTTACGTGAGCCCTTCTCTGTGTTTTGAGACACGCAGTCATAATAATGGTGGACACTGCATAGAAAACAATACACAGGATGAGATCATTCTTGTAGTCGGGTTCAGTATAGGTATTATTTACCAGAACCGCAGTGAACAGACACTGTTTGCAGGGCAAGTCTCTTCTATGACAGATCATTCAAATGCTTGTGGCAAGTACAGTGACTGCTGATATGAAAAAGTGGTAGTAGGAAAATAACTGACTACAGATTGTGAACCACTTTAGATAGATACATTTTATTATACTAAGTTGAGTTTTAGTCTGTATGTAGGTAGCTATACTATAATAAGGATGGTGAAGTATTGCCACAGCTGTGAATGGCATTACCAGTCACATTTGATTCCATTTGATTAGACGGGAGATTTCATCCTACTCACTCATTTGTCTCATCTCGAAAAACATAATCACCTTATGCAAATACCTGATATATAATGCATGATCCCAGCCTGCACTGTTTTGAAGTTGTCCCGTTTTGCACTCATGTTTCTCCCCACACAGAGCAGGTGGCGGGTAAATGCCTGTTGCAGTGCCGAATGCCATCCGCAGGTACCACATCCATCCTGGAGGGCTGACAGACATGTGCATGTGAGGTGAAGTCTGGTTTACTGATTTGCTAATTTCTCCATTTCTGAACCCATCATTAACAGTGGTGCTATGTCTAATGCATGAGCAGCATTTGAGAGAGTTACAGAACACTGAACGCATTAAGGGAAGAAGGCTTAGCTCCACAAATCAAGGCTTCCAGAGATAATCCCAGGATCTCTCATTGTCTTCCACTTAAGTAACAATTCACAACAAAGAGTGACATAGGATGGTAAGAGATTTCACTACATTACCACTGAAACTGAACTATCACTTTGGTACTCTTTAAAAATACTTTTCCCTCTAAGTATTGGTGCTCTCTGCAAACATCAGTTACACCAATGTACACCTACAACCGTGCTGACTGAGCGTCCTGCCTGCAATGCGGGCAGTCACTACTACTCCTGCCTTCCAGTGAAAGGACACAGCATGCCAGCAGCCCGCCTGTCCTCTTCCAAGTATAAATCTTGGCACAAAGTGTGGCCCAAAGTTATTCACCTGCTCTGTGATGCATCTAACTGCAGATAACTACAGCCACCCGAGTACCACCCGAAGCAGTCCTGGCAGCGCTGCCCACAGGGATTGGTGTGCAGCTCCTGCATTTGGGTCTCCATGAGCGAGCAGCGTTTCCTCTTCAGTTTCCTTTGGCTTGGGAGAGGCAGAATATCGTCCTCGTTCACTGGTTTTGCTGCAGCAGATTTGGTCTTAGCTTTAGCTAGCACAAGAAATAAATACATGGATCAAAACCAGAGTGGAATAAACATGTATTTCCTAGTTTCCATTTCCTAAGTGTTTCTGAGCTTAGGTCAGTGTCTATCCAAGATCTTTCCCCACAGTTTGTGGCTTCTGCATTGATCCACAAATCTTGCCCTCTTCTTGCAATCACTTCCTTTGACCATGGCTTATTCTGCAAGTGACAAGTTCTTAGCTAACAAAAGCCTTCTCTAAAGCTTTCTTTTTCTCCTTACATGCACCCTCCCATGTTAATGAGTTCTACAACCAACATCTGGCTTCTGTGTTCAGCTTCTGGTAGTTTCTGAGCTCTGCTGTGGTCCAAATACCCACTTGGTTTTACCCCCTCAGCTGGTCCTCGAGAAGCCCCCTGCACAGCGGGGTGGCCGTGCAGGGGAGCCACGCGGGGAGCTGGGGGACCTGTGCCCCTACACACGCATGCGGGTCAGACACCCCCACGGTTCTGGGCAGAAACGGGAGATTCAGGGGCCCATGGGAAGCTCTCTGCTCCATCTTCCTTCACCTAGCACTGTCCAGGCCTAATTCTAGACTGGGGACGTGTGTTTTGTCCTCCTCCCAGTTCAGCAATGGTTCCCATCACCAAAACTCTCTTATGGTAGCTTTGTCTGCAGGATTGGGCTCCTGACAAGTGATTTCTATTCCGTACATGTGCTGGGGCATTCTCATCAGATGGCTGCAAAGGTTTGTTTCTGCCTCTCCCCCCCCAATAAATCTGCAATTTGGGAAGCGGATTTCATTTTGCTGATTCTGTCCGACTGTTTATTATGCTGGATTTCTAAGGCACTTATGCTTGGCTCCGTGATTCCTCAGAAAGGGAATGGTGCCTATTGTAGTTAACCCTGTAAAATGTCTAATGAATAATTAAATAGCATGTTGTCTGTAATTCAGCTTTGTCAGTTTGGTCAGTCAATTGCTGGTTGCTGCTCCTATCAGACAAAAACCTTGCTGTGAAGCTTGTTTAAAATTCAGCATTTGCTAATTAGCATTGTTCCGAATGTAATTCTAAGTGCCACTTCTTCAGGCAATTCAAGAGAGCAATGTAGAACTTCAGTGTCTCTATGGAGACCATCTATAATTTAAAAGACAGAAACAACAGTTTAATGCCTTGTAATGCTTAAAAAAATCACCAGTAGCTCTTTCCAAAATACCCCCAAAATACAAATAGAAAAAGGATTGTACCCTACTAGTATGAGAAGCCAATTTGTTGAAGATCACTGAATTGAGATAGAGATGATTCAGTGAAACTAGTTGAGGGCTAAGTTAAAGCACCAGGATTAGTCTCAGGGGTTTAAATTAAATACTGAATAAATATTTAAAATGCAAAAGATCAAATCGTTAGGCACATGTGCCAGCTGTAGGAAGGTAAAAGCATTTTGTGGGATTTATGCACAGAAAGACCAAGAAATGAATTCAACAGCCCTGCTAACCATCTGGCTCGCAGGACCGTAAACCATGACTGATCTTGATTTCCAGGGCAGAAGCGAAGCGGGTTTGATCACCCACACTGGGCATCTTGCCTCCAGCAACGCCTTATATCCGACGCTTCAGAGAAAAACAACATTGGGCATGACAGAAAGACAGGGTCTCCTGTAAATAACCAGCAACCACACAGGCGAGCTCTGATGAATGAGTAATGCGAGATGTATGTACAAAGCTGTGCCTCCTCCTGTACAGAAGTACTGCGGCTGATCAAAAGCCAGCGCTGAAGCTGGTGGTGCTGCAGAACGTTGGGGAGAGAGCAGAACTGACTGCCTGCAGCAGGGCACCGGGATAAACAGCTTCTGGGGCTCTTCAGGCTTGCAGAGAGCTCACCGACACCTTGGAAACTCTAAAATCATGGACAGAGAACAGTGCTGGGTATGATGTGGGAAAAATGCCCAGAGAGCAAAAGCCACGTCCCCTATATCTGAGGAGCAGAGTAAATGTGAAAGCTGATGGGACAGAAGAGAAGGTCCCATCAGCAGTGAAAGAGCCCCATCCTGGTCCAGACCTATATTTTG
Organism: Anarhynchus alexandrinus; assembly: GCA_008711295.1. NCBI lineage: Eukaryota > Metazoa > Chordata > Aves > Charadriiformes > Charadriidae > Anarhynchus > Anarhynchus alexandrinus. The sequence continues at coordinate 361,437 of VUYV01000120.1, forward strand.
CACGTTGCAGCTTTGAGGAGCTTCCTGGTCTGGTGGCAAGTCATGAAATCAGCAGGGAGGGTGGGAAAGGGAAACCAGGAAAGGAGGAGGAGATGGGAGAGAGCCTGGGTGGGGAGCACAGCCCTTCTCAAAGTTGGTCTGGAGGCACCAGGTGTGAGGAGGGATAAGCCCCATCCCACGATGGATGGAGAAAACACAGCACCTCGCGAGGCCCAGCACCGTAGCAGGCAGGCTTTGGGCAAAAATGCCGTGTGCCCTGAATTTTGCAGGTAAAAGGGGAACACGACGAGTACAAATCTCAGCATGCAACCTGCGGGAAGAGGTAGGAAAAAAGGTAGGCTACTCTGCCTGAAAAGAGTGAGCAGAAGCTAAAGAAAACTTCTAAAACTGAGGTCTCTATTGCTTCAAGTTTCTCTATACCTTTTTCAAGGTTGCCTTGCAGTTGAGAGCTTCTGCTCTCCTAGTGTGAAGTATCCTAAAATAAATAACGCTATCTTCTCCAATGGTACATTATAATCAGAGTAGGAGTTTTTAAAAAGCCAAGCGGAAATGTGTGGTCTAATTTATAGCTGAGTTGATCAGAGATCAGTTTTCTTATATCCTTAAAGGTGTTTTAATATAGTAGGATTTCTTATTATACCTTGTTAGATCACAGGAAATATTTACTACTCAAAATTGTTCAGGAATACATTTTACCTTATTCGTTGTCTTATTTCCTTCGCCCCTTCAGCAATAATGTTCATTAGTGTCTGTAAAAATAGACATTTAATGAGATGTTTACTTCATTTAATTAAAGTCTAACATTTTCTGCCTGGAGTACAATATCTACTAAGTGCTTTTTTTCTACATTAGGTACACGTTAACTACATAACTGGATATTAACAGTGAACAGGGATTTTGTTCTGTAATACCCATAATTCCATTCTTTTCCTTATTATTCACTCACTGTTCCAGCTGATGTCAGTGGAAGGACACATACAGGAAAAGCGTGATCAGACAACTCAATGCACTTCATATTTCATGTGCAGCAGTATTTTTCTTGAAGAAACAAATGCTTTTTGCACACCAGCTTTAGTTTTTAGGTGGCTTACGAGATTTCTTGTCTCGCAACATCTTCATTCAGAGCACCAGGACATTTGCAGCCATGGGATGAAAGAAATGCTTTGGTCATGGCAGTTTTCACAAGTCCTATTTGGCATATGTTTAGGGATGGCTCACTCCGCCACTGCCCTCGCCAGCTCGATGCTCTCAGCTTACTTGCTTTTGTCTCCTTTTCCCCCTTTATATTCTTGCTGCCCCAATATGCACTCTTGCTATATGTGACTAGTTATCAGAGCCTTCGGCAGTCATCTTGAAACACTGTCTTTGCAGAAGCCACCAGCGCGCACTGAAATCCAGCTCCTCCCGGGTGGTGGGGTGCTGGTCCAACCCAGGACCTGTACATGCTACACCTCTTACGTGTCTGCAAGAGCGTATACAGGGTGCAGTTCTGCCATCAGAGGTTCCTCTGCTCCAGCAAAGGTTAAACCAATGGACCATGGCTGCAAAACCATGTCTTGCATCACTGCTGTTTGTGAGATAAGAGGGCGAACAGCTGGAAACTCCATACCTCTTTCTCCCTACAAAACAAGCGTGTGTATCGGGGCACGGCCAGTCACACCAAGCCAAACAGCAGTAGAGCTGGATCAAGCCAGCTGGATTTTGGCAAGAGCCTTACCCCCAGGTATCAACCTTTCTTAATTAGCCAATATTTAGCCTGAAATTATGCCTCATCAACACAGCCATATTCCTGTTGAATCTTTTTCTTTTCTGGTGGGTCAGCATTACTTGACTGGAAAAAAAAAAAACAAAAACAAAGAAATCTCATCAAAATGATACCTCCTTCCACCCCCAGCTCCAAGCAAGGGAGTGTTTCATGTATCAACACAGCTGGAATCAGCTGGAGTTTGTACCACAAAGGTATCCTGCCTGGGGCCAGAGAGGGCACCTCTCTAATCAGACGTGTGTCCATTTTAAAAACAAAAAATTGGGTTCCCCCTTCATTCCATTGACTTTCCTTTCTGTCTGCTGGTGTAAATAGATTCAGGACATATCTTAAGAGTCTGTGTGATGCCTTCTGACCCACTGGATTGCACTTGAGATATCTGCTTCAGTCGTCTCTTTTAATAACATGTCTCCTCCACTTCAGACTAGGTCAGCTATTATTGTGCTAAGAATATTAGAAGTGTTTTTAAAAATGTAGTAAATTAAAACCTACCATTTTTTATGTGTCTCTTCTTCCTTTCCAATGTCATTGTTTGGGCAATACATCATAAAAAATGCCTCACTACAGTGATATATGGCACTAATCTATCATGTGAGCACTATCTTTTTGGTGATATATTAGAACAATGCATCATTAAAACATCATTGATGTAGATATATATTACTCAGCTACCGACTGGCTAACAACAATATATATATGGGGACTTAGATGGGTTTAATGTATTAAATCAAAAGTGCATGGATTTGAATCTAAAATAATAATAGCTGAATGCTGTTAAGAATGGTGTGAAGTCGTACATTAATAGGTATAATGAGAGCCTCCGCAAGACATTTCAATTTAAAAAAAAATGCTCTTTTAATGAAGTGGTGGAAGCTGCCCTTCTTCCACCCACATTGTTTTCCTGTTCCAGAATGGGCCAGAAAGGAAAGAAAAAGGCAGAATGAAAAGATATAGGGCAATAGTCCAAAGACATTACTGCCTCCTACGGCTTTGATGGGAAATAGGAAAAATAATAAAAGCAAGTGAAAATTTAAATGGAGAAAAGCAGTACCATTCTTTTAGGATTTGCTGACAGCTTTGGGCCTTTTTAATATCCCCGAGTTTGAACTTAAAACAGGGTCTCTGATCTTTAATAAACTGAAGTGAGGTGGACCATGGGTGTGGGCACTAATAAAAAGAATGAAAGGGAAGCATGACCGTATGTGATTCATTAGTTTCTAGCAAATTATGTGGCTTTGTCCTGGAGTATTTGTTAAATTCCCTGTCTTTTTCTAGAATGATTCCCTTTGCCCAAATGAAAAAATGGGGACATATCTGTTGAGGAAAACCCATGTTGACAGAGCCCTTCGCAGACTATTTCCACTTGTGCCGGAATATAAGACGCCCCTGAAGTTTCTGGATGTTGGCTCTTCCTGATCCCCATTTTTGGGGAATATTCAGGAAATACTCAAGGAGTCAGGGAGAGGTCATTGCATTCTTCTGTACGGGTTCTTTTTGCCCCCAAGTGCAAGTTAAAGGTATAAGCTGTGCTACAAACCTCTGCCCGCTCTGGTTCCTTTGAGGGAATGTTTCTGGTTTTGTAGGGATCCTCAATGACCTGAAAGCTAACTTCTTTTTTTTCAATCATCTGCTCTTCATTTGACATGGTAAGAACACTCTACATGGTTAATAGTTTCATCTCATAATGCACCCTTGAACTATAGAAAAATTAACTAATTTTTCAGAAGCTTATTACAGCAAAGCATAACAACTGTTTTATACAAGCTCAAGGAGCATATTGGTGTCAGAGCTGGGATTGTGGTAGTAAGCTCCTTCCATGTTTTCCTAGACTTTAAAATATATTTACCTTCCAGAACTTCCAGTAGTCCTTCACATTTGTTAACCATTTTTTATCAGTCTGATTTCTTAAATTACCACGTTACTAGCTTAACCAAACTTTCAGGACCACTATCATAGCACAGCAGATTCAGCTCAGCAATATGCAACATAAATCACTTATTCCCAATCTATCTTTATTCCCAAGGACCAAAGTGGATGATTATGCCACAAAGAAGCATTCAGTGGACAGGGCTTGGAAAGGATAATCCAAACTCCAGAGTAGTCTCTAAGGTGCAGACGAACCCTGGTCTGCAAAATGAGAAAGCTACCTACTAATATTAGACTAAAATCAGGATATGTCGTGGGTCGGTGATGAAACTGCAAATTGTTCAGCTATATTAACAGAAGGAGAGAGACAGGGGAGCAGGTAGCAGCAGGTTCAGCAGCACGGCGAAACCACTTGGTAGCAGATGGGGGAGGGAGGGAGTGTGTTTCCGACGCCTGAGGGATCATTTTCCACACAAAGACCTTTCCCTGTGTACAGCCTTGAGTACATCCTGCACTCCACCAAGGCATTCAGCATTGCCAGGCACTGGGTCATCACATGCCCTATAAGTTCCAGTAATTAATTTCCCTTTCCACCGAAAGACTATGTTACATCAATGAATATCATTGACACAGTGAGGTGGCAGCGAATGTCCTGGTTCTGCTGTTAGTGATGCAATGTAGGACACAGACAGAAAATAAACTGCTTAGTAGTTTAAATGCATTATCTGGGAACATGATGTGGATGTAAAAATTCGGTAGTACAGGGCACCGCAAACTCATCTGTTCTTTTTGCAGTTTGGGCCATATTTTTTCTTGTGGCTTTCGGCAAGTCCCTCAGGTGTTCTGAGCCCAGTCTGTAAAATCAGCCGTGTAGTCTTTTGTCACGTCCCGCATAAGGGAGCATTAAAGATTGATTCATTCTTGTTTGAAAATTGCTGTGAAGATGAAAACTGCAGTATAAATTCTGCCTATTGTTCCAGTGGCCTCCTGATTTCAAAGGCTGCCAGGGTTAAAATGGTAGGAGACTGATTTAAGTGGAAATCAAGACGCAGCGTGGCTGATGCAGGAGTCAGACAGAACATGTTCACCAGCAGCAGCCTGAGCGGGAACGATGCACGGAGAGATGATACATAAAGCTCTTCAATACCATAAAGGCGCACATAAAAAAAATCTCATTACTGCCTTTTGCACTCTCTAGCCACTGTTCCTACAACTCTATTGGGCTCTGGCAGTAGTGAGAAACATGTTAATGAAACAGAACAGTATCTGGACCATCTGGGAAGGATATTGTGTCAGGTTGTATGATGAGATACACAGACATCCTTTGGAGTCTGCCAAGAGTGAGATAATAATATGCACGCTTAGAATAAAACCCCTGCCTTTGCAAGCAGATAGCAAAACATCAGAGGGGCAAAGAGGTAGGAAGAGAAGCTCACACTGTGACACACAGTGGCTCTGTCAGAGTGCATGAAAGGAGCTGGCAAGTGCTCCATGAGTGCCTTTCATAAAACCTGTCAAGGTAAGAAAAGAGGCAAATACCAAAGCGATGGATACCAGTGTGTGCCTGCCTGGGTTAGAACCAGAGCACAAACCCATGAATCCACCCCACACGGACGGCGCAGCTGCTTGTTGCTGCGGACAAGAACGCTGGTGCAGGAAAGAGTCCAGAAACTTTCACTCAGATTTTCTCGTTAAGAAATGGAACAGTGAAATTAACAGGGTTAATTAATAACCTTGAAAAGTCATCATTACTTAAAAACCGGCACTGACTCATTGAAGTCCAGGCACATTGGGCACTCATAGTGTGGATGATGATGCTTGAGAAGGAGTCCTAATCTCACCTAATTGAATTCACTGCAGATCTGGGCAGCCTCCACAGCAACACTGAAATGGGCTTGGGAACGGGAAGGGCTCCAAGTGGTTGTGCTCACGGCTGTCACCTGTAAGAGGCCTGAAAGCCACTGGGAGAGCTGGGGCAGCCTGAAAGCAGGAGCTGACTTGATACCCAGTGAAATCTGTGGAAAGAGCCCCATACATAAAGCAAAAGATGCTCTAACTCATGTGTTACGGTGTGATTACCATCACTTCTCTGCATCATGGCTGTGTCTGTTGAGGTAACCCATGACAGGACCCCTTGCTCTAGGTGCCACACACACCAGTTTTGCCAGCCTGGCCCCACAGCTCAGGGCTGGACTCAGCCCCGTCCGGCTGCCTGGGTTTCTGCCAGACATGAGGCCCAGAGTAAGATGGAAACAACATACACGCATGTGGAAAAGTGCCATCCAAAAGGTGAGAAGCTGCAAACGATCCAGCACATTACTTTAATCTGTGGTTTCCGGGTGAGTCCAGGCTGCTGTGCAATGACACGGTATACGGCAGCCTTCCCGGCACACGCGGGAGCAAAGTGGCACAAGATGGTCTTGTAACCTACCGAGGTGCCACTGCGCTCCCCTCAGCAGCCCTTTCCCTCCACACGTTTAGAGGACCAATAATAAATAATTAAGACATTGCCTTCTACACCGTCTTTCAGTCATGGCATTTTATAAGCATTACCAAACAAAGCTCCCAAACCCCGCTGGGAGGTAAGAGCGATTGCCATCCACCTTTCATGGCTGGATAAGCAAAGGCCTGGGGAGATGAAAAGCTGATTGCTCCCAGCCTTGCCTGAGTGGGCAAGAGGAGAGGCAGGGGCCAGGAAACCTCCCCTTTTCTCTTGCGTGGCCTTTCCCAGCACAGCTGTCCTTCTAGGAAGAGAGATCTGCAGCTCTGGGCTATCTGCCTGTCACTGTGACATGAGGGCTTCCCTGGAGGGATGGGACTGCACGTCCCATCACACATGTGCCAGCAGCAAAGGGACCGCTCACCGGGACAGAGAAAATGGCACATGTCGAGTGACAGACAATTTGCTCAACACCAGCAGGGAGTTTTTTGTGGCTGAGGACTGGTACCCAGGGCTCTCAGCGCCATCTTCTCCCCTGCCAGCGAAATCGCACGACTTGGGGACAGCTGAAATGGACGGTCTGTAAGTGAGCGGGCCAAGCCTTTTATCGTCTGAAAAAAAGGAGATGATCAGGGTCAAGACATTGGAGTGACTGCTCATAACCAAGCTGTCTTATTAGATTGGTAGCTCCAGTTTTGGGCCCAGATGTTGTAGCATATAATAGCTGACATAAATTTATCACAGAAAAGCTGCCTTTGGGCACTCTAGTGTCCATTGTCAGCAGTGCACACAGTCATTTAATGTCTCCTCTGGGCTTCCAGGGTAAACACTGCTTTTATGTAACATACCTACGCACATGCACATATGTGCAGGAGGATTTGGGAACAGTTTCGCTGAATTCTGTATGGAGAAATTAGTCTACCTGAATGCCATGTTGAATTTCATTGCCTTCATCTCACCGCACATCTGGCACAGCTGTGGCCTTCTCTGGCAGAGCGACAGCCTGTGCTTCCTGCAGCAGCTACGTGGAAAAGGCCTTCTGTTTGCACTGCTGCCTTCTGCAGCCCTCTCCCTCCCCTAAGAGGCTTTAGATGATATAATACACACCACTGTTTCCCTTGCTCCTGCTTTTTCATCCAACAAGATAAATGATCATAAAGACTCTCTTTGCCTTCCTTTGAGCACAGCCTCCTCCACGTGCAGTGAAGACAAATATTCAGGCAAGCCACTCATCTCAAAAAACATCTAGGCAAGCATACACACTATTTTAAAAACTCCCTGCCTGATGCTGTAGTGGCAATTGCCACAGAAAAGCCTATAAACAAAATAAACAAATATAATACCATTGAGAGTCAGGAGAAGAAAGCAATAGTAATGCTTGCTATTCTGCAACCATTTCAAAATCCAAAACAAACCAACCAAAATTGTTTTCCTAGTTATCTTTTCATCCTTTTCCCTAGGCCTTTTCCATAAGGTACTTAGTGGAAATGAAAGCAATAGTTTTATAAAGATAAAACCATAGCACTGAAAAGAGACTGATCTCTTTTCTCTAGGTGCTCTGGTCTATATGGTGTTTGAAAACCATGCGGGAAGGAGATCATTCTCTCTTAAATTCAATAGGCTTTTAGAATCACATTTATTCACTTCTATAGAGTTTTTCCATATGGGATTTCAGAGCCTTTTATACAAGAAGGTGCCCCCTTTTCTCCTCTCCTCTCCCTCCTTTGTGCTTGTTCTTTCACCAGCACAAAGCTGAAGTGAACAATAGTATACACTCGGCTTTACATCCCGCAACATCCAGGACTCTGAAGAACAAAGAATAAATACACGGCCGAGGGGCTAAAGATAGTGCGATGGCTAACTCTGGCTCCAGCGGAAAGTTCTGGTGCTGGCGGACGGAGGTTCATTTTAGGAGGCAAAGAAAACGCGTACTGAAAGCTGGTTCTGATGTGGGCTGGCTATAACATCCCAACTGAGTCACTCTGTCTCTCCGAGCTGCATTTTCTACAGCTGTAAAACGGGGTTTTGGCCCAGAAGCCTGGGTAACGGTATTATAAGGCATTATAAAGGACTACGAGGAAGATAAACAAATAACTTTGCTTTTTTCATGTGGGAGGGCAGGAGCAAAGACAGAAGGGAAAAAAGCAAACACACTGAGTGGGAGTGTGGGGACAGGAGTTGGGACAATTTATTAATTTGGTTTCCATCTCGTTCTGGTAAACAACTTACAGCTGGGTGAATCTGCTCTGTGATCACTCAAGTTCCTTGCGCTGGGTCCCTGGCCCCCGCTACGTGCCGGAGGCCGCCCCTCGCTGCCCTGCCTGCCAGCATCTCCTCCCAGAGGGGCTTCTCCCACCCCGGGGAGCTGAGCCCGGCTGGCTGCCCCCGGCTCTGCTCCGTGGGGGCACTCGGGGTGACCGTGACTTTGCACCCTGCCCTCGCTGTGTCACCCTGCCTTCCCTCGGTCTGAAAACCCGGCTGGGGAAACATGTCTCCTTCCCCAGCTGGTTTGGTACAGAAGGGGAAGGGAAACTGTTTTTCTCCCCAACCCCCCTCCCCCCGCCTCCCGACTGGGATGTCCCTCTGGACACCTTGGTCCCAGGCGGAGGGCACCCATGGGAACGTGGGAGAAGAGGGAGGGGGAGCGGGGCAGGTCAGAGCCCGGGGCAAAGCTGTGAGGAGAAGACAAGGGCTTGCTTTTGTCCCCTTCTCACCGAATCGCTGGGAAATCATGTCCTTGCCTGCTGCTATAATCACTGATTACATGCCATTTGCCTGTTGTATTAAAGCTGCTTGCTTAATTAATATCATTTTAAAGGGCGGTCTTGGCATGAGGGAGACAAGCTGTTTTGAACTCCAGCAAACACATTTAGTATGTGATCACTGTAAGCGGCTCCTGCAGCCTTTCTGCGGCGAGCAGACAGGAAGCACCATGAGTTAATGAACTGTGTTTTAACCACCTGATGCTGGTCAAAGCTTTGATCCATCAGGTTTAAGGCTGGGTGGAGGAGGGGAGGCAGAGCGCTTCGCCACGCTCCCCGGTACCACCGAAACTGTTAATCAGCCTGCTCTGCAGTCTACTGCGGAGTTTGCTTTATTAGAGCTCCCTGCTGCCTGTACACGTTCACTGGCACAGACACCGAGAGACAAGCAAACACTTACCCGAGTGCAGAGTACTCACTGCTGCATTGCAGAGTTTACTGGCATAAAATGATGGGGGTAGGTAATCGCAGGTGGAGGCTTGGGTCCTCCCTCAGCCCGCCCGCATCTGCAATCTCGTGGATTTCTCTAATAGGGGATACGAGGAGGGCTGGGGGCAAAATATGCACCTTTAGGGCTCTCTTTCCAGCTCCTAAATGGCTGGCGTTGCTTGTGCTAGTCTCGAGTGTGGTTTACGCTGCTTAATGTGGTTTTTATTCACAGTTATTCTATAAAACTAAAAATTAATTTCCTTTGAGGTACTCGATGGGGTAAGCATAATTTTATTTATTATTGTTATAAACTAACCTTGCCTCTGCCTGGAGGCCCTCGGTAAGGTTAAGGATGCTGTTGTGCTGTTAAGTATTCAAAGTAAATTCATCCCCCTTTCAAGGAGCTTGCAGCCTGAGTGTTAAAGGCTTTCTGGTTTTCCTATAGGTTGTCTCTTATAGAAGCTTGAGCAGGATGAAGTCACTTTTGTAGGAACTTGTAGGTGATGAATTCAGTTCATTTTTTTCCCCCCTAATAATCCCATCTGCAGGGTTATGCTTTTGTGCTTTTTTTTTCTTTTGTGCCAGCACAGAAATATTTGATTATTCAAATCATTTATTGAGGTTTAATACCAAATAGCTGGTCTGTTTTGTAATGTCTGTAACCACATTGGATTTGTTGTTTTCAACAGACAGTTTTTTCTGGAAGAAAGCTGGTATTTGCTTAAGAATTGTTAGGCGTTTCTAATCTACTGCTGTAAATATGCATGTGGAAATTTAATTATAATAATTTTGTTCTTTGTGAGCAGCTGATTCAGGATTTCTTACATACCTGAGGAATACAAGGGGAAATATCTGAGCTGCTTTTTTTTAATGGAACAAGGATGGCTCAGATTTCTTTTCCCTACATGTTTCCTAGTGATACAATACTGCAGTCTCTGCCTTACTCAGCTTATGCCTAATTGCAGAGTATTTAGCAAAGGAGTTCGTGTGCAAGTTTTAGATTTGGAGCTAACCATCCATTATACTCAGCTTTGTTAACAGATGTCAGATGAACAGCAGATACAGTCTAATAGGGAGAAATTAATCTCAAGGCCTATGTGAGGGTGGGCTCGCATCAGTCTGATTCATGAATTTATAGCTTGGGAGAGTTCAGGGAAATTAAAGTATACTAGGCTGCTTTTCATCGAAAAACCAGGATGTTTCAGTGCAAGTGTGACATCTGTGGCAGCACTGGTTATTGACAGTCTTCTGGGACAAGCTGGCCAGCAGGACTGGGTATGTGGGAATTGAAGCTCCATGTTCATGTGGCGATTTAACTGTTGAGTGCATATGTTGCCTGAGGGAACAACATGATTTACCTAAAAAGAACTACTGGGGCTTGATTGTTGGAGCTCTTGAAGATCCTTTGACTCCCATAGAATTTGGTGGGAGCCCTGGGTACCAGGTGTTTCCAAAACCACAGTCTTATTGTTCAAGATGAACATTGCGAAAGAGAAGCCAAATATGATTTCGTTATTATTTCAACCTTCCACATCCCCAGTTTTCATACAAATAAAATTAAGATGACACTTTACTACCTTTAAGGAGTTCTAAGGGTTAATGAAAGATAATATAATCTTAGGAGACCTGCAAGGAAGACATTGGGAAGGGTCACAGTTGTTATGCTGTTAAATTGCTCAAAAATGGCCACTTTCTCATCATTCAAATCCTGCTTTAATTCACTTCCTCCAGTGACCCTTTCAGTGTTAATCCACCACACAGAAGTGTTGCAGTTTTAATTAAAAAGGAAATCTCTATCTCACTAAGCTTAGTCTGCCATCTGATCATGCAGTATGGTTTACAGACAGTATTATCTGTCTAATTTACATCATAAAACCGAGACTTAAGCAAGGCAGAACGCATTGGCAGCCCTCAGTAAATAATGCTGCTCTAACCAAAATCAGCAACGTTTTAAGCAAAACTCTACTGTAAGAATGGGGATGTGAGCACATCACACGCAGCGCTGCACACAAGGAGAGTTACAGGGACACAGAGAGCTCTGTGGGACACCTCATTAAAATGAAATCTCTAAATTGAGTTTGGAGCAGCTTCTGAAAATATATACTCCAGCTCAACCACAAGCTATGGATTTGAGGCAGGATTTACTGGATTAAATTATTTGGCTTCTGGTATAATGAAGGCTAGTGGTCCCTACTGACCTTTAAAATCTATGATCTTAAATATTGGCACTGGTTATGTCCCAGGTCACTTGGAACTCCATAAATCAAATAGCATGGTGAACTGCAAAGCTATGAACTGTCCCGAGGGCCTGCACGGGGCAAATATTCACACTGGGCTGACTAACATCCCCAGATCCCGTCCTAGCAGGCGATGGGATCAGCGCAAGTCCAGGACTCTGACAAAAATCTGCTCTTAGTTGTTCTTATGTGTGGGTCAAGGTAAAGCAGCTGTCCCAGGGCAACACAAGGGTGAAGAACAGTAGTACAAAACCAGTCTTGCTGTTCAACTCCCAACAGTGCTGGCACATCAAGGTAGCAAAAGTGATCCGGGAGGCGCTGAGCAACAACAGAGCCCTAAACCAACTTTTTTTCACATTACTGTCAGATTTTTAAAACACTGTGGGAGGAAAGCAGTGGGGGAAGGAAGAGGAGAGAGAAACTGGATCTTGTATTTCTTATTAGCAGAACAAGGAGGGAGGCACAAGATCTGTGTCACACTGTAAGCGCTTTACCTCAGAGGAAGGTGAACTCCACCTGGCAGAAATTAAATGTTAATGCATCAAATCATGTCCAAAAGCACATAAAGCTCAAGGGACAGCTTATGATACCCTTTGAAAACAAGATCTAATTTAATTCATTTGCATATCCTGATACCCAATCCTGCAGATTAGCATCAGTGGGTTAATGCACTGCTACCATTAGGCTCCCTTGGGGTTGTCAGAAAACCGTATTCAACAAACTGTAGGCACTGAATTGAAGCATCTGGTCAGGGAAAACCAGATCAAACTACGCCGTCTTAATTGTGACCCAGTTTGGGATGCAGTATTGTGGCAGCAACCCTTGGTAGAAAGAAACAGTAAATTGATTTTGCTGAGAACCTCATCAATCACTGATCACAGTGACCCATGGATCATTAATCTCATTAAAAAGTTCAGCCTCATGGCAGAAGTAATAGCAGGCACACCGAAAGTGTGTAAATTAGATATGCTTTCACAAATTTGAACAGGTCTGGCTGGCATCCCTGAGGAGACCTCCATTTCTAAATTGGGCAAACTCTTCACTGACTCTAGTTGAACTTCAGCCATTTACTCTGTGTCAGATACTGTCTTTAAAGCCTGTGGAGACAGTCCAGGAGGTGGCTAGCCTGTTATTGAGCCATGTTTGTAATACTCAAGTTAGGGAAGGAAGAGCTGAATCAACAGGCATGGTACATCACCTCTTAATATTGAGATCTTTTTGACAGCAGACTTCTCTGCTGTCCGCGTTCTTTAGGTGAGGTGATTGGTGAATAGGTTGGGAAACACATCTGGGAGTACACAGACAACTGTGATTTTCTGTGTTTCTGTGAATCTGAGGAGTTTGCATTGTTCTGGAGGATGATATATGACAAAAAGTAAAGAAAGTCAGTTGTTCACGTTGGTCCTTTTAATTATGGCAGAGACTATTGCATCACTGAGTTTAAGATTTTGTTGTCTTCACCATGGGCTTTTGCATAAAAAGGATAAGTCGTAAGGGGTCCTTTTTGTTAGATGCTGGACTTTTGGAGGGGAAATTGCTTAATATCCCCTAGACTATTTCTTGTCAGTACAACTCTTCAGTGTGTGGCCAAAACAGAGAGATGCAATCCTGCAAGACGGGATGAGCTGATTTAATGGCCATCCACCACTGGAGAGGGAGGTCCTGCTGTGCCCCAACTTCTTGCATTTCCAGCCGCACTTGCATGCAATTTACCTTGTGTCAGCTCTGGTACTTCTCAAACCTACCTGTGATCTACATCCATTTGCTAGTCCAGAGGAAACCTAACCCAGCAAAAAGAAAATGGATAGTTTTCTCCTGGCCTATGGAGCTCCATGAGATGATGGATGGGACCGAGTGTCCAGGCTCACACATGAGGTAGAGGGGGAGGTGAATGGTCAGGAACGGGAATGCAAAAGGGAAATAAATGTGAGGAGGTGGCTGGGTTGCAAGACCACTGCTTGGCAGCAATGACAAGCATTGCTAAGGCATCTCACCTGCTCGTGGAACCAGAGCCTGTAAGGGTCGAGATGCCATCAGTATACGGTTGATATACAGATCGATAACTCATTTCCACTGCTTCCATTCAGTACAGAGTCCCAGTTTTCCAATGACATGATACGCAAACCAGTGGACTTTAAAGCCAGACGAAATGTTGTTAGTCAATTGAAGAAATCGGTTGTCATATGCCTGATTGGTTCCTCTCCTTTCATGAGGTAGACAAGTGCATCTGGGGTATTTCCGAGTACCTATTTGTAGAGTTGTAAGAGCATGCATGCAGTTGCCAAAACTGCTACTGTGCAGAGTACTGTTGGAAAAATTGTACTTGTTCCTCTCAGACCTTGTGAACACAATCCATGACTCAGGGCACATCTGTGCAGTCCATTTATAGTCAGATTTGCTACTTGGCCCTCGTTTCCCAGTCATCCACATGCAACCATGTCAGCCCAGCCTATCTGAAGCAAGTTAAATAGCTGCCTCTGTGAAGAAACTTGGATACATTTGAGAGGGTTCTTTCAAGGATCTGCACACCACAGACACTACCTACACAGACCTGGGCACATTTCACTCCCTACCCCCAAGAGCATTCTCCAGTGCCCATAAGCTTCTATTCATGCACACAAATGTCACTCAACTGTGCTCACAAGACTCCTAGTTGGCATGAAAAGTATAAATCTGGGGAGGTCTAAAACAATGCTCTCATTATTTCACCAATCAAGTCTTTGTACTGAACCTTGTGATTGAAAAAGCTAAAAATTTGTCAGGTGCAAAAATAAATTCAGGACTTCCATATTTCCAGGATCTCCACATGCCATGAATTGGCCGAGGCCACTTTGTGCTGTGGATCTTGCCTGCAGCAGTAAGTAATTTGACTTCTGATTCATCAAAAGAAAGACTGCACATATAAAGAGTTGTGACACCAACCATCATGCTGGTGCAGCTTGACATGCACACCTCTATCATAAGCTTACATCAGTTTGGGACTGCTATGCCACAACAGTAAACTCTGTGCTTCACAGTCACCTTGTATTTGGTCATCATGCTGAGTCTGAGAGGTCGAGGAGCCTGAAAAGCCTTGAGACAGGTCAGGCTTGTTGGGGCCATTCATTCACCCCTTCCAGCTTTATTGACATGCTCAGGAGAAGTGGAGGGGGCCCAAGCATGTGGCCATGCCTCTGGCATTGCCCCTAGCTCTGGTAGGTGTCTTGCCTAAGTTATATTTACTGGAGAGACGAGAGTAAAAAGTTATGTTTAGGTACAACTACGTTTAGGAAAGATCCGCTGTTATTTGGGCATTCTTCAGCAGAGATGGGCAGCTCAGAGGCTGTGACAAAAGTCTTATCTCACCTCATGCCTTGGGTACCGCTCACACACATACACAAACACACACACACGAGCAGCCTTTTCCACCAGCAGCCTCCCATCTTTGTTTGCCAACAACCACATCCAGGCCCTGAGAGCACTTCCATATAACAACTTGCTATGTCACAGCTTGGCTGGCAGCTAAGAGTCAGGCACATAATTGGGGCAATAGCAGTGCACAAACACCATCTGGCCAAAATCAGCTCTAACAGGCATCTGTGTGTAGCCATCCGTAGCCCTAGTTTGAGCTGGCCTTGCCTGCACCCCAACACGTGAGGTTTTCTGTGGTGGGACTCTGACATCGTGTGCTGAGGGAGCAATGGCAACAGACGCGGTCACAGCAGAAGCAGGCAGTGTGTTTTTGCAACAGCCTCTGCACCCGTTTATTGGGCTTGGTCGCCTTATGAGGAAGATACTGGTGTGGTCCTCTGCCATGCACGGGGCAAGTGCATTCTGACCCCTATGCTGGGGAGGCATGGGGACGCTCACTTCAGCTGCAGACAGCAGTGGAGGCTGGTAGGATGCCAGGTTTGTTCCCAGAGCACTGCAGTGTGGTCACGGTTCATGTGCTCCTGAGGGACACAGGACAAATCGTACAGGACAGCCAGGGGACCAGAGCTTGCTCCAGGTGTGAGCTGCAAAGACAGTGTAAACAGGCTTTTTGTCTCCTCTATGACTGGGTCCCAGTACATAATGGTGTGGTTGAACACAGTACGCAAACCCAAGGCTTAATCATGGGCACAGGGAAGCATACCAGATCGTTGCTTCCGAGGCTGTTGAGTTAAATGTGCAATGCCTAATGTTAATATTAACCTATATACTGAATGGTTTGGAAAGTACCTGCTTGTACCGAGCTCTCCCAACTGAAACACTTCAGCTGCAGAGTTCTCTGCACAGAACTCGTTATCCTGAATCTTGCTTTCCAAATTAGCCGGAAAAAGCCTGACTGTTTTCACCTTTTGGATCACATTTTAACTCCTATAACAGCTTTACCTGAGACAGATTGATGAGCAGAGATTTCTTTAACAATGCTATGATTACGGGCTGATTACACTTTCTGCATGAATAAAACTTTTTGTGTAATTGAGTGTGAATTTAGGGAGAGCCTTTTTAAACTCCATTAGCAATTCAGCTGGGTTGTCTCTTCTGACTGGTATGACCTGCATCTGTCACAGGAGGGTATTTCATTGAACCATGCGCTTTATCAAATGTAAATATGTAAATGTAAACTTAGACCAAACTAAAAGTCCTGAGTCTGCTTACACCCCATCATGAACCTGGGGTTCTGTCATGTAGTTTTGAATGGTCCAGCTGGACACAGCTACCTCCTTGCAACCGTATACGTCATCAGACATGTTTGTCTCAGCCCTTCCTGATTAAAGAGTAGATTATGGCATCCCAAGCTATTGCCAGCAACCTGGACAAAAACTGCATAGCTCACAGGTACACCATACCGAAGCCTGTGGTCAGACTGGTGCTTTCAAGTCGATATTGTTGGGTTTGTCTATAGCTTGCAAAATATCTGCTCTGCCTTCACAGGCAATACACCATGGAGTTAAAGAGGTTCAGGAAAATATGCTTTATGAGGAAAGACTGAGAAAGTTTAGGTTGTTTTATTTAGAGAAAAGTTGACTGAGGAAGAAAAGATAACTTTTCAAATATGTAAAAGGTCGCTGCAGAGAAGAAGGGATAGTCTGTTCATTATATGTGCTATGGACAAGACAAGAAATAAGGTGCTTGGATTGCAGTAGGGTATATCAAGGGAAAACCTTCCTATCAGCAAGGAGGTGAAGGATGGAAACCACTTATCAGAAGGGCATGGCGTTTCCACCCTTTCACCAAATGTCTGTTGGGCACGTCATAGGCAGGGGCAGGGCACTGGCATAGCATAAGCAGGCAAAGACAGGCTGGGTCTGAAGGGAGCACCCTGAGCAGCCCCCAGGTCACCACAAGCACCAGCAGAGAAGCTCACACCCCTTTGCCCCCTTCATTAACAGAGTTGCATAAATATCTGCCACAGGTACAGCTCATTCAGACCTATCTTCTACGCACAATCATTAAATTGCAGAGCTGAGAGAAGAGCGCAGGTAATCTAATTCTTAGTTATCTGTTCTGCCCATTAGACCACAAATACCGCCGTTCTCCTGAAACATGAAATTAAGCCAGGCTAATAATGACTTTTCACCACAGTACCATTTAACGCAAAGGTGTTAGCAGCAGCAGCCCCAAGCCCTAGGGGACCATGGGAGACCTTAATTAGGAGGTGTGGATTTTTCTCAGGGGAAGAGAGCTGGTGGGCTAGAAAGGTATTCTTAGTGTCCTCCCGTGGATACGACCGTGAGCAATAAATGATCTTTGGGCCATCGTTTTTGTAGCAGGTCATATTTTCATGGTGTCAAGCATGCTGCTGTCTTTTCTGCAATAAAGCTCACCTAATCAAAACAAGTCAGAGCTTATCTAAGCCCCTAGCCGGAGATATCTCTGTGGTGGCTACAGAGCCAGGTTTCCTAGCAACCTAAAAGGCATTAGACAGGGCTTTGTCGACATTTATCTGTTACACACAAAACCCTCCGTTTGAATAATGTTATGGGTGTGACATCAACTGACAAAAGCCAGGAAATTCAGAGCTGGGGCTGATTTTCTATCCTTGCCGCTCATCATGCTGAAAAACAAAAGGCACAGTCATGTGAGTGATGAGCAGAGCAAACCAACATTTATATTTCCTGGCTTTTTTCCCAAACGAGATGCCATTTAAATGAGGTGCTTGGTATTAATTTCCTCTGTTTAAGACAGGTTTAATGCTCACAGAAGGTAGCATGTTGGCGGTGCTGTCAGCTTCCCCACAGTCTCCCTTCTTCTTCGGGGGGGCCGGCTTGCATGAGGAAAAAGATATCCCAGTCCCTCTTCGACCGTTGGTTTCTTCATGGTGAAATCAGTTTTCGGATCCATGCCTTCAAAGGCACAGGCTGTGAGCCTGCTCTACGTAGGGCCACCACTGCATCCTTCAGCAGCAAAGAAGCTCCATCTCTATTAGTCCAGGGTGGAGCTGGTGAGGACACACAGGTTAAAAACACTGCATCTTGCTACTGGTGCCCACCTTCATCAGTGGGAAGATGTCTTTTATAGTTTTCAAGAAATTCTTGGTACAAGAACTTGGAATGGATCTTGTTATTAAGCATTATGATTATGAAAACAAAAGTTCAGGAGAAAATAATTAAGGTACGTGGGGGTTTTTTTGCAGACCAAAAATATACTGAGAACTGATGAATGGTCTGAAAAGTGATACTTCAGCAATGTCTTTTATTTCCCCACTTGTAGCAAGAGGAGTGTTTAAAATCTCGCAGCTTGTGATTTGTGGAGGAGACTGGTGGAGGAAGGGATGGAAGAACTACCATTGCTGCTGATTGCCACTTCAAATCCTTGGGGGAAAAGTTCTCTGGAAGCGAATGGGAACTGATCACCTCTCCACAGACTTCTTGAGTCATCTTACAGAATTTAACAGAAAATAATTCTTTTGCTTCAGATTGGTATAAGTGGCTTAAAAGTGCTAGAAAAAAGTTCTGTTAATTTTCACAATCTAAATTATCAGCTGGGGTAAATTAACTTAATCTGACTTCTCTGCAACTCTTTGAATGTGTACCAGCTCAGACTCTAACTGACTCTGGGTCTTTCGGTCAAAAATAACAGCCCTTTTTTTACATTTATTTGAGGCCTGACATGAAGGGTTTATCTCCATGTAAATTTTTCCAGCCCGGTTGTGAAACCTCTGAAATGGTTTGTAAAGAAAGTTCTGATGAAACTTAGCTGTAGTTGAGTACTCTGGTGTTGTAAGGGAAAATCCCCTGAATCGCTGTCAGTGGGTGAGCAGCCGGGCTTTCATCCCCTCCATTCTTCACTGTAATCTTCATTAACATAAGAGTTGGTGTTTTGCTCCTCACTCATGGATGCCATACTGTCTGAACTCCAAGGGGCTGGTGAAATAAAGGCATTTCTACCGGCCTCTCCACTGACGACAGCCAGCATTTCTTTAGCAAGCATATCATGAATATATACCCTAAGTATACCACAATGGAGAGGAATTACTATGCACAAGGCTTTCAAAGAAACAGAAGCAGAAGGAGGTTCTTGCACTTTCTGCCGACATCATCTTCACTGTCCATCCATTTGTTCTCCATTTAGCCTCCCCACTGGCAAAGCCTCTATTATGTGTGGGAAGATGAGACAATGGCGAATGCGCACATTGTTCCACGGGTTCGCTATGGAAATCCCTGTGTTCACATGACCCATTTTCCAAAGTTTGGTGGTTTTTTTTCCTGAAGGAGGAGGGTAAGAGGAAAAGGGACAACGTCTCACAGCTCTACGCAGATTAATGGTACATTCCTGCCTATACATTGAGGTGGATAAAATAGCCATATTTTTCCCCAAAGTGCATGCATAAGATCACTCAACAAGCCTAAAATATTTAGTGAATGTTGAGATGAATGGAGAGTATGGGAGGGGGAACAAAACTAGCAGGGATAATTGAATACACTTAGCAATCATAGCAGCTTCACATAGCTGTATCATGTTCTCTATGGGTAATATAGCTGGGACAATATGGTCAGAGTTTTAAAATATCTAGGGATTTCTGTCTTAAGATAATCAGTAATTGCAAGCTTTAAAAAGAAACATTTTTAGCTCAGTTAAAAATATATACCTCATTTCTTTAATAGATGATAAAATATTGTAAAATAGAGAAAATTTTCCCTTTCTCATTTTTTCAGGACTCAGGTAAGCAGGAAAGGTCTGTGAGAGGGTCTCTCCTGGAACTGAAGTCTGCCTTGGGGAAGCCACAGGCTGCCAAAGGCAGGTGGATTAAAACACAGAAGACAGAAGTCCCTCAGATTGGACAGTGTTTGAAATGCCAAATAAGATCAAGGAGACAGGTTGCTATAACACAGGTTCATATGACCTGTAAAACTGGTAAAGTCCGTCGGCAGTGGAGAAAATCTTGATAGATCAAATAATAATTTTTCGGCTTCATTCCAACTGAGCCTAAGTCTGTACCTTTGCCCTTGCTCTGACTAGGGCCAGGACCTCAAACCCACAGTCTGCAGCAACACATCCATCTCAGCTCGCACCTAATTAACTGCTTAATTAGAGCAGCACTGGGGAAACTCTGCTGTTTGGTTTCCCTTTCTCTCTGGTGCCTGATGCCACCCTTGGCAGGACCACAGTTCAGCACAAAGCTCTCAGAGCGGCTGAGCCTTCCTGGTGACGCACAGCAGGTTCAAGGTGAAGGTCTCCTCTGCTGGGGCTTTTCCTCTCTCTTCTGAGATAACTGACCTTGACTCCACCATGAAGCTCTGCCCCAGGTCGCACCACCCGCACCGCAGCCAATTACCTTAGCTGGAGCTGGGGACTAATGCCTGGCTGTTTAATTTTGAAGAGCAATGTGAAGGTCACTGGGGAAGGTAATGCAGTCTTGTTGATTGAACATGTGGATAAGGGCACCACAAAAACATAATCTGCTTTGTTGGGGATGCGATAAACCAGGTTTATGTATGCAGTTGGCAAGCAGTACTTCTGAGTGTTACTCCATCAGATAATCCAGACAGCAGAGCCATTCTATATCCCTCCGGTCTCCTAATATGGCTTTAATCTAAGGATTAGGTAATTTTCATATTTGTAGGGTTTTCTAAAACAGTATTAAAAGTAACTCATATATTTCCTACTTGTTTCCTGAATTTGTATTCATGAAATACTTATTTTTGTAACAAAGCAAAGGTAGTTTAAGGGGAAGAGTTCTGATATTCCAAAGGGCAAAACCTCAGTGGCACAAGCCCTCTTTTTCCATCCAGAGTAAGATGGCCAGAAATTCTAGAAGACTAACTAGTGTTTGCAGACAGACGCAGAGCAGCTTCGCTGTGTGTGTGCAGATGGCTGTCGTGTCCCTCGTGAGACTCACCACACGCAGGAAGCCCAGGTGGTCTGCGGATGGGCAGAAAATTGCTGTACAGGTCTATCAAGCCCAGCCATCACAGCACGTACCGGGGAGTTTGGGTCTCTCTACAGCAGTCCTGCCCAATGCTTGCACACCCTTTTCTGACAGGGACCCCTGGCTCACCGCCCTGCACCGGGCAGGGTTGTGAGAGGGAAGGAAGGGAGCGGTTGTGGTGTTAGGGTATGATTGATGTGATCCAGAGGAAACTTCTGCAGACGGAGGCTGCAGATTCATTGTGCTGCCAGCCTGTGGCCTCAAGCAGGCCCTGTCTTCTAGCTCCTGGGATCGGGGTCCTGTGTCAAAGCTGCAACGGGATTTATACGATTCAGCTGCTAGGCAGAGGGATGCCTTTCTGACCAAGGAACATCCCATCTGTGTGCATATTTGTCATCAGGTGTGAAGTGATGCAGTGTTGAATTCTCAGAGGTACTCTGGCAATTTTACATCCTTCCTGAAAACAAAAGACACAGGGAGAGCCATCACTCATGCTGTACCACTGTGGGCTTGGGAGAGGGTGGGTGATGATGGACCAGGCACCAAGGACCAGAGCACCCATCAGAGTTTAAACTGCAAAATCACTTCAAGAGTTGTTGCACTCTATTTTTTTTCTTCTTTTTTTCTCTGGAGAGAAAGTTTTTTCTCTCCATTTCCTCCTATTACCCTTCTGAGATCTGTTTCATTTGTTTACCTCTTGCATTTTACAAAATATCATCTGAAGGGACATGTAGGCTCTATGTCAACAACATGCATAAACATATGCCTGACTGAAAGTTTACGTGATTAGATGGTTCTTGTGCTTAATAACAGAAGTGTCTGTCTGATGTGAGGAAACCACTAGCTAAGGCACTGCCATCACCTGGTTTGTCAGCATCGCCTCTTGTTCCTCCCTGGCACCGCTGCCCAAGGAAAGGTTTTTAATTACGTAGGAACTTCTCTGGGAAAGGCAAAGGTGCCAAGAGCAGGGTTCAGCGCACAAAGACCCAGGACTGGCAGAAACCTCTAGGCTCTGCTTTCATCCCAGGCAACAGTTGTGTCCTCTTTCTCTGCCCACCTCACTTTCGGACCTTTTCATTATCTTTCTCAGTGGAAAAAAACCTTGCAGTCTCAAGACATGTCAGGTGAGGGTTTTCTAAGCCAGAAAGAGAAGTATGAATGCCATTGAAGAGGGCACTGGTGAGGTCTCCTCCAGAATAGCATGTCCAGGTCTGGTCATCCCCTGCTCCAGAGAGATTAACTCCAGCAGAAACAAATGCAGAGGATATCCGGAGAATGGACAACCCATCTGACAAGAAGAAATTACAAGAAGTAATAGAGGCCCAGAGCCTGGAGAAGGACCACAGGTCAGCAGGAGAGCACCTGGCGTGCAGCACAAAGGAATTCCAGCCACTCCAGCCAGTAAGTCAGCTTCAGTGGGGGCCCAACTTAAATGCTCTGTGAAAACACAAGTAGCATGGGGAATAAACAAGAGGAGTTGAGGCGTGCGCACACCTGCAGGGCTATGATCTTATTGGCATCACAGAGATGTGGTGGGATGAATCTTATGACTGGAGGTTGGAATGCAAGGATACAGGCTCTTTAGGAAGGACAGTCAGGGTAGATGAGGAATGGGTGTCACCCTCAATGTCAATGACAAGCTGGAGTGCATGGAGCTCTGCCTGAGGATGGATGAGGAGCTGACCAAGACCTTATGGGTCAGGATTAAAGGGAGGGCAGGGACAGGTTACATTACAGTGGGGGTCTGCCACAGGCCACCCAACCAGGAAGACTGAGCAGATGAGGCTCTCTGTAAACAGACAGGAGCAGCCTCGCGTTCACAAGCCCTGGTCCTCATGGGGGACTTTGACCACCCTGATATCTGTTGGAGGGACAACACAGCAAGGCGTAAGCAATCCAGGATGTTCCTGGATGCTTTGATGATAACTTCCTTCTCCAAGTGATAGAGGAGCCAACGAGAAGAGGTGCTATGCTGGACCTTGTTCTCACCAACAAGGAGGGGCTGGTGGAGAATGTGAAGGTCAAGGGCAGCCTTGGCTGCAGTGACCGTGAAATGGTAGAGTTCAAGATCCTTAGGCAGCAAAAAGGGCGCACAGCAAGCTCATTACCTTGGACTTCAGGAGAACAGACTTTGGCCTCTTCAGGGATCTGCTTGGTAGAGTACCACGGGATAAAACCCTGGAGGGAAGAGGGACCCAAGCAAGCTGGTTAATATTCAAGGATCACCTCCTCCAAGCTCAGGAGTGATGCATCCCAACAAAGAGGAAGTCAGGCAAAAATGCCAGGAGACCTGCAAGGATGAACAAGGTACTCTTGGAGAAACTCAAACACAAAAAAGAGGCATACAGAGGATGGAAGCAAGGACAGGTAGCCTGGGAGGAATGCAGAGAAATTGTCCAAGCAGCCAGGGATCAGGTTAGGAAAGCTAAAGCCAGATAGAATCAAATCTGGCCAGGGACATCAAGGGCAACAAGAAAAGTATCTACAGGTATGTCAGTGATAAAAGGAAGACTAGACAAAATGTGGGCCCTCTCTGGAAGGAAATGGGAGACCTGGTTACCTGGGATATGGAGAAGGCTGGGGTACTTGATGACTTTTTTGCCTCAGTCTTCATCAGCAAGTGCTCTAGCAACACTGCCCAAGTTGTAGAAGGCAAAGGCAGGGACTGAGAGAATGAAGAACTGCCCACTGTAGGAGAAGATCATGTTTGAGACCATCTAAGGAACCTGAAGATCCTGATGGAACTGACAGATGAAGTTGCTAAGTCACTGTCCATCATATCTGAGAAGTTGTGGCAGTCCAGTGAAGTTCCCACTAACTGGAAAAGGGGAAACATAACCCCCATTTTTAAAAAGGGTAACAAAGAAGACCTGAGGAACTACAGGCCAGTCAGTCTCGCCTCTGTGCCCAGCAAGATCATGGAGCAGATCCTCCTGGAAACTGTGCACATGGAAAATAAGGTGATTGGTGACAGCCAACATGGCTTCACTAAAGGCGAATCATGTCTGAAAAATTTGGTGTACTTCTACAATGGTGTTACAACATTGGTGAATAAGGGGAGAGCAACTGACATGATCTACCTGGACTTGTGCAAAGCATTTGACACTGTCTCGCATGATATCCTTGTCTCTAATTTGGAAAGACATGGATTTGACAGATGGACAGATGGTGGATAAGGAACTGGCTGGATGGTCGCACTCAAAGAGTTGTGGTCAATGGCTCAATGTCCAAGTGGTGAGCAGTGATGAGTGGAGTTCCTCAGGGGTCAGTATTGGGATCAATGCTGTTTAACATCTTTGTTGGTGACATGGATGTTGGGATTGAGTGCACGCTCATCAAGTTTGCCGATTACACCAAGCTGTGTGGTGCAGCCAACACTCCAGTGGGAAGGGATGCTGTCCAGAGGGATCTTCACAGGCTTGAGAGATGGGCCCATGAAAACCTCATGAAGTTCAACAAGGCCAAGTGCAAGGTCCTGCATGTGGGTCAGGGCAATCCCAAGCACAAATAAAGGCTGGGCGGATAACGGATTGAGAGCAGCCCTGAGGAGAAGGACTTGGGGATGTTGGTGGATAAGAAGCTCAACATGAGTTGGCAATGTGCACTTGCAGCCCAAAAAGCCAACCGTATCCAGGGCTGCATCAAAAGAAGTGTGGCCAGCAGGTCAAGGGAGGTGATTCTGCCCCTCTACTCTGCTCTCGTGAGACCCCACCTGGAGTACTGTGTCCAGGTCTGGGGCCCCCAACATAAGAAGGACATGGAGTGAGTCTAAAGGAGGGCCACGAAGATGATCAGAGGGCTGGAGCACCTCTCCTAAAAGGACAGGCTGAGACAGTTGGGATTGTTCAGCCCGGAGAAGAGAAGGCTCTGGGGAGACCTTATAGCAGCCTTCCAGTACCTAAAGGCGGCCTACAGGAAAGGTGGGGAGGGACTCTTTATCAGGGAGTGTAGTGAAAGGACGAGGCGTAATGGTTTTAAACTAAAAGAGAGTGGATTTAGATTAGACATTAGGAAGAAATTCTTTACTCTGAGGGTGGTGAGACACTGGAACAGGTTGCACAGAGAATTTGTGGATGCCCCATCCTGGAAATGTTCAAGGCCAGGTTGGATGGGGCTTTGAGCAACCTGGTCTAGTGGAAGGTGTCCCTGCCCATGGCAGGGGAGTTAGAACTAGGTAACCTTTAAGATTCCTTCCAACCGAAACCATTCTATGATTCTATGATTCTATGAAATAAGAAGTGTGGCTTATTACCGGGTAATGTGAAAGGATAAGCATGAAGTCTTGCTTTCTTTGGATGTGGATTCACAATTGGTTTAAACCGATCGATGTCCAGGCTGTTAGCATAGGGTTTTTTGACCTCTGTCTGTCTGTTCTGTGTAGTCCTGACACCTCCCTTAGCCCAGTACATATGCTTGGATAACTGTGGGATCAGAGATCTTTTCTGAGTTAATTTTCAGCTAGATGAGTTTTCCAAGACTGGCTGACCATGAGGTCAGCAATAGCATGAGCACTAGCATGGTATGGAGGAGGGAGTGTGACCACATTGTCAAGAGCAGAGATGCAGGATGCGCCCGTGACACCGGCTGGAGGGAGGTGAGGGAATGCCTGTTTGGCAGCAGCTCACACATACAGTCAGCTTAAGCTAAGCATGAAACCAGAACTGAGAGGTTAACATCATCCAGGGAGAACTACTTAAGCTATGGTACAAGGCTGGCACAAGAACAGGTGGACATATGGCTATGAATAAAATTAGGCTGGAAATTAAAAGGCTTCTAGCCACGAGAGGAGTGGGGTTCCAAAATAGCTTTCCAATGGGAGTAGAAGGGTTCAGAAGAAGTCAAAGAAGTGTGAGATTTAGCTTAGGGAGATTTCCGTTACACAGTTGCTGTGATAGTGAGGAACCTGGGCCAAAGACCCAGAAGATATATTTTCACCCTCTCTCTCCTGCTTGCTTTCATTTTGATTTCCTCTGTTACCCTTCTTTCTACTTCTCTTTTTTCCTATTCCTTTTTTCTACTTGGATGACAGGCTGTAAAATCCTCTCTGTGCATTTTCTCTGTTGCTGTTATGGTCATTCAGCAGAAGAAGGCAAGGGCAAATCCTGCTCTGATACATCTAAATGGGCCTATTGAAGTGTGCAGGTAGAGCCAGCGTGGGGCTGACCCTCGGGGCATGGGAGCAGGGGCTGTGGGAGGCCATGGTACCCTGATGACACAGCAGAGTCCTTTCCCTCTCGGTGCACGGCTGGTTCCCCTTGCTGCTGTGCCATGGACACACTCGCGCCTTAGCAGTCCACTCAGTTGCAAAGCATATGTTTTCTGCTTGGGGAAGCTGATGACACAGTATCTACCCAAGAAGGGTGTTGAGAGGTTAAATTTGTTTAGAAGATGAGGTGCCCTGAGATGTCCAAATGCCTCCATAAACTACTGTTTCTGTGGAGCAGAAAGGTCCAAAATACATGAACAGCTGTAATGAACATCACTGTAAGCATGATGTTCTGTTTAATTGGAAATGGAGAGGCTGACCAGGTAGCACTTGTCAGGGGGAAGCCCTCAGAGCGTGGTGCCAGGAGCTGCTGGGCAGCTGTGCCTTGCCCTGCCATTGGCACTAGCTGTGAATACCCATCACTTTCGGGATCTGGTCCTCCTGCGCCCGGCAGGTGAAGCAGCACAGTGTCAGGCTTCCTCTGCCGAACCAGTGGCATCGTCAGAATGTGCAATTCAGTCCTGCACCTCTAGGCTCTGAAATTCAGATTGCAGAGAGCAGCTTGTTTTAACATACAATAAATACAAAGAGGGGCTCTTCGGCAGGGGGTATGATGCTTCCTGGCACTGGCTCCTTCACGTGCACTGGTGCCCACTTGCAGTGACTGTATTTTACAGCTTGCAAAAGAATTGCTTGGTTTTCACAATATGCTGTTCTGTAAAAGGTAAGCATATTTTGCAAGAAGTTGATCAGTTAACAGGAAAACAAGTAATTTAGATGCTAGATAGACCAAGTCACTTTTTTCTTCTATTTCACTATTGCAGCACATGTTTAGGTCACTGGCAGTCACCTGAAAAGCTGCCACACCTCTATTAGTTGGCATTAGTGCCTTCCTTTCACAGAAAGAAAACTTAGTGCTTTTCACAGTTCAGGCTATAATTCCATGAGTACCTCAGCCATATATCAGCTAGTTGCCATGGTCATGGCACCAGGGTTCCTCCCACCCTGGCTGTGGGACCCTGCCTCCTCTCTGAAACAGCTCCGGTAACAACCAGCCCTGGTGCCCATTCATTTCAGCATGCTAAACAGGCAGAAAACTATTCACCTTTTTTTTCCGGGCCAAAGCAGGCATGCCCAAAGTCACGGGAGCTGGCCGGAGAGCAGCCAAGCCTGAGGAAGCAGCAGTCAGATGGGTTCATGCTGCTGAGGAGCAACAGCATCCATGTGTTGCTCACAGTTTGAGGGGAACAGATTTAAGAAGTCCTGTGGCTTAGTTCAGCTTGGGTGTGATCCCGCTGGAGCTTTCCTTAATTGCCACAGTGATGAATTTAGCTCCCTCTGGTAAAACCCAGCCATTAGAAAT
The DNA here is from genome assembly GCA_008711295.1 of Anarhynchus alexandrinus. Classification (NCBI taxonomy): domain Eukaryota; kingdom Metazoa; phylum Chordata; class Aves; order Charadriiformes; family Charadriidae; genus Anarhynchus; species Anarhynchus alexandrinus. The sequence goes on from VUYV01000120.1 coordinate 388,842, forward strand.
TATATGCACCTATGTACATACCCATCTAAATACAGTATAAGCAGCTGAGTGAAGGGGAATATTAGAAATGCTGCAGTTTCTCTCTCTTCATCAGTGTTCTCTGGGTTTTCCCTTGTTGGAAAAATAAGTTAATACTCATTAAGATGAAAGCAGAATACAAAGTGGAAACTTCCAAAGTGTCTGTCACTTGTGTTCGTGTAAATTAAAATGTCTCATCTACAGGAAACCCTGGGACGTTCTTTTTTTCCTGTAGATTTTAGATTCCACAATCAGCACTGCGGCATTAGATGCGCATTGTCGTCCTGCCCACTCTAACACAGCCCACGCTCCATCAGTCCCACAGAACCTAACAACAGGTTGGTATCCTACACTGGTACCTGTTTCACCATCAGGTGCCAGGGGACAGGGCTGCCAGCTGGAAGTGCCCACTACACAGGCAGGAGGATGTGACCAGATGCCCTTTGGGCCCTGTGGTCCCTCTGAGCGGCTAGTGAATATTCAGAGCCTTTACTTTTTTTTTTTTTTTGGGGGGGGGGTCCCTTTAGAAATTTCTCATGAGGTTTAATCTTAAAGAAAAAAAAATGATTTATAGCTAATGCACACAGAATCTTGTTTGTCTGGTTGCAATAGAAATGAAAAAACACTCAGGCCGTTTTCACTTCCCAAATCTGCTTGTCTTCTGTGCCCATAGAGCTTCCTGCTGACTCCCTCTCAGGGCTATTCTTGCCATATCACCTATTGCTGTTTGGGCAGGATTTGCTGGTTTCCTCCTCACACACAAACACACACACTCACTCATTCACATTGAACTTGCATTGGTTTAGGCCAGAGAATTCCGCTGCTTGACCCGCCATCGGGCAGAGAGGTTGCCCATTGTGTTGGATGGCCGTTACTTTTATCAGGTGTTTCACTCTACAAAGGGTCCTAACTGAGCCTGGAGGAAATGTTCTTAGTGCTTTAATCAGATATATGATTTTAGGTAAGACATATTAATGCCTTCCGGTACTATTAATTCTCTTGCAGCAATGGGTAAAGTATCAGATCTTAGAGAAACACTCATCAGCTGTGATGTACTTCTCATAAAAATCTGAGCCTATAAATAATGAAGTTCTTCCCTTTCTGGAACATCCTTGATTATCATAATCCAGAGGTATCGTTACAACCTGCAGGATGTATCCATGCACATAACGAAATTTTGCACGGTGCCAAAATATCTTCTATAGTTGGAGGGATCATGTAATAAAAAAGGAAGAAATTGTCCAGCATGGTGGAATTCACCTGCTTAAAATGAATCATGATTGAACAGACTGCCTGAGGAGTGGAAGGAGCTCGAAAAGTCAGCAGAGCCCATGTTCTGGGTGCAAAGTGATATTGTCTACTGATCTGAGCAGAAATGTGCACATTTATATTACTTATACGTGGAAAGGCATGTCAGCTGAAGAGAAAAAATAGCTGGTACTCTATCAGGTTAGACCTGATGAATACCTGCCCAGAAGCTAACCTAATATCTGTGTGCTAGACACCCTGACGTGATGCCCAAGCCACAGAACAGTCTGTGATAGTTTGACTTTTTGGTGAAAGGCTGTATTTACTGAGGCAGATTAAATAATATGAGACAGAAGAACGTGGGGAAGAACTCAGCAAATGTTTGTGGTTGCTCGGTGAGCTGAGTGAAGCTATAGATATGTTTGTCTGCAGACCTCATTGCTGCTTCATTTTGCTGTCACATTCATGGTGCTGTTCTGCTTCCACAGGCTTCCCCTCACTTTCTGGGGTCTTCTCCAGACATGGTCAATGCTGCCTCAAAATCTGACTGCCCAGCCGCTCTGTCAGCCGTCGTTCGCGTGGCATCAGCATGCAGTGCCTTTTCAGCCACCAGCTTCTGGACTTCTTGTATGAGGTTATGGTTTCAGTTTGAGTAATGTGGGATCAGAATGAGCCGTGGATCTATAGATGGTTTCCTGTGCTCTCTTGCCTATTCCTTATTGGATTGTAGTTTCACAAGTACAGTTTCATTAGAAAGGCCTGCAGCGGAGATTGCCTTCCCACTCTTTCCTGTTTACATGATACTGCTTATGCATGCCGGGCAGAATAGTCGTCTTCTTCTCTGCATCCCCAGTATCAGACGTTTATAGATGCACAGAGGCCACTTTGGCCTAATTTTACAGTGTTTCTGTAGGAGGGAAGGTAGGGTTAAAGTAGTTCATTGGGGCTCAAAAACACCGGGATCAGTTCCTCACTTGATATACAAATAAATTGGATAATGCAGTTCATTTCTTTTTTATCTTAAGTGTCTTTTTAAAATGGGGATAATGACATTTAGACGCGTAGGGTCACAGCAGGCCAGAGCTGACTGCTGCAAGCAGTGGGCAGCGTCATCACAGCTTTAAGCTCGCTACCACTGGTAGCAAGGTGGGAGATTTCAGCCCAGGCTTTCACACAAGGATGGCCCAAGGTGCCCACAAGACTGGTATAATTCGCCCTGCAGCCTGTGCCTGCTAACTGCTGGCTGCTGGCAGGTTGCGTGCGTGTGGCTGCCTGTGCCACAGGCAGCGGTGCAGCTATGGCACAGGCTCGCTTGTGTGCCCTGACTGTCTCTGCGGTGCTGCGGGCAGCCTGGAGAGAAACACAGCCCGGTGCTCCTCGTAAGAGAAGCAAGAACCAGTTGTTAAAGCTGTCTGTGTTTTCTTAGTTATCCCTTTCTCAAAAGAGAGGTGTGTTTTGAAGAGGTAGGGGTTACTGCAATGAACTGGTGACGGCGACCCAGCTAGCCTGGTATTTTGTCTGGCAGGGAGACCCACCAGACATTTAGGAGGACAAGGCAAGAAGCAGCACAGAAGGCCAATGGTGGTAATCTGCCACCAATTAAAGCCCGTTCCTGATACGCCATGGTGAGATATTGCATGGAACTTGATTTATATTCCCTCCAAAATTCTTTGGGTTTGTGCTTATTGCATACTTTTAACGCATTAAAATGTCCACTCTCCCTTTGAATGTACATTTTGATTCTACTCTCCACTTGGATAACAGCCTTTGACAATGAGTTTCCCATCTAATTATTCATTGTGTGAAAAAATATTCTTTTAAAGGCTTTGAATTACCAAACTTTCCAGTTAGTGAATGTCCTCTGGACCTCCGATAAGAATGTTCTATCTTTTCTGCATCAGTTCTACAGAATTTCAGAAGGATACCCATGTGCTGTACAAACTTTCCAGTATTCTGTTTTCTTTTGGAGCCTTAGTGTTGAAAAGGGATACGGTAAAGTTTTTTTTTTTAAAAAGGTCTTTTTTTCCTACCATGGCCAATGCTTGCTTAAACTAGAAGAAAAAGGGAACTTTTTTTACTTAAAATTTGTGTAACTGCTTTGCTTCTTTTTCAGCCAAACTGTGCCTAGTACAGGCACATACAAATGCATACGAAGAAATTTCTGTTCCTTCTGATGAGGATGATGCCATGTTTTGGCAACTAACTAGCATTGAAGATTCAAATGATGGAAATAACTAGTTTTGATTGATTCACATAGCTCTATAATCCTAAATTATAAAACTTTTCAGAGAAGGAAGACATACTTGAACATAATATTAGAGTGTTACCTGTTTGATCTTCTATCTTGCCTTAACTGTTGACTTCTTTAGTACTATATTTAGCCTCTGGTTCAAGTATATGCCCACATACTATAGTGTTGAACTAGTTCCTTAAGGAGAAGACACATTTTCAGAGCTGGAATCAAGTCAATGTGACTAGAAGTGCTTGAATATAGGCTGCATTTGGATTTCATCTGGGTTTGCTTCTTACACACATTCCTCTGCCTTACAGGTTTCTAGCCTGTTCACTCCCATGGATTGGATATTTTCAGTAACTGCTTGGAAAACAGGGTGACTTAGATGGGCTGCAGCAGACCTAAGGTTTAGAAGCGAGAACCTCTCAGTTTGTTTGCCTACTGAAGACAAGGAGCAAAAGAGCAGGGCTTAATTTATTCAACAGTGACTATAAACACATTTTATTCTCTGCCTATAGTCACCCAATTCATTCAGAAACCACAGAAGCAGGAATTTCTGATGTGAAAAGCTGTGTTAGGTCCCCTAGGTCTCTTCTGTGCCAACAGCAGGGCAGAAATGAGGAAAAATTGACGCTTGCATGGGAGTTTCAGGTACTGGCTACCGCTTTACACTTCAAACTTAAATAAGCACAGTTTTTTCTGCTGCAGAGGCTGACTTTGAATGTCCTTGAAGTGTGGTATTATGCATTCTGGCAAGCAAGTAGAGAAATGAGCCAGATGCATCAATTTAGTCATATAGGGAGGTTTCTAGTAAACTTCTGCACGACGGGGTAGTGACAGTGTACTTAGTAAAGCCACATGCTTTTTTAAAAATAGTGCTATTGATTTTGTTAGTGTGTGTATCAAATGTTAGCGCATTCATTAGAACAGCAGCCTTCCAAACACTGCTGTAGAACAACCAGCAGGCCTGGAGTCAATATCCATCTGAATACTGGCTCGCTTTCAAAGGGCAACTTAAAATTAGGGCATTGACTTTTCATGTTATAGAGGAAAGATTTTAAAGGGAGCATTTATCAAATAGAGTTAGGCAATATTTATCAAATACAGCTGGGCTGCAAGTTCTGTTTGAGTAGGCAAAGATGTGTACATACGACCATGTACAGCACTAGCAAAACAACATGGTATATGTTTATACATATATATTAACATCTCTGGTAACAGTCTAGTATAGATGCATAAGAATAAAGAGGAAGACATTTATCTAAGGAAACTTTCAGTTCTAAACTCCTGTGCGGGTATATTGAAACATCACTGAGTAGGAATGTAATGTATTACAGTGATTAAATAGATACTGTGTCTGTGTCCTTATAATGTAATTTTTGTACAGCACTGTGAACAAAGCAGCACATTAGGACAAATATATCCTTTGTTGGCAGTAGGTTACAGCAACAAAATACAGTCTATTGTGTCTGTTGAAAAGAAGCTAAGATAACATAGTAAAATAAACTTTTTTTCTCTCTCCTTGTAAGGATGACAGATGAGGGAAGAGTGAAGGTCATTCCACTTCTCATAGATTTTCTATGAATTTGTGACTTACCTGTTTTTAATTTTTCCCTTTTGTGTCTGTTCATGCAACCCTTCAAACTTTCCTGGTCCCTGAGAAAAGGCTCTGCACCTGTTGTGCACCTCTGTATTCTTAATGTAAACCCCTGAGGATGATTTATGTCTCTGGAGAACAAATGTTCCCACTATCAGGGCACTGCTTGTTTCCTCCACTAAACTGATTAGGTTTATCTGATATCTGTGGAGTTTATTTGGTTGGTTGGTTTTTTTGGCAGGGTTTCCTTTAACCCAGATAGGGTCACCAACCCAGTTCACCACACTGCTCTGCTGTCAACTACCTACCTGCGACGGTGTGGGTGGGAGAAGAGGAGGTGGAGATGCCTGATTGCGTTGCTTTAGCTGCCAGGAAAAATGGCATAGGAACAAAGCAAAAAACACAACGCTATTTCTCTTTCTTACTTAGAGAGGGACACAAGAACTTCAAAGCCCCTGACTTAAGCACCTTAGTTAGGTGGAAGAGAATAAGCATTTCCACAGTTATATACAAATTTTAGCTGTGTTGATTCACTTTTCAGAGATGCCTCCATTACTGCTGTGACTGCAGAAGGGCACTGTGGTGAGGTGCCTGGTGCCAGGGAGTACCACTGTGTTGCAGTGGTGGCTGCCAGCTGGGCCAGGGTTATTGTGTCTGAGCTGGGACTGCTGCTATGGATGCTGAATTCAGTGAAATCTTCACAAAATCCCATGTTGATCTATTCCTGCTTCCCAGCCACATGCTGAAAGTATTGAACTGCATTTTTCCTCCTTTTTATATCTTCCTTACTTTCTCTTTTTTAATGCAGATCAGCAGTCAAAGAGGATGATTTCATTGGTTTTATTGTTTACAGGTCCTGTTAATTTTTAACCCGCTTGCCACTGTGACTTGTTTGGTGAGGTTTGTGTTTTGCAAACTTCTCTTAAGTCTCAGCTGTCACACACTGAAAAGTGCTTTTGTGGTGTTTTTGTGTGGCAAGCACTTAGACAAATATTTTGGAGAAACTCTGTATTTCTAGTGGAAACAAAATGTAAAGACTTGTCTCTATTATTTTCTCCATTCAGCTGTCCTCATAGTTGGTACTGGATGCCTCTTTCCAGCGTGTATCTTATTTTGAACCAGGTTCAAGTGTTCCTGATGATGAAACTTCCCTTATTTTATTTTCTTTCATGTTGAATGCATTATTACTGCAAATGAATTTTACTCTTTGTCTCAAGATGCATATCCCAAAGATCTTTATTTCTTGCTCTAAAAAAGGGAAACCATGGCTTTGGGCAGTCAGCCTGTGTAAAGCACAGTTTTAGCAGTTTTATTGTTCCCCACAGATTACTACCTCTCTGAAGTCTTTCTGAACTCCTGAATCTCTCCCTACTATTAAGACTGTGACCAAAGTTGGGCTCTACAGTCTAAGGGGTCACCCAGGAATCCTTATCATTATGATATTTTGCATTTATCTTGTCTCCTTCTTCGATGAATGCTGAGCAATAATTTTAAACCTTTCCTACCTTAACAGCAAGATAGGTTTTCACCTGGAGTTGAGTCTCTCCAAAATGAATGCAAGATAAAGCAGTCAAGAGAATGAGGGAATGGAGTATTGAGGAGCAAACTGGGGAGCACAGAGGGTTTCTGAGTCTTCCTTGTCATTATACCACCAAAAAGCACTGTTGTAACCAGTGAAATTAATTCTTGACTTCTTTTCCACTTGAACCGTGAGTTCAGAGGGTGTCTTTAAATGGATCTCTTAGAGCAGTAATTCACAGGTGGCAGCAGATTCAGGGTGAATTTAAAATGTTGGTTTGAGAAACTTGACCCCGTCGCAGAAAAGTTGAGTTCCTAAACTGTGAAGTGTCCAAAATATAGGCTCATATCTCTTTTTCATTTTATGAAATGAGGCTAACATTCTTTTCCATGTTTGTAAAATACTCTGGATCAGGGCTGCCATGGATGTGCCAAGTATTAAATTTGACTTATTTAGGTAACCCTTCTCCTCCTTAACCTTCTTGTCTTCCCTCTAGTTTTGGGCATCTTGTAGCTACTGGTGACCCAGCTAGGATCTGCCATGTAATATTGCATGGTGAGCTCTGAGAAACACTGAGTGTAGACACTGTTTGGAAATTAGCCAAATTGCCAATCTCAGATGATTTATAAAACGTTAGCTTTTTATGTCCTTTTTTGAAAATTTTCCTTTCAAAACAATCAGATCCTTTTGGAGCATGAGAAACAAAAACTGCAGCACTAGTTGATCCCATGAAAACTTCCCTTTGGCGATGCCTTCCTGTAAGTAAAACACAGTCCCCCAAAACTGGTTTCCAGAAGGAAAATGTTCTCATACAGCCATGGAGATAATATGAAAATTAAAAGTATATTATATTAAAAATATAAGTTTTATGAAAAATTGAAGTTAAAATTAAAAATATAAAATGAAAATAATATGTTTTTTGGAAACGTCTGCAGGCAAAAAACCTCAGAGGATCTCCTTGCTGCTCTGGTTGCTGGACACTTCCAGTGTGGAAGGAGGGCAAAATTAAGTTTTGCCCATGCCAGCCCCAGTCATCCTCAGCCTACACCCACAGCAGAACCTGGGCCTGTTCTTAGGGTGGGTATAACATGTCTCCAGCTGGCACGACTGCGCCGAGGGCCGCAGTTTACGCTGTGCCTTCTGTGTGGATGGACATGTCAGGGAGAGTGAAGTGAGCCACAGGATGGATGGGGGGATAGTAGTAGAAGGGATAATAGAAAACGGCTGAGAAATCAAGTGAAGTTCTGTATGTTACGAACCTGATTTTTTAAGTTACCCCCAGATTTTATTTTTCATTTTAAAATGTGTTTCTTTCTGAGTAGAAAATTATGTATTGGAAGTCTAAATGACTTTGAGATTAAACTAAAAATTAGATTTCTGGATTTTAAAATTCCATATTAATTGAATGTTGCAGCCCTTTGGAATTTACAGAAACTGAAACTCTCTGAAGCCAAATGGCAGACATATTATTTGAAATTTGATGACGAATTTGTCCTTAATTTTATCCAATTATATTAAGAGGTCTTTCTGTTACAAAGCATTAAACAGCACTACTAAGGCCAGAGACGTGCTAGTGAAATCTTTTTTCTGTCATGCGGAGCCCTGTACAGAATTGCATGGGCTTAAATAAAATGTATCTTGATAGTTTACCTTAAAACTCTCTGTCCTTTTCCTCAGTTCAGCTGAATCCTATGAAATAGATACGCAGCTTGAAGAAGTTCTTCACACCCCCACAAATGCTAAAAATGGCCCTGATACAACATGTATTTATGTAACAAAATCATCTGCATTAATATTTTCCTTTCCTTTTTGCAAGAAGCACAGGAGGGACCCAGGCTGACACATTTTCATGCAGTCCCTTCCATTCTTCTCCCTTGCATTTGGGGCAGCAGGGACAAGCCGTGTTTTCCCTTAAAAACCAGGCCACTGAATAAGCAGGAATATGATGTGACTATTAATAGGGTATTCTGCTGCAAACCCACAGCCCAAGCTTTTGGGCTCTCTCCCTTTGAATATTCAGCACCCTGTTATGGATCAAAAAAGCTTGGTAACGAGAGTTCTGGTCACTGTTGTTATCCTGATCTTTCAAAATAAAAAAAGCATTAAGAACAAAACGTTTCCTCTACTTTTACTGAAAAGCCAAGAGACTGGCTGGCTGCTGGGATCAAGCGTGATGTATCGAGCCTTTAACCTCTTGTTCACATCTGGCAGAATGAAGAGAAAAATGTCCCCACTTGGCAGCTGTTTGCTGTCCCATTTGTCACCCTCACAGTCAGGTGGACTTCTGCTCTGTAGATCACAGCCCGTGATCACGCACCTGGGCAGGTCTGCAGCCCGAGAAGAAGGCTCAGGCACCGCGTGAACAAAGAGAGGGGCTTTATCTTGGCCTCCCAGGGCTGGGTCCCCGGGCTAAGATGGAGGAATGCTGTCAGGAAGGGGAAGAAGAGTGAATTATAGCTACTGCTGCTGCTGGCAATGGGGTCAGAGAAAGTCTTGGTAACCCTGCCATGTTTAGCATCCCCAAAACACCTGGGAAAATCAACAGCCAACAAGCCTCCCTGTTTTTCATACAGAGACTTATGTACCGGCTCCGCTGTTCCCCGATGGACACCGACAGCCAAAGGTGCCGCAGCCCTTCCTTGCACCACGGCTCGCCGGGATGGCTCCTGGCTGCGAGCTGGCTCCTTGGCAGGCTGTGTTATTCCCAAGGGGCTCTCCTGAAGAACGACCTCCCAAGCCCGTTAAACCAACGCTCGCCGCCCCAACCTGCTGCCTGTTGTGGAAATGAATCCTGACCAGCAGCGAGAATCAAACCAATATTCTCAGCAGCAGCTGTAAACTTGATAAGCTCCCCATCCTCCTTTCTCTCCCCCCGCCCTGTCCCTCCCTTTGGTGTTGAAATGAAGGCAGAGACATGCTGAGAGAAGCAGTGCAGCGCTGTTTGCAGGATAATATGCAGACCACATGTATGTATTAAAGGCTGTATGGAGTTATAATGAGCCAGGAGCATTTAAATGCAAGCCAAGGGGAATTTGCTATTCTGTGTGGGCAGATTTCAATTGTAAGGTTGGCAGCTCTGGTATCCTGTTCTCTAATGCCATGGGATGAGAAAAAATAGGCTTTTCTTTCAGAGCAGTTGATTATTGAATCCGCACCAGCTGTTCACCCTAATCCAAGCTTTCTGTGCTCGCTCCTTGTAATAGAGGCATCCCTCATCCGTCCATCCATCCGTCCATCTCCCCGCTCTCATTTTCATGGCTCTTTTGTAGTCTTTCAGAAAGGTGGTTAGCAGATATCAGCAATCTAAAGCGACATAAGCATCAGTATCAGGCAAGGGTTATAACTAATTAATGAGGGAAGAAAGGCACCCCCAGCCATATATTGAAACTTAAATTATATTTCACATCCACTGCAAGATGGGAAAAAAGCCATCATGAATCAGAAGGCAGAGAACCATTTTTTAACAGTGACACCTGACTCTGTGCCCAGCAAACCGTGTGGGATCAGAGCTGGAGCAAGTCCTGAGCCAGCACAGAGTGGCGGCTGTCCCTCCCACCCCACCGCAAGCTGAGGGGCCTGCACCCAGGCATGCTGCAGCAGGAAAGGAAATTTATCCTTTTTTTTCCTTTTTCTTTTTTTTTTTTTTTCTTTTTTCTCATAATAAAGGGGGAGGAAGGGGTGAGATAAGAAGTGAGTTCTTTCTGGGTGCTTCTCACTCAGCCTGCAATGTTATGTAAGGCTGGCACAGCTAATGCCTGCTCTGCTTCACCATCAGCCCGGCTGTTTTATCCCCGCTACACAATTATTTCATCAGTCTCTCCTACTCGACATCATAGGCTATTGCGATTAGACACATTTGTTAGGCTTAAAAAAAAAAAAAAAAAAGAAAAAGCACAGGGGCCCAGTTGCACAAGGGACTGGGTGAACATGGCTCCAAGCGGTCCCTGCCCCAGAGACATTCAAATCTCCTAGAGGAGAAGGACAAGGGACAAGGGGGTGACACACGGGAGCCAAAAGAGGGGTGTGAAAGCAGCAGGAGAAATGCTGTTTCCATGAAGAGCTTTGGCAGGGGAGGGTGAGTTTAAGTGGGAATGAGCCAGCTGGGAATAAAAAGCAGCAGCTGAAAGGACATTGTAGGGGAAAGTAGGGTGGAGGAAAAGGTAAACCAGTAAGTGACAAGCTGAAGAACAGAGGTTGATGGTGAGGTAAAAAGGAGGGTTTGCTCAAAAAGGCAGTCAGCACAGCAGATCCTCCCTGCCTGCATGTTTCCTGCCTATTTTGTCTGCTGCTGCTGCTGCACATTTTGGCTCTCTATCCAATTCCCTCACAGTGTTTGTCTGTCTGAAAGATGCCTCCTTCCCTGCTCGCTGTGTCCTCCTGGGCTCAGAGGATTAACCCACACTTTGTGAAAGGGCGGCCTGTAGCCTTCTCTCTGGAAATCTTTATTGAGTTGCAGAGGGCGAGTGTGATGCCAGAACCATGCAAACTGCTTAGCTGCACTAAGAACTAAAGATTGTATGATCAGCTTTGGAAAACACAGATCTGGGATGCTCTGGGGGATGGTGGGGAAAGCGGACTGTATGACCTGAGAAGGAAATGACAGACAGGAATGTACAATTGCATTCCTGTGTGTTATAGACATACAGAGGGAAAAATGAGCCTTTGAAGTGACTACTTGAATTCCAGGAGCTGGTGATGTTAAACGGTGTGTGTGACTTAGCTAACAATTTAATTCAGGATACCTGGACAATTTACAAATATATCTCCATAAAGAATGGCAACTCATTAGCTAACAGATGTTACTATAAAAAGAGGGCTAAATGTGACACTTGGATGAGTACAGAAGGGAATTAAAACTTGAGGTAAAAAGATTTTTCCTTTGAAAGTGGTATTGGTGAAACTTTTATTGGACTACTGCTGTCATGGTTTAGGCTGGACTGGCTAGTAAAACACATGACAGATGCTCTCTTTCAACATCTCTCCTCAGAAGGAGAGAGAGAAAATAAAAGTGAGAGAGAAATGAAAGAGAGAGAGAGACATGAGCTGAAAAGAAACTAAACTCCTTTAAAGAAATATTACTAATGAAAAGAAAAGATAACAATATTAATAACAAAATAATGAAATCTGTACAATATATACAACCCGTATCGAGCTCCCAGGATGACGAGCACATCACCAGCAGGCACCGGGAACGTCCCAGGCTGGACTCAGTGACGGACGGCAACTGGAGCTGAACTCAGGAGCTGTTGTCGGGAACGCACAGTGTGGGATTAAATGCAGCTGAGGAGACAAAGTCCTCCTTGGATGCCGGCCATTGAAGAAAGACACTGACCCCTTTGGTCCCTCAGTTTTTACAGTGAGCATGATGCAGATGGGATGGTATACCCCATTGGTCAGCTTTGGGTCACCTGTCCTGTCTGCCCCTCCACATAGCTGTGACCCCTCTACGCTCTTCTGCTTCCGGCCCTCCAATGGGGAAATAACAAAGTTACCTGGCCTGGGGTGTTATACCAATAAGTATAAGCAAGAGCCTCTGCATACCTTCCCTTGGTATTCACTCTAAACATCAGGCCTTATCTCTGCTAGAAGCCGACACTGTCTGAAAAATATGCTGTTACTTTCAGAGAGTGCAGTTAGTTAGAAGAGGCTTAACTGCAAAGTAAAATTTCTGAACCGAAAACGGGTTCTGTTTTACCTCAAACCAGGAAAACTGGATGATTCTCGAGTGTCCACATTTTCAGCAGAATATTTTTAAAAAAAGTGAGGTTGCAGAAAGGTGTTCTGAAAAGGCTTTGAGAAAAATAGAATTATAATTTGAGATAATACTTTCTAATAAAAGACTCAGACTTCTTAACCTGTTATGTTTATTGAAAAGAAGATTGAGAAGTTGCTTGATTACAGTGTGATTACCTTCAGGGTGAGAAAATACCAGGTATTAAAGTACTCTTTAATTTAGTGAAGAAAAGCATAATAAGAAACAATATTTCCAAACTGAAACTGACCAGAGAAATTTAAATGAGGAATTAGACATAATTGTTTTTTTAACAGTAGTAGTGATTTCTGACTGAACAAATTTTAAGTGTCAAATTTTTCAGCTCTGGATGTGTCAGATCAGGACTAAGTTCCTTTCTGAAAGGTTCAGTTAAACACGTTTTTGGTGATTCACTGCAGATGATATTGGGTGAAAGCTGACTGTTTGTGATATAATTTGGTGGTCTTTTTTGCCTAGATCTCCATGAACAACCTATGTATCCACAAGAACTCAAAGCTTTTTACTCTACCCACTTTATCTGATAATTTCCTTCTTTACCAGCTTGTAGGTAGAAAGCCGATGGATCTATACACATTTGCATAGCAGTTGGCCCAAATCCTGTAGATCCTCTGATTCTCATGATAAATAGCTGTAATTAAAAGTTAAAAAACAGTCTCAGTTTCAATCAAGACTCACTTTCACGGATATTTTTTTGGGGCTGGCAGCAACAGGAAGGCAGATATGGAGGTTATACGAGTTGGGTGAAAATTGGACAGAAGTGTTGATTTGACAAAGTGTAAAGTTACTTAAATCTGGCACTCAGCAGGTACCTAAAATGGTTAAAATTGACACACAGTTCTTTGCAAGCACTGTCAGAGGGTGGCTGATAGGGTGCTGGGAACTGCTTGGTGTAGAGCAGATGACGTCTGGACCCTTCTGGATTAAACAAGTATTACATGAAATCTGCAACCATGACTGGATTCAGTAATTCAGTCACTTGTAGTCATATAGTCCTAAAACATCCGCCGCCGGGCTGTGTCAGTATGCACCAGCAGGAGCTCTAATCCGAATGCTGCAAACACGTTGGTTTGGACCAGTGTGTCTCCCATTGCTGTGGGCACTGCCTGAGTAGTCTAACAGGGGAGCTTGTTGGCGTGAATCTTGGTGTCAACAACAAATAAGGGCAAATGTGTCCCAAATTTAGAGCCAGTGAGTTTAATAGTCACAGTACTTTATAGGACTGCTGAAAATGAACCGCAGCTGCCAGGCTGTTTGTCTCAGCAACTTCTACCACCCCATGGTTCCTGTCAAAAAAAAAAAGGGAAAGAACATCCCATTCAAGCGAAAGCCTGGTACAAAGCCTGCCCAAACGTGAATCAATGCAGAGCCCTTTAAACACTGTGGCCCAGCCCCACTTGTGGCAAATTTACTCCATAATGAATCAGTGCTAAAATTGTAACATCTCAGAAGCCTGTCTTTCTGTGCACAGCCTGCTCCTTTCTCACGCTTTCAAATGCACAGCCGGCCCGTTTTGTACACAGCTGCCACGGTGTGATTTGCTTTGTGTTTATGCCTCAAGCTTTGCCTCTCTGTTTCCACGTCCGCAGCCTCAGTCTATTTTATGTCATCCTAGCTGGAACGCGTGCGAGAGAAACATCCCCTTCAGCCACACGTGAGGGCATCGGGGCTGCAGAAACACCGTAGAATCACGCCTCATTTCTCTGATTGACTCTGGGTGCTGCTGTGGGGTGTCCTTGTACTTGCCAGCCCCCCTATTCCCACACAGCACCCCATCAGGTGTGGCTGGGCCATGGGTCCTGTGGTGCCGGTCTCTGGCAGCTCTGCTGCTGCGTTCTGTCCATCATCTGGGGAAGGTGCTGATGCAGCATGGCAGGGGACAGACAGCCTGGGAGACACAGTGTGGCACCCGGCCCCGGCACTCCGCGGCTGCCGGCTCTTTTCACAGGGGCATCACAGGTTCGGATCCAAGCCTGGAGCTGCGGTGCAGACCCTGTGTAGTAACGTGGGTGTAAATCAGGAGCAGCGGTTTTAAAGTGGGTGATGAGGCATTGGTGTGGAGTGGTGGTACGGGGGCTGAGCTTTGGTTCGAGAGAGGGAGAGAGGGGGAGAAAGGGAGGGACTGCTAAGGTAACCACAGAAACATGGTATCCTTGGATATTAGCAATCGTGACCTACTTCTGGGTATTCACTCACTTTTTTAGTGCTGTTGACAAAGGAGGAGTAAGATGGAGGGCTTAAAGCTCTGGGGGGAAAAAGAGATCTTTCCATCATTTTCTAGAATCTGGACTATTCATTATAATATTCAGCTAATGTAAATCTTTAACAGTTTTATTCCCTTGCACATCATACTGTTTTCATTCCTGCTTTGTATACTATAGAAAGTATTTTAATAATACATTACTGAAATATAATTGACAGAGCTGTATTGTTATGTGTACGGTGTAGACTGGAGTGACTGACTAGGGTGTCGTTGTGCATGTATAATCTAGCTGCTGTCAGGGGTGTTAATCTTGGTCTGCATTTGATTTAGATCAGAGCGAAACCCTTCTTCACACGTGGTACCTGAGCCTGCAGGGCTCCTGGTGACCCTGCTGCAGCTCGGGAGAGATCTGCACTAATATCAGTAATTACTGTTGTAAATGCGAGAAAAACCAGGCCCTGGGCTGCAGTGAGAAATGGAGAATTTATAGTAGTATGTAACTGAGAGCAACTGAGTCTGTCTATTTTACGCCAGGTTAAATACCTCTTTCGGACCAAAAAACAAATGACAAGGAAAATGACTGTGGAATTCACAGTCATTCCTAAACTATCAAAGGGGAGGGCTTTATTGATAAACAAAAGCAGATGGGAAGACAAGAACGTTGTCTGCTTTTGAACAGTAAATGTGCATTGTAAAGAGTGGAAAATACGTAATTTAGGGCTTCAACTGAACACTATTAAAGCTTTCAGTGGACAGTGGACCATGGACCATTGTAGTGCAAAAATCTGTACCTGGTGTGTTAATAAAGACAGAAATTGAGGTTTAAATCCATAAATTTAGCTTCTAGTCTTCTTTTGCTTTTGACAATTCTGTAAAAAAAAAAGTTAATAATGAATCAGGGCTTGTCAAGGTGGTTTTAATATTTTTCTCAGCTGCAGTTCCTTCCTGAATACACAGTATCAAACATTTAGACTATCCTGGCAAAATGAACCAGAAAGAAAAGAATCTGGAAGTCAATGGTAGTGAAAATGTAGCTTTCCAGCATGACTTTTTATTAACTGCAAAGTGAAGACCAGATTAGCTAACGATACTAACATAATGTTGCCTGAATTCTATTCCAGTATTGGGTATTGGAATTGGCACAGCTGCCTTCTCTACAAATTGAAATCCACAGGTATTTTATAGCTGTATCTTCTGCAGAACTTGAATATCAACAGCAGGGTACTGACTAAAGACATGGCTTGAAGAAATCCTGCATAGCCCTTTACCTACAGCAGACATGGCTGAAGCCACATTGTTAATTCTCAGAGCAGTAAATGACGTGCTCAGATTTGACTAGTCCCACTTTATGGGTGGGAAACTTGTACTAGATGGAGGCTAGGTAATCTACCTAATGCCACACAATGATTCATTTTGCAGAACTGAGTGGAAATTCATAAATCCCCATTCTGACAGAGCGCAAGGCTGAACCCTTGCCTTTACAGGCATTGACCCCAAAATTTTCACTATTTCTTTTGTTTGTTCAAGAAGAATTCATAGTCAGATGGTTTCTGCTGATGATTTAAGCATTGTCTCATGTAGACTTGCTTTGATCAGGCTTAGACTGTCTGGATTGAAATCTTGGCTCCACTGAGGTCAGGAAGAGTCTTACCATTGACACCAATTATGATAAACGAAGCTAAATTTCTGCCAGTTGCTCTTACCAGGAGCCTTGTCTGCTCTACATGGTAGAGCCTCACATACATAGTGCTATCCTGGCAGTAAACATCATATGAACCTCTGGTGGAAACAATAGCAAATCTGGGACATGCACTGCACCCTGCCTCCTCCTGCCTCCCCTCATCCCACACCGTCAGCACAGACATCCTGGGGAGAACATTAAGTAGGCACAAAGAAGCAAACATGGAGGGGGGGTAATGTGTCAGTGGGCTGTGGATAATGCTGAGCTCAATGTGCAGTTTTGCAGTGCTGTCTAATGCCTACGTCCTCAGGGAAGTAGACTTTCTTATTTTGAAAAGGGCTTGTGCAGCAGGTTCATGAAAGATTTTTCAGAAAAAGCCTGTCTCAACAACCTATTAGTAACATAGCCTTATGACAGACTCAGAGATATTTCTAAAGCTGTTAGCTTAATTTATTGCAGTTGGACTGGGTGATCTGAGGCTTTATTTTTTGAGATGAGACTTTTTTTTTTCTGTTAAACTCCACATTTGGTGCTTTTCAATTGAAAATATATGACAGATTGACTTTCTGGTCAGAATTTTAATAACTGCCCTGCACCATACTACAGTCTCTCTGTGAGGGGGTCTTATTCATTGAATAGTATTTCCTACAAGCCTGTAAATTTTCTTCTTCATTTAAATAGTTACTTAGTCTTTCTTTACTCTAGAGCTGAACTTAAATGAAATGTAATTTACATAACAAGTCACTCAGAGCCTATTGTGTGTCAAATAAAAAAACCTGCCATATTTTATCCTTCCCAGCTGACAAGTAGAAAGAAATATGTTGAAAGGGACATACCCAGTTATTAAGGGGTTTTGACAGCATTTTTTCTTTTTCTTTTTTTTTTTTTAAATTTAGTAAAGTGCCCTTCTCATAAACTAGGATTTTTAAACACAGAAAGTTCCTGAAATATTAGTCGGTGCTATCTGGACTTTATTCTCGACAACAGGCAGAATTACAAGGCAAATGGCTTGTAGGAGGAAGCTACAAGAAAGAGGCAAAACTGATAAGAGATCCATGATGGAGCAGAGACCCATCAAACTGGTTCTTGCATTCCATACATGAGCAGTAAAACATTGCAATACTAGATCCTTTAATTCTTATTCATCTGCTTGAAGTTGAAGATGTGCTTTGCTGCATGGGATTCACAGTGAACAGTGCTTTGAAAAACTGAGTTGTAGGTAATTAGTAGAGTCTGAGCTTACAATTGCCATCAAATATCTGAAGTTGTAAGGAACATTTGCGCAGCAATAAAACCTTATAACCTATGAAATGCACAACTGAGGTCATGACCACCCAAGGCTATTAAATATCCCAAGCAGTTTTCTAAGTCTAGCGGTTGGTTTTGGTGTACAGGTCACATTTCAAAGTCGTAATAATCTGCCTATGACAGTTTTACCCACCTCCAGTATTATATTCTGTCCCAAGCCACAGCATGGCATACTCTTCACTGATAAAAAAGCTCCTGCTCTTCAGCAGAAAAGTGACAGTCTCTCAGCGGACAGTGACACAAATGTGCAGCAGTCAAGGAAACAAAAATATTTGTGGTGAAGAGAAACACACAAATACAACTTTTTCTTTGAAGAAGGTGGGGTCTGCTGGGGCTTGACCCCACCTGTGAGCCCTCATGGGCTGGAAGGTCTGAAATCCTCCAACACCAAGGCCTGACAAGTCTGTTGATGGCCTCCATCAGCAGTAGACATTTCTTCCTGACGTCTTCATGAGAAAATTAGCCCTATATTTGCAGCTTTTTGTCATTGACGGGTTTAGTGGGAACACTGGGTATCCCACTGGGGAAAATCTAAGAATAACGTTAATAATATAATCCTTATGAATTCAAGCATCGGTCAGAGCCTTTCAGAAGCAGTAGAAGGGACACGATACATTCTGCAGCTAATGTGGCAATTTCAAAGTGCATGGACAGTGTACACACAGTGCCACTAAGTGATATAAATACTCTCTTAGCGCTCCGTGCCAGGCCCCCTGTTGATACAAGCTGTTCACAAGAGATTCAGGCTAAACCTATCCATAGACAGAAGGAACCCAAAAGGTTAGGGTTTTTTAGGTGGAAAGTATACACGAGGTCTACAAGCTCCCAGTTACTAATTATCCAGTACTTCTTTGAAGTGTCATTTTCTGTTGTGAGCTAATTTCGGTTGTGAGCTAATCTCTGTACTTTAACCTGCATGTTTGCCCACCAGGGACAGCTTGCTTTGGGAATGGTGGGGTCCATTCTCACCAGAATAACACAAAATTTAGTAGGATCCTTTTGTGCCATATACCCACCTCTGCTATGTGAGGACAGCGCACACATTAGCACTGAGCCCAGCACCACATCTCACCATACTGGGAAGTGCACACCATGAGGGGAAGCACATTGTGCCTGCACCGTACTCCTCAGCAGGGATCCCCATCAGTCAAAAGACCTTAGAGCCAACCACAGTCCCCAGGCAGGAACTAAATAATAAAAAAGAGATTATAGAAGTGCCTGCAACAGGACCAAAGTCATAGTGGAGGTCCTGCGGTCAGAGGATCTGGCTACATATGACTCCACACTGGTCTGGGGAGACACCTTCTTCCCTGTCAGCTCAGAGCTCAGCAAAGTAGGGAGTATTTCTGCCATTTATTGCAGTGCTCACTAACAACACTACAGCAACGCATTATGCAGGCAACGATGAGTAAGAATATGCTGGCAGTGCCAGGCAGCTATAGAGGTTTGGAGTGTCCATTATTGCATCCCTGTAATAGGATGTAGAAATGGAAACTGTCCCGAAGGGCTGGCTGGGTAGAGTGAGCCAGTAAGTGGTCACTGATCTTTGGGTATTGCCTCCTCTTCCTAAAAATCTCTAGTTTACAAAAACCATATTTGTGAAGGAAATAACTTCTCTTTTTCTTCAGTATGTTCTTAGTAGGGTGACAGGTACAGTACATCTGGCGTTGGGCTACCTGATTATTTCTAAAATGGAAAGACAAAGGGTTAGCCTTCACAGAGCCCATTATTGTTCTGTGGATCTCAGCACAGGGTGAATTTTGAACAGCGAAGGGGCATTACTATAGCAACACATAATGTAAGCATAGAACCATAGCTTCCAGAAGCTCCTAGAAGTCTCATTTTCCTTTGGACAGCTCTTCTTGTTTCATAAAAAAGATTTTGTGTAAAGTTGGCAGTAGGGAATTTACCTCTGTTTTACCTGCTTTGATTACTGGTGAAGGAGAACAGCGACTGGAGGCATTTGCAGATTATTACATTTTTAAAATCTGTTTTTTGCACAGCTTAGGAGGCTATATGCTTTTCTGGAAAAGCTGCTCATTGAGCACTAACTTGGATGCTCAAAATGCTCCTGGCCAGCTACAGAGTTGGGTGACCTTGAATATGTTACTAAACCACTGTACATTAGCAAAAGACATCTTTCCCTTATAAGGTTTTTGTTAGAATAAGAATATAAAAGTTTTTAAACTATTCAGTGTGGTACAGCGGACAATACACATTTAAGATAGATGTTTTTGTATTGATAAAGTTTGGGTCTTAGATAACATTATTTGGTATGCTTAATCAGACAAACACAGAAATAACCAGGGAGCTGATTAAAAGTGCTCTGTATAACCTTATTGAGGATGTAGCAAGTTGTCCTAACCATACTTGTTTTGGAAAGTATCTTGTTTGAAAAGGACCTTCCAGTTCAGAACCAGAAGATTTCTGTATGGCAGCCACGTCTCCCAGCCTCTATTCCTTTTCTACATTTATGTGTTGCTGTATTCCTGGTTCCTCCTGTGCCAGGATTTTCAAAAGTGACTACATATCTTGGATGCTTCAATTTCTAGAGAGCTCTGAGGTGCCCCCTCAATGCCCAGATGCTCCTGTCGCAGGCTGCAGGTACAGGAGAGCAGGAGATGCAGACCCAGAAACAGGCTCAGAGTTCAGTGTCTTTACTCCCTAGAGCTGCAGATGTGCAAAGCAGGAACTGAGTTCAAACCACTCCATATTTCTGTGTGTTTCTCCTAGTATGCATCCATCTGTGAGAAGCTCTACTGAGCCTGGGAATACACATATATATATAGCTCGGGTGCTAGAATACATAAAAATTCACATTCTGCATTTTTTGCAATTCTATAACATGTTAGAGACAGAAAGACCGATAGTAGTCAGACCTGTTTAACCTTGGTAAATGTGATCAGTTCATCTCTGGGTATTGAAGGGCTTTAAGTAGTAACCAACATGCCCATGTGAACGCATGCCCACCAGCCTGATGAACTGTGTGATTTGAATTTTGAACACTACAATACAGACAGAAATAGTAGATAAATAATGAGACCCCCTTTGGCTTTAGGAATAAGGATTCTCACCCTCCAGCACAGTCAGTGTTAGCTAGCACCCTGCTTCTGGAACTGTCCCCATTTGAAGATCAGTTCCCTCAGGGGAAGCCATAAGAAAATGCATTGAATGCCTATGGAATAATTTGCCAATAAGGGAGGTTTCTTCTACTCCTACTTAGCATTTAGCCTAGACTAAAAACATGGGAATGAATTGCCCTTTAGAACGTTTTTAATCATGTATAATACAATCGTGGATATTTTTGTCATTCATATCAGAAAATATTTCATCTTCTCTGTCCTTTCAGGATGAAAAGTCCACCTCTGGCATTACAGTTAATGCCACTACCTGCCCTCCAGGAAATGTGGGGCATCACACTGAGTTCAACCTCTCATTCTTTCCATGCCGTATTCTTTTCTATCCATGCAGAGAAACTAAAGCATGGAGCCTGGCTGCATGACTGCTTGCTACAGGCAAGGACAACTACTCATGACATGGGAGTGGGACCAGGAGCAGCCAAAGTCTAGAAGGGAATGGAAGCAGTGCTAACGCCACAGGCCCAGACTTCTGGTCCGTTCCCATCCCACATGTAAGTGCTAGCAGTGTTAACAGGGCAGGAGTGGTCTGCAGCACACCTTGCCCTGCCAGGGCACCTTTCTTGGACACATATCAGTCTCTAATGGCTTTGGCCACCTCATCAGGCACTGGGAGAAGCAACTATTACTACCCCTTTACTATGTAAAGAAACCAACAGACAGAAGTCCAATGAGGCGGATAGTTTCAGGTGAAGTCCCCCTTCCGGTGCTGTATTTTACTATGGTCTATTAGTTTTGTATTGAATTCTTGGTCTGTATAAAAAGTCTTTTCCGGAAATGAAGTAAATTAACAAAGCCCAAGACGGGCTCCCTTTAGCTACTGCTATTATTGTTCGTGCAATGCTAGCACCCTGTGGCCCTGCTCACAGCAGCATCCTTGGACTATGCTTCCTACAAACCCAGGTCTGTTGCCCATGTAACCAGGCCTAAATAGTCCTGTGATGTCCAATGTACTATTCTGGCACCTAAAGACATTAATAGTCTCTGGATAACAAATTAAGAGAAATATAGACAATGTGTACTGATACATTTAATATAGAAATATAAGATAAAAGCACAAATATAAAGCTTTCCCCTTTTCATTCTTTTTTCCCCTCTTTTATAGCAAGCTGTGTTGAGATTGGTCTTCTTTTAAATATTTTTAGAAATAATGAAATAACTGATGCATTGTAATCCCAGTAGAGGCCTCACCATTGTACCCTCAGGCATTGCTCTGCTATTTCAGGCTCTGAAAGAGCGCAGTTTAATAGAGTGAGAAGATCAGAAAGCTTTGTCTTTGTCCTAACTTGATGTCTGAGTCCTCTAGGATCTGCTCAAATGCCCTGGGATTTCTGCTTAGTTCTTTTACGCATTATTCCAGTGCTGTAAGAGAAGACTCCTGAGCTGGGACCATGCTTCATCTCCAGAGGCAAAGAAGCTTTAGGGTAATCATTTCATTGCCTAGGGATTTGGGGGAAGTTTAAGGCATCATTGTGCCTGAGGATTTCAAGCTATATCAGGGACCAGAAGAGCCACTGGCATACATCAGAGTAGTTTCCACAGCCCAAATCAGCCTACAATCTCCAGTACAGCATATGCTACAGAGTATTTTCTGCTCTTAGTGCTTTTCCTTTTATCCCCGCCATCTTTGCTGGGCCTCATAAAGCACCAGTCCTGGAGGCACAGCAGGGATTGTTCTTGTCTCTTAGTTACTCAGCTCCAGTCTATACATGCCTTTAGAAATGTACACTGGGACCAGACCTGGGGCAGAATCTGCCACTGTTCAGCTGGATTTCCAATGGTTTTCAAATTGTGACCGATGCAAACTCACTAAGGAAAAAATCTAGAGGGATCTATGTAACATGAATAATTAGTTATGGTCATAACTGAACAATTGTTACACAGTGCGAGTGGCTGTGCACCTTTAGGTAATCAAACCAACACTAGAAGTAAAAAATATATAACAAATAGGTAATGAATATAATAAAAAATTCTCAAGCATAGACATTCAGATTTTAAATGAATTTCCATAAATTCCACTCATGTTTTTCCTCCCATCGTCAATGAATATTCAAGAAAAGGTTCATGGTCAAAAGCGTTCACAAAAATAGCTCGTTTTAATTAAGCAATACAGAATATTCACAGAAGTGCATTTTCTATTCATAACTGTCCAAATCACACCAGAAACCTTTCTTTAATAATTTTGCCTCCTCTAGCAGGACATGAAGACCTTCCACCCAACCTCTGCGTCCCTCCAAAGCACTCGAGCTTTCTACGTGCAGGAACAAGGCTCCTCTCTAACCATTTGCTCTTTGAAATTCTGCTTGATGCTACTTCATATCCACAAAAACTTGAGTATTTTTAAAATATTGTCCTCTGCCTTCTTATTTGTCTGACATTTTGCATCAAAGCCCCTTTGTTGAGCAAGACGATTTAAGCAGCTGAAGCAATTGCCCAAAGCAGTGGCCAAAGGGAAAACATGAGTGAGAATTTGATTTCTGTGAGCAAGAATATGTACTGTAAGCAGTGGAAAACCTCAAATTAATAGTTACCTATGGCAGAAAGCCAGGAGCATGCAGAAGCTTTTTTGTGTAAGAAAACTGAGAAAACTGCCTTTTTATTAAATCTTACTGTGATCGTGGATTTTGTTGACGTACTTTGTAACCAAACAGGGATCTGTAAAACCCAGTTTCCATGGACAACATGCAACCAAAAGGCATGATAGTTCTTGTCCTGTCAAAAAACACAGGCAGGTGTTAAAAAGATGATATTTAGCTGATACGTCTCAAAAAAAAAAAAAAAAAAAAAGGAAAAAAAGAAGACAGGGAGGTTAAGCCAAGGCAGAGGAGTTGGTGGGGCTGGGGTGGGAGGCCATGGCTGTGGGGTCTCTCTGGAGGGGCTGTCTGCCCTCTGGGCTGAGGTACTGTCGGAAGAGCTGAGCTGAAAAAGCAAATGGAGGAAGGAGAAAAAGCATTTCCGATTTACCTCAAAAAACCTGGGAAGCGGTGCCATGCATCTGCCAGCCATGCAGCAGAGGACCCGTGTGGGCAGGCTGCAGAGCAGACAGCCAAGTCTTTGCCTTACTGCCCTCCGTGTTTGCTGAAGGCAGAGGAGGCAGCCCTTCCTGAGGTGCTTTTAACACAGGTTTTAATAATTCATTTCATGTGAGTTTCCTGCTAACGTGAGGGGAAAGAGGAGCTGGGGCAGGCTGCGTTAGGGAGACTCATTGGTATGGAAATCACATATTCCCAGTCATCTATTTAAGAAACATGTCGGTGCAGGGGTGGGAGCACAGTGACTCAGCACTGGCAGCTGCAGCAGCAGCAGAGGGGACCCACCACGGCTTCCGTCCCTCACCACTGCCCCCAGCTCGGCCACCTCACTGGGCTGCCTTCCCTCCTGCCTCCCTCTGCCATCAGAGGCGAAGAGGCACATCTGGCGAACCACTGCTGGGTGGCTCTGCATGGCCTCTTTTCTCCCCCAGGCTGTGGAGGAGCCTGCCCCTGGCACACTGCGGTGCCCTGGGGAGGGTGCGAGGGACATGGGGTGCGAGGACAGCTTCCTTCCCTGGCAGAAAAGGTGATATCCAGTTGTGACCTGGAGCAAGGTTTGCGACGGGGTCACTTCAGTATTACATAGGGCCCAGCCTGCCCCTGTGCTGCAGGAACAGGTGGCAGAGATGGGCAAGATGGTGGCTCATGCCAAGCCTGAGTGCCAGGACTGCGGCCACATTTCTCTGTGGCAGGGCTGGTTGCATGAGGTGCTTTACTGATGGAAGCACACCACCACTAGTTTGTGCAGCTGGGCAGCAGCAGGTTTCGGAGGTTTGCCAAGCCTGGACCTGCTCCCCACATGGCGCAGCACCCTGGCACAGTGCGAGGCCTGGGGACGCGCAGCAGCCAATAGCTTCCCCATCTCTTCTGGGGGGACCAGAGCTGGGACGTGTGTAGCCACAAGGCTGCAGGGTCTCTGGCAGCAGCTCGTTGGCAGGGTGTGCGTAATTTGTAACCCCCATGGGTTCAGTGTTACTGGAAATGTAGTAATTTAAGGTGCAGAGCCTCCTTTTCTGCTGTCCTGCACCTTGTAAGATAAAATGAAGCAGGCACGTATACCTAATACCGGCTTAAGGTAAAAGTGGGAAAAACATTTGATTATTAATAATAAATTATTTTATATATAATCAGGTAGGTCTGGATCAGTCTTAAGGAAAATGGTACCGAACTTGTACCAGATCAATGGATCACTTAACATTTTTTTTAGATTTTTTGTTTTCTCCTACAAAACCATTGCCCAGAGATCACTTACAAAGTCAGAGCAGAAGGCAAGGAATGACCATGCCTGAACAGTTTAGTTATGATATGGGTCTACTTGGAGGGGCTGGAGACAGTTTAAGTTAAAAGGGATTTTAACGTTGGTAATGCATATGATTACACTCTGCCACAAAAATCCTTTGAGGAAGGCAAGTTATCCATATCTAGATGTTGAAACACGGTAAGATTAACACAGTGTCTCATGTATATAAAAAATTGCAGATTTACGGTATGAATTACTTTATTTTTTTGCCTGAAGAGAAATAACAAGTGAGCAAGAACAATTTTCAGAAGACGAAAGTTTGTGTTTTGCAAAGTGTCATGTGAATCTAGTCTCAAAAATGGCACTGGCTGTAGGCCATCAGTTCAGAGGCATAAACCAACTAAACACAGAAAACAAACTAAACCAAACTCAAAACTTTCCCAACCTGCAAGAAAAGAATTTCACCAAAATGAAGTTATGTTTGAAAAATTCTTCAGAAAGACTGCTCAGGAGGGAGCCACTAAAGGACTTCTAGCTGTAGGGTAAGTCGAAGAGCCCTAAGGGTTTATCTGCAATAACAGTCTCGAAAGTAACTTGTCGTTGCTTCCCAGAAGGATAACACTGAATGTAATAATTAACCCATCTGTAACCAGCATTTCTGTCCTAATAGAGGAAAGGGGTGGAGAACAGTCTGTCAGAGTGTTTGCTTTCTTTGCTGTTGACAACATACCCTTGCAATGGGTACATCTAGAGAGAGACAGTACAAGATAGCACTAACTGCAGAGCAGTTGGAAGGAGGGGAAAAAATCCCTTGATGGAAAACTGGGAACATTTATAGCCAACTGGTATTTCTGAATGGAGCTAGGAGGACAATTTTCCTTCCTTTTCACCTATTAATAAATCACTAGAAATAGATTCAAGCGCTAGTGGGAAAGCGCAGTCTATTTTTCTGCCTCTCAGCAGGATAACCTGGCTATATGGAGGACTATCACTATCCTGTATTTTGTTTTGAGGCGGAGAGTCTCAATGGGTTGCTCAGAAAATAAGTTTAGACTGAGTAAACTGAAGTGAGTTCATATTTTTGGTCTCAAAGACCAAAGTCAAACACTGAGAATTCAGTTGCCACTATGCAAACCTCCAGACAGAAAAAATCCAAAAGTTGCTGCCATCAATTATTCCTGCCCAGCTCCATGGAGGGACTTCACTTTCTTAGGACCGGCTCAGGTCTTTCTAAGAAATTAGACATTGTTGATACACTACTAATTTTTTTAGTGCTCCTCCAAACCCTGGCTCCAGTTCTCCCTGCCTGAAGTACCCCAGGAGCCAGTATTTGTTGAGAGTCAGATGAGGATGAAGCCTCATTTTTTGACTTTGATACAGTGCTGTAGGAAGCGCTGACAGTTAAATAAAACTTACTGATTCAGCTCACCCAAGTATCTCCGCAGAGGAGTTGCCACACTCTTGACAACACATCAGTGTGGTGTTATGCTCCTTGAGGAGCTGAATGCATGCTAGATAGAAAATACTCTTGATTTTTCTGCTTGCATCTATGCAACTTTCATGGGGATTTTTCTTAAGCTCACTGCTGTTCTTGGTCACGCTCTGTGTCAGCAAAAGGAGAAAAGGTTTGTCCTTGTTGCTGCTGAATACAGATGTCTTTCCCTCGGCCTGAGTCCTGGTTATCAGGGCTCTGTAGCCGTGGAGAGGAAGGAGGAGGGAAGGGGAGTGAAACTTTAATATTACCAGCTTGCCTGTGCCTGGTATGCAGGAGAGACTGGAGCCAATGCAGCAGGCCACTGCACCAGTCCAGCTGTCACCAGGGTTTGCCACATGAGCCAAGGGTGTTGGAACACTGTCATCCCACAGTGATGGCTCTCCTGTGACCAGTGGTAGCTTTAAGTCATCTTTAGTCAATTCTACAAGTGGGGTCTTATTTGATACAAAAACAAGTGTATAGTTTCTTTTGCGAGACTTACTGGACGAACCTGCTTACATGATTCCCTTTGCAGCAAATCTCTGTTACAACAATCTCCCCCTTCAAACATGGTAAATATTCTTTCCACTGTGGCATCTGAAAAGATACAGTTACTTAAAGGTGGAATGACAGCTTGATGCCTTACAGTGAAACATGTTTAAGGGTCTGTGCTTTTGCACTCAAGCAACAAAATTAAGTAGCCTTCAGATACTCTTTTCAACATTGAGTTGGTCTGGATTATTCTAACTGCTGTATGTTATCAATGCTTCTCTGATTTGCACTGAGCAAGATAGGAACCCTTTTTATACAAGAAAAGGTGTTTAACATGTTTAACTGATTATTTTTGTAGCTTAGCCAAATGTGGACTTTTATTGGGGTGCAAGAGATTACCCTTAATCCCTAAGCATCTAAAGAAGGTGTGAGCAGACGGGATATAATCTGCAACTGCTCTAGTATCTTTTGCCTTTGATTTTTAATACAAGGCTATGATTAGAAAAAGAAGGACTGAAACCTGAGCTGATTATTAAAAGGCCCTTGGAAGTCATCACTGATAGCCAACTAAATGTGGTTTCCTACAAAGAGCATAAGGCAAAAAGTCCAACCTCAGTATGCAAAGAGAGGAATCTGAACAGCAGGGCAACTTGTGCTGAGTATGGGACCAAACAGGAACCCAGTTTGGGATCTGTGGTTTCGGGGAAGAATAAAGAAAGAAGTAGGCATGGCAAATGTTCTTGATGAATGGATTCCCAGTGATAAACTGGGTGTGATTTTAACATCATGCAACCGCAGGTAACTAACCTGAATGCAACCTGGATGGAATTGCATCAGCTGTGTTAGCTGGGAGACAAGATTAAATAGCTCTAATAATCTCATTGGCCTTTAAAATTTTTGTGATTCCTGGTAAATGTGGTTCATGTGATGAGCCTTGTGTAAGTTATGACAGGCAAATGAGTACCTAACTCCATGCCAGAGTTGTTCCACTGCCTGAGAAGCAGCCAGCAGCTATCATCAGTCAGTACCATGCCTTTAAATATTTTATTTTTACTCTTTTGTTCTCTCATTAAAATAATTGAAAGATGATGGGCTGGGGTAGAAATCAGGAAATAGGCACTATTCACTGAAGAAGCTGTGGTTTGGCTGCCATTGAGATGTGGCTGATAGTTAACTGTATCGAACTTCTGTCTAATGCCAAGAGTTGGGATCTAACATTTCAATGTTTTTCCATTTTTAAAAAGCATGCAAGTAACCCTTAGGTTAAGGAAAAAATCTTTCTATATATAGATCTGGCATTTACAGCACAGGTACCTTGGTGAAATACAGTTGTCAGTGGTCCTTGGTTAGGTTGCATTGTCTTTTATATCTAAAACAAAAGGTTCAAACCCCTTTTGCTGTGAAATAATTACTCTGACTGTGCATTCTGAACTCCCCTATTTGGCAAAGACATGAAGTGAACTTAAACATATGAAGAAAAACAGTCCTCCCAAACAGAAGCACAGAAATGCATCTGTAAAGTGGCAGGGGCAGGGCATGATTAGGACTCACTGAAGCCAGAATCTCCTGATTTGTGAGACTAAATCTTCTCTGATAGCAAAGCCAAAGGTGAAATTTTTAAAACTTAGGTTTCTGAAAATGACTAAAGAATCAGTTCTTAGCTGTCTGCCCAGCCTGAGAAAGAAGTTGAAAATTAATCTGGTTGCCAAAGGATAGTTTATAAGAAGTCTGTTTTCAGAAACGGCTAAAGCATCTTTGATCAGAGAAACACTTTCTAATTCTTGAGCATTCTGCTATATTTAGACATCTAAGAGGATGACTTTTTCAGATGTACTAGGCAAAGTCACCCATGAAGTTGTTGGGAATTCAATGTTGGTGAATTTGGTCTTTTTTAAGACAAAGATTTAGCTTTCATAATCATGGAGGGAAAAACATGGAAAAAGGAAATAACACAAAAAGGAAAAACCCAGGAAATAACACAAAAATATTAATTTTATTTGTCAAATTTAATGATTTTAAGGTAAACTGTGCGGTCTGTAGAGAGCCTAGTTCATGCAGGGGGGTTGGAACTCGATGATCTTCAAGGTCCTTTCCAACCTAAACCATTCTATGATTCTATGATTCTATGATTCTATGATTAATTCCTCTCTCCCCGCGCCAAGTTCAGGATCAAATATAACATTAGGAATTGAGAGGTGACCTTTTTGACCAGAAAATGATTGTGGTGATTTTGGTGCCCTTTGTGCTGTTACAGACTATTTCGGAAGAATATCCATAATAGCTGGGGACAATATAGCTTAAGGTTCAGTGGGAGGGTAATAATACTGGCATCACTGAAGTTCAGCACAAGAATGCCATTACTCTAGCCCCTTCATCAAACCCTGGTAAGTTTTGTCTTTGCTATTATAGGACACATTAGGCAAGCTGACGAACTTAGATGTCAGCTGGATTTCCTAAGTAAAAGAAGGTTGAGACAGGAAGGTGTCTATCTTTTGATTCACCTTGTCTAGCTTTTTAACCCATGTGCAACTGCAGCCAGTGTGACATGGTTGACATTGAATTTAAATATTGTGAACTCCCTACATGATTTGTCATGCATGTAGAGGGGGAAGAGACACTGGTAACGTCTCCACTGAGAAGAAGGGTTGCATTGTGAAGCCACTGATTTTATACACCAGAGGATTCACATAGGAAAAAGCAACCACAAATTTCCTGCAACTGGAGCCAGCTTTGCTCAGAGTTTGTGCCTATTAGGCATGAGAAACACCAACCATGAAGCACAAATCCCTAGGAAATCATGCTTTCTTAGTTTTGTGTTATAGAACTACTGTTAGTTTTGAGCAGTAAAGCAAAGATCAAAGCTGTGTTCTCCTCCTCTAACAAAGGAGTTCTTCCAGATAATGTTTGCAAAGTTGTGTTTAAGGAGAGAGTCATTGCTGGTGTAAATAGAGCAGGACGTGGGCAAGAACACCAGGGGTAGGTGAGAGCCTGGGCTGCAGGGGGGTCAGGAGCATGCTGAAGGACCTTGCCAAAAAGAGAGGGGAGAGCATGGAGAAGGAGGAGAAGGAGAGGCAAGAAAATGAAGTAATTACTTTAATGAAATAAGGAATAAATATAGATGCCTGAGAAAAGAAACAAAACATTCTGCAAAGTGACAGTTACTGAAATCCTTTAGATATGTGTTCTGCAGTTGAATTCCCTGGTACCATATTTTCCAGTGCAACCTCTTGCCGTTTTTTTTTCTGCAGCTGGGAATCCACAGCATGTCTTTCCTGGGTGGATTCCCTGTGTCTGAACAAGGGCTGAGCTTCAGTTTCAGCACACCTCAGTGGGAGAACTAACAAGGTCTAAGAGGGGATTCACAGGAACAGGTAGTGCTAGTTTAGTGCTGGTTTTAGTGCTGGTTTGCTTTGAGCAGGTAATTTCTGTTTAGTCACTGGATGGCTTGGACATTTTTCTGCAGACCACACCTCGTATTACTAAGGCTTTCTCTCCAGTGGTGCCTAAGGTAGCTGTGAGAATAAGTTTTCTTACTTCACCACTCATTTTGCCCACTAATACCAGACCATCCACACCCAGACATGTTCACCCAAGGAAGAAATACCCAAATTTTCAAAAACGTATTTATACCTAGTCACACTGAGCTTCAGTTTTATGCTGTTACAGTAATCATCAGACTCTCAAGGATACAGAAGTGGGTTGGTATAATAGAGAGTAGATGAGCTTTTATTCATTATTTACCCAGGTTTTAGACTTGTGCACATGACACATTAAGTATAACATCAGGTTTTAAATTTCCATTACTGTGGTCAGATGTTACTCAGAAGTAAGAGGAGGAAGTAAAAAATAACTTGAGTGAACCTACATACTGTTTAAAATGCGTTAGTCTTAGCTGCCGGAGTTGCAGCAGGGAAACCAATTATTTCAGAGAAAATCCAGTCTTGCTCAGCCTCTAGGCATAGCATGGGGTCAAAAGCTTGCCAACACTTTGGGGTTTTAGGTTCGGTTGGGTTTTTTTCAAGTAAACTGCTCCCCGTGTCACACAGCCCATTGAGCTGGGTCGGGGTGAAGGTAGGTGCAGGCAGTAGGCAGCAGGGCAGCTGCTTGGGACCCCTCCATCCATCCTCTCCATCCCTACCAGCCTCCAGGGGCAGCTGTTACGCTTTCCTCTAGCCCCTCACTGGAGCATCTGCCCGCAGGCCTCCAGCAGAAGTCATGGTGTCGGCTGGCACAGCAGGGCAGCTGCAGGAGGCTGAGGGGTGATGGCTGCTCCTGGGGCGGCACGTGGCAGTCATTGCCCTTGGCCCCGGGACACCATGGCCTGGCAGCATCTCACAGAGGCTCAGCGCGCGATGTCATGTAGGAAATGCTGCTTCCCACCCAGCGTTGCCATGGCGATGGGGAAACAGGCCCCGTTTCGGGCTCTTTTCTTGGCAGCAGTGTCTGAAGGGAGCGGCCAATGCGTGGGTGCATAAGTCAGCCCTGCTCCACACTCTCTCACTATAATTGTGTGTATATATGTGTGTATATATATATAAATACATGTATACACACTTTTTTTTTTCTAGAAAGCCCTTGCAGAACCTGTTTCAGGAAGTAACATAAACAATTGACATGAACCAGAGAATCAAGAAGGCAGCTTCAGTAGGGGAAATCCTAATTTTGGAAAAAAACACCAGTCCAATGTTCACTGTTCAATCTGAGGTGGCATTTGGTTCTTTCCACTGCCGCCGGCTGTGCAACAGGCGTGGGAGATGCCGGGTGCTCAGCGCAGCAGTGCTGGGTGGGGAGGCAGCCCTGAGCCAAAGGGACCCCATGGAGCTCCCAGCAGCTCCTTAGCCATGTGCAGGAAAGCGCCTTCTGCAGAGAGGGAGCCTGCTTTGGTGAAACACAGGACGTCTTGGTGTGCCAGTGATCCCGCACCCCTTGTGGTTGGCCCCGCAATGTTCATATGACTAGGGAGCTTTCAGTTGTCAAAAGGAGATGCATCTCACGACATTGAGGACGAAGCACTAACAGTGACCTGCTCCAACAATTTGGCTACAGGCAACTCCATATAAATTCATCATGTTTGCAGCATATGCATCCCTTTTACTTGCTTTTGCAGGACTAATATAGTGACATCTTGTAGTTTTTCTTGTTAATTCTTTTCCTGAAAGATCTCTGTATACCAGCAACTACATACACGAGTGACCCTGCAATAACAAAGCGAGTTGTGTTTCAACAGTGAAGCAACTCTGGAATAACATCTGGTCTGCAGTGTAGTGATATTTTCTCTTTTGTAATGCTGTGCTAAGGTTAAGCATTGCTTTACACTGAATTACTCCAAGGACTTTTCTGATTCAGAATACAGTGAATTGTGAATTCCAAGATGGTTTATTTCTCCTTTCTTCGGGTGATAAATTGGAGATGTAATTAATTTTTCATTTATTCTAGCATAAATCAAGAGCATCCTGTTGAAGCTG
The DNA here is from genome assembly GCA_008711295.1 of Anarhynchus alexandrinus. Taxonomy (NCBI): domain Eukaryota; kingdom Metazoa; phylum Chordata; class Aves; order Charadriiformes; family Charadriidae; genus Anarhynchus; species Anarhynchus alexandrinus. Next base: position 421,259 of record VUYV01000120.1, read on the forward strand.
TCAGACTTTTACTAATATAAAACTCTCCAGACTTTTTGGCCACCAAATCAGTACCAACCCTTGAAATTTCTGTTGAGTAACACTCACCATAACTAAGGCATTTGACAGAGGTTTTCATGTTTTCTTTGTTTAATATGGCTTAGTAGACTAGTTCCAAGTAACTTACCGTAGGATTATGGACTTCTAGATTTGAAAGTCACTAAAATAAGACCATAAAGTAGGAAAGAAGATAATTGGTCCTATGATAACAGTAATCAATACCGATAAACAAGATGCATTTAAGCTTCAGAAAAAAGAACTTGTATACATTGTGAAATAAAAACTATTTTTTATTCTGATGTTTGTCTTCTTACCAACGTAATATTCTTACAACATACCTCTGAGATACATTCTCAGAAGTGTAGGTTTCTGTCTGGTAGAGCTCTGCAGCTGTTTTAGTTTCTAGAGGAAGAAATCAGAAATGCAAAAGGGAATTACTCAACTGGAATTTGGCCAGAATTGCAGCAAAGTCAGGTGGCAGAACAACAGAAAAATTTAGCAAATTAAGAAAAAAAAAGGAAATTTAAGGAAAATGAAGCTTCTTTGGCCTGACTGTATTATGCTTGTCAGATGTTGCTGATGTCTCTGAACTGGCAGAGATAGGTGTTCACGGAATCCCCTTTATAGCAAAGTGAATTTGGGGCGGGGGGACCCTACTGTTCTGGCCTTATATTTGAACATTCTTGGTCTCACTGTATCATGGGTGCTTTCTTAGTGTTGTCATCATCAGAGTCACTTCTGTGGGAGTGTGTGAAATACCATGCAAATACATCAGTTCATATTTAGACTACTACTAAAATTCATTTTGCATGCCCTTGTGATCATTTGCACTAGTCATTGGTTATTTCTTCCAACTACCTGAGCAGCACTTGTCACGTCACTGGTTGATCTGTTTCCTATGTAGGATAAGGTGAGGATTTGGCTTCTATAGAAGAATTGTCAAGGAATAGGATAGTGTGTGTCCTTTTCCATCCTCTCTCCCCACTTCCCCATGGGAGTAGTGCTGCCTCCAAAGTGGTATTTGCGTGATAGGCTTGAGCAGTGAATGCCGGCCCTGAAACATAGCACTGTCTTTTTAGCAATGCATCCAAAATGCATGAACTGTTTGACAGGTATTTCTGTGATTCCAGGCTCACTGTGCCATTTACTCATCTTGCTAGGGATGGATGCCATGGATGTGTGTGCAGAGTGAGCCTTTACTTGCCTGGGCGACACAGTAAGGAAGCCCTCAGGGCTCCTTGCAGAAGATGCAGAGATGGGGACCGAGTGAGAGCCAAGGTCCTGGCAGGGCTGAGTTGGGATCTGACGGATCTGCAGAGCTGGAAGTTGATACCTCCTAAATTACTGACCCAAAAGATAGTTAAAGGCATGAGAGGTCTGGGAAAAAAATTCAGAAGACAGATCCTGGCCAAAATATAGCCTCATAAAACCAGCATAACTCCAGTGTTTTTGGAGACAATCATCACTTGAGTCTGAATCATGACTTTTGAAATTTTTACATACTAACTATTATTTACCTGAGGCAAAATATGTTTCTCTGTCATTGTGCTAAGCTCCCACTGCAGAACTCGGCCAGATTTACTTTGCTCCTTTTTTCTCTGGAGTTTGCTCTCACTTTATGTACAGTGATCTAAATTTCCTGGAGCTTTATCACCTGCTTCAGAAAGAATCACCTGCTTTTTCTCACTGAATCTGCAAGATAAGTAGCAGTGAACTCCAAACAGCCAGGGCAAGCTGAGTACACTTGAGGCTCATGTAATCAATATGTTAGTGTATCTAATAATTAAAAAATGTAGTTATGTCACCTTCTGTTCCCTGCAGGGTTTTAAGTTTAGTTTAATGCTGTGAAGCACATAAACTGAACTCCTTCATAGACTCACTTTGCCTCTTTCTCTTCTGTGTTTCCAATTTTGCTTTGATACAGTTTTTTAATTGTAAAATATTTACCACAGGGAGGGTGGAAATGTTTTAACCATTCAGACTTTTATTAAGAATCTTTAAGTTGCAAACCAAATACACATTTCCTTGCTTGGAAACCTGTTCATTGCCACCCAGACTGTTTGTAGCACTATGAGGGCAGCTCACTATGTCCCAAAATGCCTTGTTGTCTCAGCAAACTGCCCTGGTCCTGGACCTGCAAAGGTGATGGACCAGGATAGGATCACAACATACAAGGCAGGAGGGACCCGAGCTCTATCAAACGCCTCAGGTTTTCCCCAGCTCCCCTCTAGATGGACAATAATCAAATCTGATTTTGGGGCTTTTTAACATCTGAGGTATTGTCAGCTTGAACAATAACTGTACCATGACAAATGAGAACAAGGAAGTGGAACTGAGCAGTCTAGTTCTGTGTTTTAGACATAACAGAAAAACACAACCAGATAAGCAAGTAAGCAGTGTATATAGCAAAGCTTGTTACAGTAACTATAAAACATACCCAAACCTGTGTTATGTGGAATTTATGATCAAAAAGCATTGAAAATAAATTGGGTGTTTAAATCTGGTGATGTGATCTGGGGTATTTAAGGGACAATAACTTCTATGACACCTCTGTGTGAAGAAATATGTATATTCCATTTTAATAGCCTGATATCTTGTGGTTTGAGAAGCAAAAATATTTTGGTAATTTTATATTCACAATATCCTGTTAAACTAAAAGTAACCTCACTCACTATTTTTCTTGTTGCTATTCAAATTGTTTTCTGTTCTCACTGTAGCTGGAAAACCTCCCTCCCACACGCGCACACCTCAGTCACTCATCTAGTTCAGTACCTGAACAGTCTAGTTTGTCAGGGTGAGCCAACTCTGGCACATTCATCACCATTTATTCACTATTGAACTGTCACACCGAAAGCTGACTAATACTTTGTGATGCTCTGTCGTTTTCGATAACGGTAAAGAGATTTCTATGACAGGTTGTCATTTCTGTTTTCTCACATGTAATTAGTCTCCCAGCCCATTAAACACAACATATGATGTTTGTTTTTTAGAAATATTCAAGTTGGTATTTCATTCAAGCCACAAGTGGAAGCAAAACGACCGGCTTTCTTGGAATCATTTATTTCAAAACAGTGAACTGTTCCAAAGAGACCATCACATTGCTGCATAATATAGCATATCTGAAAGGCAGTGACAAATGCCAGTGAAAAGCTGCCTCATAACAGGATAAGACCCTGATGAAGGATCCCTCAGTTACAAGGCAGCATGGCAGTCTCCTTGGATCGCACACAGATTCTCTACAACTGCACTCTCTAGTCCTATAAAAGGTCAGTCAATGACTTTTACTCTTTTACTGGAGTTTTTATTGTGTTTTCAGTCTGTGTTTAACTTTACAGAGCAACACGAAGCTTTAGACAGTAATTCTGAACCTGAAGGATCTAAGATAACTGTCAATGGCCTAAATGAGAGGGCCAATTACAAAAGATTCCTCATTGAAAGAAGGGTTCCCTTCTCATTTTCAGAAGATGAAGCTCATCTGAACTGGGACTGGTATTTCTTGTCTCTATTTACAGTCATGCATGTTAGCTCTCCTCTCACTCATACAGTTTGTCTATGGTAGGGAAAGTGGATATGCACAAGCAGCTGCTATAGATGCAAAGTATTTACTGGAGATTTGGCTCAAATTATGTTTTGTCTTGTCTCTGTCTCATGTTCCTCTTCATTGCCTTTCTCATTTCCCATGCCTTTCTCTTTTGAAGAACTGTCCCAGATAAAAATTCTGTCTTGGCATGCATATTCTGCAGGGCAGTATGGGATCTCATCACCTCCTTCCCATCTTCCCCTTCTACTCTGACAGCAGCTGCCTCTGGTATAGATAGATATGGTATCCGGAACTCCCATTTAGGGACAGGGAGGTGGACTCCTCTTCTGCAGGCACAGGGAATGCTCTTGCAACAGGAGATTATTCATGTTTGAGTAGCATCTTCAAAATTAGTAGGCTGTTGACTTAGCCTCCTTGTAGAAAGAACTACTAAACCTTTTCTGGGTATTAATTATTCGCCACTGCAGAATGATTTAAGACACATGCGAATTCTCTTAGCAAGCACTCCCTAGTAAGTACGTATTCTGTGCACTCCAGAGTTGGTAGTGTTGATGGCAATATCTGTAGAGATTTCAGTGGGCTAGAATCTAATATGGACTACTCAACTTAGTCAGGATGACATGGGCATCAGCATCTCCAGTAAGTGAACTATCATATTTCTACAGGGTTTTTTGTACATGAGTCTTAACTCCTCTACCTAAGTACTCATAAGTCTCACATCACTTCTGCATGCAAATATGGACTAGATCTCACATAAGATCATCTTAGTGTAGCTATTCCTGATTTACAGTGGCATCAGTTAAGTCAGAACTGAATCTTTAGAAAAATCTCTGCAGAGGGGTTTGAGCGTTATTCAGAGTGTTGTAAGAGAACCACAAACAAAGACATTTCTTACTGGAAATTGAACAGATTTACTGAACTGTTGTAAAGTAAACACCTTACAACTGGGACACATTTCTTCAGACTCATTCCAGTCCAAGGTGAGATGAGTAACATGAATGGAAGGTTTTATTTAATCTTCTGACTTGCTGCAACAGAGAGAATTACTAGAGAGTGTGTTGAGTGACAGTTCTCTTAAAAGGATTGTCTTGAGAACATTTTAACACTGATAAAATGGTGACTAACATTTTAGAGTTGTTACAACACTGCACCTGCAGGAAGGCCACTCCTTGGGAATCGGCCCAACAGAGAAAGCGTAAGCTATGAGAACACAGGAGGAAAAAGACCTGCAGAATGAAGAGAGAAGAACTAGTGAGAAGTCCTAAATATTTATACATGTGCTGTAGACCACCCTCCCTAGTTTCACAGCCGATGTTTCTCCCACAGGCTAGGCAGGATTTGCAAGGGCTGGGTGTCCCTCTTTGTCCTCTGACACTGCTCTATGGCTGCCCTGGCATTTTGTGCAAGATCAAAGGTGAGTCAATCTGTGTAAGAAGAAATGAAAGAGGTGGGGGCTGCATAAGATGAGTCCAAACTTCCCCCTGTTGAAGCAAACCTCTCCGTCCCCAAGCCCTCAGCCCTCAGTGAGCCAGCCTGCTTCTCCTAATTCACCAGCTGTCCTGTTCGTGGCCACCTGAGCTGCCAGTTCCCTCGCTCGGCACCCCTGCTGACACTCAGGCAGTGAAAGAATAGAAATCTCTCCTGCAGTATGTGTGAGCTTTTAACCTCCAGTTTGCAAAATTATAATTGAAAATCCAAGAGGAAAGGCAGATGGGTGTTTGAGAACAGTACTGGAAGAAAGAAGGGCAATATTTAAATCTTCAGCAGTAGTGCTTTTGAGTTTGCCCTGCATGAATGTTGCATATGGCGTTTGTAGGGTCTGGTGCTGTAGGTGCCTGCTGTCTTTGGGATGCAATATTTAAAATGACATGCACACACACACACAGACACACACACATAGAGGGAGGTCAGTCTGCTTGTACTTGCTGAGGTTCTGGATTTGCATGTTCACAGCTACAAAATCAATATGCCTGATGTCCCGGACAATTTGAAGAGTGGTTTTATTTTGTTTTCCTGTCTACCCTCCTTAGCACTTTTAGTTGGAAGAAAGTTTTTTTCTTTATTTTCTTTAATTTCCTACCCTAAACTGTGATACTAATTCTCCGTGCACTTCACTGTAGATAGGCATGTTCCAGAACAGATGGTCTTCAAATCTTAAATAAATCCATTACTGTGCAATTCACCTACTATTTATCTGTGGGCAGGGAGGTTCCTTTCAACCTGCTTTGGACTTTTACCAGAGAACTGGAAATTAAAATTTATCCAAGAGTCTAGTTCTTAATTTTTTTTCTTCTTTTTTTTTTATGATTTTTTCTTAGTTTGTGTGTTGATGAGAATGACAAGGAAATTTCCAAGCCAGCAAATTTTGAACTACTGATTAAAAAAATCCCAACAACAGTATTACAGTAGCCTAAAACCTGCTAGCTAAATGCAGATCAGTGTCTTCCTCAATGGAACAAAGTGGTTTCAACAGCAGTTAAAGCTATTGAAATTGATCCTGTGGTAGTGAGGCCTGAAGCCATGGACATTGTCAACTCTGTCAGCCATTTCTGCTATGAAAACATCAGTCAGTCCACAAGCACAAACATATTAGCATGCTTCAGCCGACAAGTTGTCAGTGCACTACATTCAGATGATATCCTTACTTTTTGCTTCCTGAGCTTCCAATTGGCCTTGACTGCACAGCCCTACTGGTTATAAGTTTCTCAAAATCACTGGCAATGGGCTGTCCTTATTCTGCATCATTTCCTTTGAAGGTTCCTAGTGCATAGAAGTCTGTCTTTCTCCAATAAGCAGAACTGAGCTATGTTATCCTAAAATATCTGCTGATTGGGATAATGGCTAGGAAACAGTAGCAGGCAACTGGTCTGAATGGTAGCAACTGAAGGAAAGGGGACTGTGACCTTTGTCAGCAGAATAGGGCAGAAAGATACTGGTGAGTTTCCCCTGTTCCTCTCCGTGGCACGCTTCAATTCTGCCCTGCAGTGAACCACGTCTGGGCTTGAGAAGTAACCCAGTCACAGTCAGACCTTCACATCGTTAACAAAGCTGCCTTGCAGTATTTCCAGGTTAGCCCTTTGGAGGCTGTTGCTTTGCCACCACACAAATTCAGAGACCACACAGCCTGTTGAGTCCCTTAATGGGGTTGCTACTGCTAAATGAGAGAGCTGGTTTCCCCTTGCTAAGTCTCTGCAGCTACCTGAGTACAAACAGACCTGCCCCTGGGCTGCTGTAGTATCTTTTGGGGGCTTTGCAGAATGGATTATTGAAAACACATTCCCGGCCATGTTTCAAGCAATAAACCACTTTCTTTATGAGATCAGTGACAGGTCATTCTTAGCAAATAGTTATTTGACAATGTTACAACATGTGGACAAATGCAGCACATGCTACCCTTACCTGTGACCAAGGTATGGGTGCTGAAAGGAAGAATTTAGAAAATATCTGACAGTAAGCAGGCTGGACTAAGATTGATTATCAGTAAAAAAATGAGAGGAACTAGAAAAAGAACTGCTCTAGAAATTTTTGGAGCTCCTCGTTTCCCAAAAGTGAGCAAATAAATTGATGTATACAGCAGCAAGCAGACCAAAGATTTATCAAACTCACAATATTCTACTAACCAGGAAGTGCAAGTTATAAATACTTGAGAACGGGATCTATATATAGCTATTCCAGGTGACTGTTAGCAGAATAGTTACCTGGGACTCCAGTCTGGAAGAAGGTATGCAATATGTGTTGGAGTAATCTGATTATGACCTGAAAATAAGCAGGTAGACCAATGAGGCTATGAAGGATGAACCCTATTCATATTTAGATCAGGATAATGTAGCAGTACAGTGCTGAGTGACATGGTAACTCTGACCCATGCTTCATAAAAAGTTGTTGATAATAGCACTGCAGTAGATGAAACCAATTATGGAAGTGATGAGTCAGGCAGAGTTTAGGGGGGTTATGACTGGGTCATCTCATCATGATTATGATAATGGAATACCAGGTGTGTTTTCAGTAGCATCTTTTATTACAAGAATAACATCTCTTTAAATGTATTACTTACTCTGAGTGGGAAATTACAGGGACCATCTCTGGAAGGAGAAACGGTTTGGTGTGCCAAGTTCAGTGCAGCGAGGCACTTCCCATAAGATAAGCAAGCTGAAAAACTATGTGCATGTACACACAGAGTATTGTATACTACCTTACAGTGTACAAGTGAAGCATGCTGTTGGATTTTGCTGTTCTTTACGAGTCTAATTCCCTTTCAGTCCTATAAGAGGACAAAATACCTTAATGCCATAGGGATGTATTTTTAACACATACTGAATGGGATTGTGTGAGGATGATAAAATGTACAGCTAAAATAAATAGCTCAGACAGACTGATAAACAGTAGATAATAAATCTTCTGTGCTGGATTGTCCTAGGAACTGTACCACCTACCCTGACTGTTCCCCATCTATAGTCTTTTGGTCAGCTCTAGGTCACTCTATATTCATTCTGCTTCAGATAGATCTTTCTGCAAACAAACAGAATATCACAGATACTTATGACTTGAAAAATGTGACCACCAGATACCTGTAATATCGTACAGGGCAAGGGGATAGGAAAGGGGATTCTCCTTTCTGTTAATAATAGATGAAAATGGATTGGAGCCACTGGATTAGGGCTCTGATCTTGATGGATTAAGCAAAATTAGTCAGATCTGTAGCTAAATGAGTCGGGAATGGGTAAATCAGGCACTGAGGGAAACTATTGGATCCTCTTTCTTTTGATTCTGTTCAACATGTTTTTAAGGGGCAGTGCCATTCAAGAGCTGCTGTCTTTTTGACAAGTAATGAAGTAGATAAAAAATAAAATGCAAGCACACTCATTTCTCTCTGACAGTATAGGCAGCTGGTTTTCTATTTAAGCTCTCTATACTGCACCCTTAGTCTTCGAATCTTCATCAAATTCCAATGTATACTGTTAAATGCCAAACTTGCTTCACAGCCTCAATATTTGCACTGTCTGAATAGCCAACATATTCGGCTAAAAAGCAGCTGTGTTTTAAGAATGGACGAAATCACACCTATGTGCATATCGATTATAAAGCATTGAGATAAAAGCTGCCCAGTAACTGGAAGTTACTACTGTATTAAAATTTTGTTTAAGAATACAAATAGCTATATTCTCTGGAATTAGAAGAGTATAGACTACAGGATATTTGCTGAAAGGACTTGGTTAATGGATTTCAAAATCCCAAAGTAGCCACAACATGACATCCCATTTTTGATTCTCAAAAAAAACCCAGCTAATATACAAAAAAGCCCTTCCATGTTTGGTATGTATTATTTCTGAGCATAACATGCAATCTGGCTAGATTTTTATGTAGTTGATTCTTTCTGCAAAATCATTCCTAAGAAATGTAATTTGATGAGTTTAGCTCATCTTTTTTTGGCTTGTGCTGTGCTGAGTCAGTGTCTTCCAGGTTAGCTTCTTAATCAACCAGTAATCACTGTCTGGATAGCTGCAGTTCAAATTGTTTGTTAATGATGACCACTCAATCAAATAACAGCATTTCTGTGCCTGCACTAAATGAATATATAAGAACTGCCATTTTGGTGTGTGTGTTTGGGTGTTTGAAATAATGAGTACTCGTCTCAAGCATATATGGTCATGCTTTTTATTAGTACTAGTAACTACCGCATGACCTAACCTTATCTTAGCAGTAGGAATAATACACATTCACCGGAATTTCACAATTCACTGAAACAAGTCTGCCAGTAAACTATGCATTGTGTTACTAATGATCATTGAGTAGAATGGAAACATAACGTGCTTCATGTGTGTGTTCAGCAAGCCCATGTTAGAAGCCACATAGATATGATGACTGGTTCCTCCTTAATTTAAGAAGTGTGACTTGTTAACTCTTCTGTGGATGAGGTATGGAATGGAACACCCTTGTTGACAGATTTTGAAGGAACAGAGGAACATAAAAATTACCACAGTAGATTATATTTTCAGTCCATCTAAATTAGCTTCCTATTTTTGGCAAACTTGTGTATCAGACATTTTGGACAAAGGTGAAGGTGTGAGAAATGCACTGTAGGCAAATAGGAATTTAATTCTAATCTGGATTTGTAGTAGTTAGTTATTGGCATCAAAGGTAAACCATGAATTTAATAAAAAAATCCAGAATTGTCCTAGCTTTACATTTTGGACATAATTTAATATTGGGTTTGTACTTAACGTCAAGCATAAATATATTTAAGATGTTTAATACTAACTTTAACGTGGCTTTTAAAATACAAATTCTGAGAGGTGTCTCCAGGAGGCTTGTGGAATGCTGCGCCATGGACTGTATAAGCAAGGGGAGGCCACCTGAAAGGCAGAGGGAGAAATGACTGATAGCCAGTGGGAACTGTTTTATGCATTCCTGTCTAAGCTAAACAGGGGAGACCTTCACTAAGTAGTGGGTTTTAAAAAAAGCTAATTGAAGAAGTCCTTCCAATTGCAAATCACAAATGAAAGTTGACACTAATGCTGCATATTCAGAAAACTGGCATTGGTGAGAGACTTATGTTGCCTATTTTCAAATGAAAGAGGTCACTCCTTTACTCATTTGTTTGGTGTTTGTCATAATAACTGTAATTACGAGGCACTACTGTGATAATTTAATGTAATTTAGCACATAATTAGTGAACAAAAATCCTACACAATAATTCTTTCATGGAGCCATGCTACTAATAAATAGTGGCATTCAGTGACATCTTTCCTGTCGATGCACTCATCAGGCTTATGTAGTCTATAGTATTTTTACTTGTCTTGCTTTTTTTGAAAAAGTATCATAGCAGGAATTACTGAAATGAGAGCTGCAAAAAATGCTCTGCCCTTTGGCAAAGAACACTAACTTATTCATTACCCAGTGACTACAGCTAAAAGAAGAGTGTCCTCTGAAAGCTTCATTGTCCTTTCCACGCTCCACTGATGCTCAATAATGTCATTGCTGCTGATTCCAGGGAAAAATACTTCTATTGATGGGAGGGGGAAAAGTAATTTCAATAGGCTTTTCTGATGCAGACTTCTCTTAGTTGATCTCTAATACAGGAAACAATCTCTGATGTTTTCTCTTCGTGTAGAAGAGGAAAGGCTTGAACTGAGGTGTTTCGTGTCTGCTCCGCATGCATGCCACAGAAAACTCAGACAATGCAGTTGACACATGCTACAATCACAAAGTTGAAGGAAAAGAACCAAAACACCTCTTTTGAAACTCCTAAGTGTTAATGTGACTATGTAAGCAATACTTTGTATACCTCTCTTCTCAAGATACGAAATATCTGAAGCTATGAGTTTTCCAGTCCCACAGCTCATCTTAGAGGAGTGACCTAATGCTTTTAAATCAGATTTTAAAATCCAGAGACTTCATTAACCTCACGTTTAGCGTGGAGAAGGCTTGTGGGGAATCTCTTAGTGTGTATAGATACCTGACGGAAGGGAATGAAGACAGGGGTGCCAGACTCTTTGCAGTAGTGGTCACTGACAGGACAAGAAGCTATAGGGACAAACAGAAACACATGAGGTGTTCTGAAAACAAGAAACAACTTTTTACTGTGAGGGTGGTCAAACACTGGCACAAGTTGCTCAGAGACACTGTGGATACATCTGTAGAGATATTCACAACCCAACTGGATACAGTCTTGGACAACCTGCAGTAGCTGACCCAGCTTGAGCATGGTGGTTGGACTTGATGATCTCAAGAGGCACATTCCAACCTCAGCCGTTCTGTGATCCTGTGATAGCTTTTTTCTAAAAATCATCACCTTCCCAAGCTGTGGTCCAGCTTTTTACTTAGAGAACAGACTTAATGGGACTGAGTTGAAAACATCCATCAGGGATTAGGATTTAAGTTGATAGCACTTCGCATGCCATACCATCTACTCAGTCCAGCCAAACCATGAGGATTTCTACTGGCAAGACTATCCCTTCAGCATTCATTTTCAGTAGCATGCAAGAAACAGACCTTAATTTTCAACCCAAGGTGTTTGGTTTATAATGCTTTGTACATTGTAACACTAATTGCAAGAAATTCTGCCAGAATTAAACCTAGCAGTATTTCTGAGGGAGGGGAATCATTCTTTATTTCCATTTTATATAGCCACAGAGATGAAACAAGTAGCTTGCCTGTCACTGCAGATGAACGCTCGTTTTGAGTGGGATGTCCCATATCTTAACCTGAACTAGGCTTTAGAAATGGCAAAGATCCCTGGAAATCTGTAGCTAGATGGAGCATCTGGAGCTAAAGTAAATTTTAGTAGAAAGACAAAAGATACCCCAGGAGTAGAGTCCCCATAACCACATGCTGATTGTGTTAGAAAAGAATGGGGAGAGCACCATATTTGCCTCTGAGCTGTGGTCTTGTTAGCCTGCCTGAGTGCTGGAAGGGTGAGAGCTGATAGTCCCCTCCTTTTCACAAATCTGTTTTCATCAGCTCTATTCAAAACCTTTCATTCTAAAGCTGAACCCTCATGGCCCTGCCCTTTCTATATCAGCCTATTGTATGGGGATGTGGTTAATCCCCAAGCCCTTGACCTTTAGTGATTTGTACTGCTGTCAAGACACATTACATAGCTTTCCTAGCTGCTCTGCACTACAGAAGAAAATGTCCACAGTAGGGTTCTTTTGTTTAAACTACCATGCAACCGGCATCAGTTTTATCATGCAAATATTTTTTATTTTTCTTCTGGGGAAACAAGCCCCCCCATCCCTTCTCCAGAAGAATTTCAGTATGAAAAACAGGGTTGAGAAGCTAGAGTAGGTGTAGGGGAGCTGTCTGCAATTTGCAAACCAATGAAGATTATGTTATTCCTGCTGGGACAGAAGCTGAGAGGAAAATGTGAGCTTAGTATTAATACCTAGGAAGATGATGGCTTGATTTTTCAAAGAAAAAACATAATTTCTGAATCAGCCTATAGCTTTGATGAAAAATGGGTTGCTGCGGTCTAGGAGCATCTGTAAGACACTGAGGGACTTCAGCTCTACTCTTCATGGTTTTTGGTGAATAACAAGTCTGTGGAAAGTCTGTAGCAACTAGATGGTGTTCTCCCTGTATCCACAGAGACGAAGACAGCACATGTAGCACGTATACAGTCTCCCACCCTCAATGTTCATTCAGAGATTTAACCTTAGGGTAGCAGAAACAATTCCTTTTCTCTGCCGATTCATTTCTTGTCTTTTTGAAGATTTCAGCACGTGCCTCAGCTGGACTAATGGGAGTTTTGAAAAGGACTAAAAATAGCAGCTGATTTCACAACCATCGGTGATGACTTTCAGCCATCAGCCAAAGCTGCATTTTGATATGGAGCTGATAGAAGAGAAAGGGCTTGGATGTATTAGAAATGCCCATAAAAAAAGAAGGTTAGAGAAACAGTTTGCTTCCAAGATTTACCATGTTCCGCTTAAGAAAACCATTCTCATGCCAAAGAGAGATTTCATACCAAATTTTCTAGTTGTTACCTTTAAGAATCAATTTCTCACATCAGCTTGTCAACAGGAACATTTACCTTGCATGGTAAAGGAGATTACCATCAGATAGTTTAAGAGAATGGTATCCTGTAACAACAACCTTAGCCTTGCATGGACAGTGATGACCTTTAGATTAACGAGCACAACTCAGGAAAGAGATCTTTGGGCCACAGTGGATATTTCTCTGAAAATCACAGCTCAGTAGCTGTCAAAAATACACATAGATGTTTGTAGAGAAGAAAGTAGGAATAAAACACTAATAAACCCTTGCATAAATTCATAGGTTGCTGGCATCTGGATTAACATGTGCTTGCAGCTGTGGTCATGCAACCCAGCAAGGGGAATAGTGGGACTCAGAGGTGCACTAACAAGGGTAACTGGGGTGATCATACATGGGCAACAGCTCTCTGCATGGAGAATCAAACAGCCTCCTGTTCTTTGTTTTTAAAGAGCAATGACTGGGGTGGAGTTGATAGAGTTGATATTATCACAGATGTTGTGGAGAAAGTGAGTGGGAAATGATTATTCACTAACCCTAGTGATACGAGTTAGCTAATTATGTTATCCATTGGCAGATGTAAAACAAACAAAATGAAGTCTGTTTTCCCCACACAGTCCATCCCCACACAATAGTTCCAATATTAAAACCGTGAGCCTCACTGCTATGAACTGTTATAGAGGGCAAAAGTTCAGAAAGTGATTAGACAACTTCAGGAAGGGTAGGTCTGTCAGAGACTATCAGATATCAAAGCCTGGCAGCAGCCTCCAGCTCAGAAAGTTCCCAAACTGCTCATCGCTGAAGCTGGGAGGCTGTTGCCACAGAGGGATTGCTCTGTCCACACCTCCCTTTGCTCTTTCCTGAGCATCCTCTCCTGACAACTGCTGGAGACTGTAAGTGGGAGATGGTAGACAGACCTATAGCCAGACCCTATCTATAGTTATCTATTCAGCTTACCACCCATGGCATTAAACATGTCTATAGATGTTACCGTCTTGATAGCTTGGACAGAAATTTACAGCAACAACAGCACAAAGTCTCCACTGAAACATGCCCATGATTTTCACTTTGCTATTTTAACAAAGGTCTTGCTGTGATTTCTGCGCAGTGCCACAGCTGAACCACGTGGTTCATGTTTCAGTGTGATTTCTGTCTACGCTGATGTGTTCTGTAATTGTACTGCAGGGATTTCTAACCACTGAAAAGATTTTCCTGGATTCCCTATTGCTGCTGGCCTACCCAGCAATAGAGATCTTAACAGTTTCCACGTTGCTAAAATCACATCTCCCTTTATTTCTTTTTGTAACAGTTGGTACCTCTGATTCAGCACCCCTCCCAGTCCCCTGCCTTCCCCAGCTCCATTCATTCCAAATAAATATGTTTTTCAGAAAGGAGAGACCTGCCTGGCAAAGGGAAAGGTAGGACAAAGGGGGAGATGGGCAAGAAAGGGGAGAAAAATCTAGGCAAAAGGCAGATGGACCTTTTCTGGGGCTCCTGCCCAAGATAAATTCTGTGTCCCTTTGCAGGGACAGAAGCAAGCAGGAGCCACGGGGTCTGCAGCAGCAAGAAGGTGAACATGATTAAAACAAGGCTGAACCAGGCTGGTAGGATCACAGCTCAGGGACCTTTTGAGGAGCTGCAGCTGTACACCAGACTTCCACATCATAAGCATGCTCCTATGCATTTTCCCCGGTGCTTATAGAAGGGCAGGTTTGCCGAGCTCAGCAGGAGCTGGAGGCCTGAAGGGAGCAGCTGCCTCCGAGAGATCTGGCTCCCAGTGCCAGCCAGACCCTGAGCTTGGCAGGGGCCAGCCTGCCCTTCAGGGGGAGGCTTCTCTTACTCCCAGGGTCCTCTGTTTCTAAACCGAGCTCAGCCCCAAGAAGGTGATGACTTAAGAAGCCCTGGCTCGTGGCTGCGCGACAGGGACCAATCTGTGACCCAGCAGTAGTGCAGATTAGGGAGGCTGGATCCTGCCCTCTTGCTTAGGAGCGTCGAAGATCCCACTGAGCACTCAGCTGGACTTGCTGTAACCCAGCTCTGTTGTCAGTGAGCTGACAGGGGACGCTGGCTGTTAGCAGTGTGAGATACCTGCAGTATGGGCAGTACACTGCCGGAGTGAGAAATAAATCCAGGTAAGTCACAGGGCTTGCAACGGCTGGTGCTGGGCTCCTGCGGGTGTTCCCGATGGAGCTGCCATGCCCCAGCATGGCGCAACACTTACATTCAAAATCAAACATGGTGTACAGTCCCACCTCAAAGGTATGTGTGTGTACGTATCCTGAGAGCTGCAGGAATACCTCTTTGCTGAGTGTGCAGAGTTACTTGGGTTTGCAAAATGGTATCAATTGACAGAGCAAATTATTAATGGAACAGACGCTGGCAGGGGCAGAGAGGTTTGGAAAGCTCGTCAGGATACTCACCCACCCAGCTCCAGCCACATTCCCTCCTCGTGCCTCGCATCTCTGTTTCCAAGCTAATTTGTAATCCATTGCAATAGCTCTCAGTCTCTCCTGTGCTTTGAGTTTGCAAATCAGTCTGCCTGTCTAGAGCCATATCAAATGTTTTCAACCAGCTCCACTCTTTCACCCCTGTCAGCCACGCTGACTAGATGAGCAGGCTCTGGAGTCAGGCAGGACTGGCAGACGTGACCTTCTGTGAATCAGCTGTAGACGGGCTCCATCTAAGGGGACTAAAGACGCTCTCCAGCAAAGCTCGCCATGGTAATTTAAGACTTTACCATCTGTGACTTCCCCTTTTTTAGGACTTGCCATTTCATAGTGGAAGAGAAGTAATACTTGCTCCCACCTTCACTCGCTTGCTCCACATTCCCCCTCATCAGCTTAAATCAGCTCTGAAAGCCGGGGCAGTGGTCATACTGACACAGGGCTAGTGCTTAGTCTGCCACAAAGACATCTCCCTCTACTTTTCTGTGTTCCTCAGGAAACAGTATCACATCTTCAGACGTGGTCTTTGCTGAGAAATAGGTGATTTTTTTTTTCCCCCACAATAATTAACTCCATGAAGACAAAACACTTTTGTTTTGCTCTGGGAGCTGCAATAGGCAATGTCAACTCTAGAAGCAGCTGCTGGCTGCAGCTGAATTCATTTTTTCTGTTTTTTCTCCCTTGGAATATGTAGAGTAAGGTAAAGCAGCACACTTTGTAAATGATTCTCAATTTTACTAAATTTCTTCAGTGGGAAGGAAGCCTGAAAAAGCCTTTTAAAACATAAAAGTATTTTGCTGAGGTGCTTTCAACTATTCTTTTCATTTTAAGCAATACTTTATTTAGAAATTTTCCGTACTGTTTTGAAGGCTCAAAAACCCCATTCTGGGTCATTTTTATGTTTCTTTGCATTGATAAATAATTTTTCCCACATTTTGGTTTGCACAAAATGTCTGTGTTTTTTCATTGTGGTTGACCTGAATTCCCAACATAGATCTGATTTTATTAATGTTTTTTTAACATGAAAGAACCAAACCATCAGCTATTAGCACAGCTCGGAGTGCATCTTGCCTGTTTATCTCACAGTAGAAAAGACGCTTTCCTTTGCTTCATTACATCCTATTTTATACAGATAGTCTCCTTGTGTTGCCCTGACAATTCCTCTGCCTCCTCTTGGCTGTCCTCACCTCTCCAGGCCTTTCTGTTGTATCCTTCTGCTCTATGTAGGTCACTACTGCACTTCCCTGGAGTCTCCCCTTGTCGTTTCTGAAATGAGATGCTTCATTAGCCACTCTCCAGTCTTCTGGCACTACTGACTTCTGCAGTCAGCTTGCAGACACCTCTGCTAGTGGCTGTCTTCCTCCTCTTGCTGTTTGCCCTGCAGAAATAGTACCAAACACATCCATGAGTCAGAAACTCCGGGGAATGCCCATTAGTGTGCGCTGGGTTTCTCCCGGGTGTGTTTCACACTCTGCATCTTATGGAACCTCATTATGTTTCTTTTGTCTTTAGATGCTCGGCATAGCTAATATTTGAGGAGGACAGATAAAAGGTTTTAACATTTTTTTTTAATCCCTTAAATCGCTGTATTTTGGGGTAGAGGGAGGAGATTTGCAAATAAGAAGCAGCTCTATGCTTCCAGCTCAAATGGCACTTATTTTACCCTAAGAAAAAGAAAACTAAATGAAGAGGAAGAGAACTATGTATATGAGTCTGTGTGGCTCCCTGCCCCCTCCAACAGGAGCCTCGAAACCGAACAAGGCATGGCAGTTGTCTTCTGCGGGGAAGAGCCATTTCAAAGGTAGGAAATGGGGAGAACAAAGCGTGCATGTTCCAGAGCCCTGCACACAATCACCAACAAATAAGCCTGGCAGCGTCTTCGTTTTCTGTAGGAGTGTGCTCCATACAGCTAATCCCCTCGTCCTGAGTTGCCATCTGGAGTATGCCACGAGCGGGTCTGCGTAACAGCGGTGTTGCAAGCCTGTGACAAGCCGGGCAGCGCACTGAGGGCCTGCCAGCAGCCACGGGCTGTTCTTGCTCAGTCACACTTGGAGCCTAATACACAAAATGTACTTGGTGAAGGGCACCCGCCTCTTGTGAGAGGTCTCCTGGAAATAAGAACCTCCCTCGTATCAGCAGTATTTCCCTCCCACAGTTTGGGAGTGGGATGGCCCTCAGCGCGCTGCTCAGAGAGCCACCAGCACACCTGTGCCGGGGAGACTTTCAGACCGCAGGAGAAATATCAACGTTGATCAAAACCTGCTGAAGCCTGGTGAGAGGATGCTTGGCTCCCACTTTGCTAGAAATGGCCTTTCTCTGGTCTCAACACCAGGTGAAGTCCATGTGGCAGCCGATCACCCTGTTACTCACCCAGCAGCCGCCTGCAGTGCTCACTGCTCCTGAGCACACACGGCCCCTCTTGACCACTCATCCCAGCCAGCAGTGTCCCAGTTGCCCAGTGTACTGGTGCAGGACAGCCAGCAGAGCCCCAGTAGCTCAGCTGGAAAGCCCCTGGGCATCCCCTCGTCTCTGCCGAGCCGGGGAGCTGTGCCTCTCCCCTGGCGCGGCACCACGGGACCCACAGTGCCCCCCACTCTTCAGCCACCACAAGTGTTTTGATGGGGAAACATGGGGTGTCTGTGGACTCTTTACAGCTATTGCTGTTTCTGCTTCTGCTGGATGATATGTTTTTTGTCTCTCCTGTCCTTTCCTAGCTTCATCAGCATCCTAATTGTGCTCAGCTCCCTTTTAGGTCAGGCACGTGTAGGCAAGTGCAAGTTTCCAGACTCCTGGCAAATATTTCTATTGGAAGAGGGGAAAAATGGCTCAAAAAGTGCAGCCAAGGCCTGATGGCCATAACCGTACAGGACTATTTATTTCCCCTTTTTAGGCCTGTGCTCTTTATCGGACTGTCAGAGCAGCAACAGCTCCTGGCAGTGGGGGTTCTTCCCACCCAACGATCTCGAAGCTGTCTGCTGAGAGCAGTACACTCTCGCTAATCACACTTCAGGGACACGGCGAAGGAAGAACGGAGACGTGACATGATCTCCTGCCTGCCCTGCCTTGCTCCTGTCTCTCCTGACAGCTGCAATTTCTCTCCACCTTGAAACTAGGGCCCTTGTGTCACAGAAGAAGTAGAAAATCATCCATTAATCTTCTTACTGTTTTTCCCCTGGGAACTGCTGTGTTTGTTCAGGCAGGGATGCATTTGCTCAGAAAGGCAAGCGCTGCCCATTGTCAGCGGCCACCCTTTCTCTGCCCCACTCTGGAGGGCTCTCCCACTGGGGAGGCAGCAGCAGCCTCCTGCTCGATGTGCATCACTGGTAAACTGCCAGACAGGTCACCCTCCACTCCAGAAGCAAGGCACCCAGCCCCTTTGTTGACATTAACCTCAATAATGAAAGGTGCACCTTCTGTTTGTAAAGAAAAAGAGAAAAAAGGCAAAGGTTTGGATCATGTGTCCCCCTGCCCCTCCCTCCAATGGCTTTGATCCATTTTGGGCTTTGGTCCAAAAGCTCATTAAAAGGAAAGTACAGCCAAGTATTGCTCTGAAAGAGAGGAAAAAATGGCTCATCCATCAGAAGAGAGACAAACAGTGTCAGATACTGGTTGCTAATTTGCTCTCCCCAGGGAGATCTGCTTCTTTTTAACCAGAAGAGCATTTTGCCACAGAGGGATGCTGAGTCAGCCTGATGCGTTCTTACCCTGGGCTTCTCCCTTTCCCAGCATGACCCCAAGGCGGGCATCTCCCATACCTGTTGACCTCTGAGGTGCTGGCTGGGCATTCCTTGGGGAAGGGACACCTCACCAATGCTAGATGGCACGTAGCATCTTTTGGAACAGCTGAAATGTGGTGAATAGATGCATCCTGTAACAGCAGAATGGTGGCAAATAGGTAAATTCAAAAGAGAGAAACCAGTCTGAACCATAACTCTATTATTCTATTAATCTGGAGAAAAGAAGGCTGAGGGGAAACCTTATTAGTCTCTACAACTACCTGAAAGGAGGTTGTAGTGAGGTGGGGGTCGGTCTCTTCTCCCAAGTAACAGGCGATAGGACAAGACAAAATGGCCTCAAGTTGAGCCAGGGGAGGTTTAGATTGGATACCAGGAAAAATTTCTTCACTGAAAGCGTTATCATTGGAATGTGTTGCCCAGGGAAGTGGTTGAGTCACCATCCCTGGAGGTATTCAAAAGACACGTAGATGTGGTGCTGAGGGACACAGTTTAGTGGTGGACTTGGCAGTGTTAGGTTTATGGTTGGACTCGACGATCTTAAGGATCTTTTCCAACATAAATGATTCCATGATTCTGTAAGAGCCAAGTAAAGAAAAATAAGACATTTCTTCAAGGGGGTTTTGTTAAGCATATTTCAGGACAAAACTAGTTATCTCAGTGATACCAATACTCAACAGAGTTCCTGGTCAGGCCAAGGACTATGGAGAAAGCTAGATGAAGATGCAAATGCTGCATGACAATGAGGACTTTTTTTTTTGTCCAAAAGAAGGGGAAGGGGGCTAATTAGTTCAAATCATCATTGTCAAACTAACTGTGGACCTCTTCATTGTGGAGATTGTAAGTTTGGTGGGTAAAGGTAAAAAAATTTACATGTTTAAATTTAGTTTTCACCCAGGCATTTTCTTTGGGAAAACACAATATTTTGACTAAAAAACACAGAATGATACATAATTCAAAGTGGAACATGTTTGGTGGCTCAGAAAAATGACTCACTGCCAGAGCTCCCATATAACCATAACTGGGGAATCGTTTTGGCAGGTTGTTTTCCAGTGGGGTCCTGCAGGCAACTGCAGTGTTAATCTTGCCTCTTCTCCTGCATTAACTGTGGCTCATGCTCTGTGTATGTGTGCTTGTGTAAGTGTGTACCTCTTTTACTGGCGGGTTTGCACTTGCCTACAGTGACTGTTCCTTGATCCCATATCTTTAATGGCTTTTATCAAGGGTCTGAAGGGCAACAGCATGAATCCTGCATTGATCATGTTTGCAAGCGGTACAGAAGTTGGATCCTGGTGCAGAAGGAGGAGATCTGCTTACTGATGCAGTGCAGCCAAGACTGGTCAGTAGCATGGGCACAACGTGAAAGGTCTGCTTGGCAACTGCACTGAAAGCCCTGCCTCACTGTGGGACCTGCTGGGAGGTCTGTCTCTCTGGTTAAATCAAGCTTTCTGTCTGTAGGCATTCCCATCACAACACACCAGTGCAGGGGTACTCAGTCTGGCAGGCGGGAGCACAGTAACAGCAAATGAGGGGAAGTTCCATCTCAACAAATTCAGCCTGGAAATAAAGCCCAGATTTTTCACGGTCAGGGGAACATCTCCTCGCCACAGGTTGCCAAAAGTTGTGGTCACTGGACACTTAGCATTGGGATGGGATGTTTGTCCAAATGATGTGCTCATGTTCACGTGGAGTTGATTCAGGGAAGGCCTGTGGCCTCTGCTGGTAGTTTTCATGCCCTTTTCATCTGAGGATTCAAAAAATTTTTGCCACTGAAAATGTAGATCCCTTAGAAATGACATTTATTTAGATTGTAATACAGTTGTAGAACAGTTTTCGTCATCTAAAACCAGTCTGCACTGTAGGTCAGCTGTCACAAGGTAACCCTGGCAGTCCTGTCTAGCTCATCCAAAACCTGGTGCTTGTACCAACTTATTCTCAAGAGAAAGATGTATCCTCTAGTACAGCATTAGTCAGCAGTCTCCTCTGTTTCAGCAGTTGCTGGTTTTTAGTCATTGGAAGGAGGGCTGCTTTAAGAAATACCATTTGAGTCATAGGGAAATTGAGCAGGGGTCAAGTCTCACTGTCCTGAGTAGGAAGTTGCACTCCCACTTCCTTCCTGCCTCTTTCCAGAAGATGTCGATAATCCTCTCCCTCCCGCCTTTCTGTCACCGAGCTGCCTGGCGAGTGAAACCTGCCCCGACACCCTTAGGAGCCTGTGAAACGCTCCCAAAAATGGCTTCTCCCAAACCCCACTAGCTGCCTCCTTTGGTGAAGCTGCAGGGTATCACTAAGACTTTTTTGTGAACCCTTGGCTACTCAGCTTCATGCCTCTCCCTTAATGTATGTCTTATGGCTCCTGGAAAGGTGAGAAATAAAGTGCCTCCAGCTGTGGGACACTGGGCTGAGGGCCTGGAGGGTGGTGCAGAGCTCTCCACAGCTGTGTCCTGCTGTTAGCATCTCTTCCTACTAGGTCACCACGCCTGAGCAATGCCCACTGGACCAAAGCACTTTGTCAGCTTTAAGTAGTATTGGTTTTGCTGCAAGTTGAATGTTTCCTGCTTAGTAATTGATGCATAACACAAGGCAACTATGATTTAATCTCATTTTGCAAATGGGGAAAGTTTAGGTCTGTTCCTGTAAGTGACACCATGGAGGGTTGTGACAAAGAGCCATGTGAAGAAGTGGGCTAATTCTTGGGCCAGCTTACCAAGGAGGAAACGGCTGAGGATACTTTGCTCTTAGCGCAGTTGGATGCCTTTGTGCTTCGTAAGCAGTGCCCGAGGCAGCGCTTCCTCCCTTCAGCACACGAAGGAAGGAAACTCAGTAGTGATAACTTATGGTGGAAGGTAGTGCTGGCTCGCAAGCCGCAGGGAGGATGTGACTCCACACATGTCACTGGAGTTGGCCCAGGAGCTGTGCCAGGGGAGTTTCCAGCGGCCATCGCCATTGTGCCAGCAGAGACAGGGCCTCCCCAGCTTGGATGCCACGTCTGGCTAAGGAGAGACCCTGGATGAGGAGAAAGGGCTTAGCTGCCCCAGTAATAACAAAAGCACTGCGGGTGCCCACACTACCCTGTCGAGGTGGGGTGGAAAGAGAGAAAGGGGAGCTTTCTGGCTGGTTTAGAGGAGACCTGCACATCTGAGAGATCTCCACTTCAGAAATATGTGTCTTCATCGCCTCGGACATGTCAGTGCCTTCACTGAGTGCTTTGGCTGCCAGACCCAATTCACTGTATATAATACACTTAACCCAGGGTTCACAAAGCTGTCTGTAGTCCTTGATTAAACCAGTGCCTTCCAGAAGTATGTAGGTAATAACACAGAATGAGTTTCATATGATTATATACCTTATATATTTTTTCAGTAATTTAAAACAATGTTAATTTTTATACACGCTGAAATACCACTGGCTCTCTAAGCTGATGTGAGGAGGGAACAAAACTGGGTTCGTGCTTCTTGCATTGGCAGGACGCATTTATCCAAGGCTAGCAGACAGCTTTGATAACACCAGCTGCAGGTGTTCATTCTTACTTTGTTAAAGGTGGTCTTGTGCCTCCTGTCCTGCTGAGCCCCACAGGTGGTGGGCTGACGGCTCTGGTGCTCCAGCCTCTCGGGCAGAGAGTGGACAACAGGCAGCTGTGAAAAATGGGGCGGCTCTGGCAAATGCTGGCAGCTCCTTGCTGTGCACACGGCAGTGGAGCATCCTCTGGGCTCGTGGTGGCTGCTCCTGTCAGCTTGCCTGCACACCGGCACTGGTGCCTTTGTGCCGTCGTGGTGCAGCAACTCGCCCTGCTGCAACTGAGGCAGTGTGGGTTTGTTCAGCTGCTCCATTTGCTGGATTCATTTTTATTTTCACTGTGACAGCTTTTACACTGAGAAATCAAACTCTCCTCCCAGCTAAACCTTTATATTATTCCATTGCATTGCAATAGAAAATTAGAAAGACTATTATTGTCTGCCAACGCCTATACCTACAGTTAATGTACTATTAGGGAATGAAAGAGGAGGCTCCAAATTCTTATTTTTAAGCAAAAATAAAATTATGATAAACTGTATCTCTTTTGCTTGCCGAAGGATTGGGTGTAAGAGAGGTTCCAGGCAAAAAGTCCAGGGACACTTGTAATCCTTCTTCTGAAACCCTGTCTTTCAT